>OZ038495.1:31116846-31189346 GCA_964036315.1 Acanthosepion esculentum | reverse complement strand
ATATTTCACATAATCTTATTCCTAAAATCTGCTGCTTTTTGAAATAGACTTCGGACATAATTATTTTGCAGTCACTACAATCCTGATCTCTTCAAATCTGTATATTTTTTTAATCGTGTTCCTCACATGCAAAGCAGTAAAGCCACCGAGACGGAAGTGGTTAATCATTATACTTACTGCAAAGCCCCATAAACATCCATTCTTGCTCATACAACACCACACATTAACCTTATAAATTGAGCGGCTCTTGAACCCTTCGTTGACTGTACATTAGTAACATATTATAATAATATTATTAATCCGATAATATCAAAATCTATTTCATGCGGTAATTTAGTTGTCAAATTTTATGACCTTTGAAAAGGTATGATTCCTGCTCATTCTCCCAGCTGTTGGCTATAAAGTAGGACTTGTATCTTGAAAAAACAATGTTGTACCCACAATATTGTTGACGGGAAATTCAGTCGTAAAAAAATAATTCTTACAATCGAAAATACATTTAAGAATTAAATAACCCACGATTGATAAGCAGTAAAATAAGATCAGAGAAATCAAATTTATTCACTTCCCGTTCAATAGTTTTCATTTTGTTTACTTTATGTCTTATCGACTTTTACTATATTCTCTAGCATTGAATTGGAACTATATCATTGTTACATGAATCGTTTTCAGTCACGCTATATTTAACGATTAAAATACGGTGGATTTGTTAAATATCATGTAGGACTTCCCCTACCCCGAGCATGTTCAAATATACACGCTCGAATGTCTTTCGACCAGAACAAATGCCGAGTTCGTGACGGTATTAATTTTAGAGCGAAATAGACATTGGTGAACTCTGTACAGTTTCCGCCATGACACAAGCTGCAGTAGAGAGAATGCTATTGTCAGCATTTAGATGATCCGCTTCAAATCGTATATTGGAACGTTATCTTCACTAGCGTCTGCAGTGGCCTCTTCTTATTTTACTCGGCCCTGTCATCAGTTTCCTCCTGATAAAATAAGTTGATTTCAAAACCAGCAAATGTTACATTTAGATCACGAGGATAATGGTGTTTAATAGTGGATATGGCAACAAAAAAAATACGTAAAGCACCAAAGTCGCAAGAGATGGATCATTTGTTCATTTGAAATCTTTTGAATGAAGAGAGCCATACTCAAGAATTAATGACCAGTGCTGTTCTTCAGTAGAAATTTCAAACATGTTATCCTTTCCTCGTAAAAGTAAATTTCGGACAACGATTAAAACAGCTAAATTAAAATAATTCAATATTTATCCTGCAGTGTAAATATATATTTAATGATGGATTTTACAAACATTTTATGTATCGCTAACGGCTTATACTTGAATATAAAAGTAGAGAAACTCTTCAATTCTATAATTTAAAAAAAGTCTGACTTTCTTCCCTCAGACAACTCATACTTAACACGACCATTTTTATCTCTTTCCATTATTTTTTTTTCAGTTAATGCAATGGCGAATATTTTGATTTTTATGGTTTCAATCTTCTATCGAGTTAAGCACTGAATATCCCTATAAACGAAACACTATCGGATGGAGCAGATCATTAACTAATTAAAAAAATTCAGTTCGTAAGATGCAAACTTGTGCAAATTAATTGAAAAAAAAAAACCGAATAATTCCATTATTATTTACTTTGTTTTCGTATTTTTCAAATGAAATATGACACACATGTTAATATTTTGTATGTCCATTCAACGAAGTCTTTCCTTGCAGATAGACCTCAGATTCTCGATTGGCTTTAAATCAGGAGAGTTTCCGAGCCAGTCGATATTACTTTGATTTGCTCACTGGTTAAGCTTGCCAGTGTGTTTATGCACCGTTACAATTTTCGTACACTTCCTTAGACTAACGTCCATCGCGGACAATGGTCGTAGGACAACTACTCGACAGTCAAGACTATAGTGTTTTGGCGTGATGAAAATCTGATGCAATCACGAATGATTCAATATATTTCAAGGCAAAACAAATTTCATCATACACCCCAAAAATATATTCACATTACTGCACACCATTGCAAATGTCCTAAGCTGAGAAAAAAATAGAAATCGATTATACCCTGTCACTCCAGTGCGTCTAAATCTGACCGTATAGTGAAAGAAAGGAATCTGAGGCGGTTGTTTCAATTAATTTGCACAACTGTGTATTCGCATTTAATAGTTGACTCATTAATGTTGGTGATATAAGTAATACCTAGTCGAACACACAAATATTTTCCATAGGGGGAGGGACTTACATCAGACTATTCTTTTTTTGTGATGCTTTTTATAAAGACATACTTAACCAAACAATTAATACTATCGAAAACTAATCTTACTAAAACAATGCTGTTTTAGTCTTTTCAAACTAGTTAATGTGTAATTCTACTCCAAACAGCGTCCCTGTTCCATTTCAAAAATTTCTGCAACTTCATCTTCATGGTGGTCATCAGTTAGAATTTCGTATTCTCCGGCGTTTCAAAGGTGCATTTCCCCTTTTGGGTAATCTGGACTGTGGTTAAATTTACAAACGCCGGTGACGCGATTTTTCGCCGGCAAAAAATAAATCTCTGTACATCATGTGAAAGAGGTATACTTATGAAATTACGCTAAAGCATTTGGTAAGGTACAACACAAAGACCTATTTGAATTGCTAGGGAAACTTTATTTGAGAATACAATTTGAATAATCTTGAAACTGCCTGTAATTGGATAGAAAATAAACTGACTTCATAAAAATAGAGTGGTGCGTATGATATTGAATTCTGGCCGAATTAAGTCAACATTTACAGCGAGGCAATCCCAAGTGAGGTAGAATTCCTACCAAGATTTATTATTGGCGCACACTATCTTAACAAAATTGAAGGCAGACTGAGAATGAAAACTGCAGGAACACCTACAAAATAGTAAAGTAAACGATATAAAATGACTAACTGTGAATGTTTAGAAGAGAGAATGCACGGTTGTCAACAAGCTCGGAAAAAGAAGCAAGTAGTGAAATTTAAATATCTGGGAAGTGTGATCAAAGATGTCACAAATTTTAACAACGAAATCCAAATGCACATTTGAATAGCGAAAGATAGCATTCCAACAGCTTAACAAAGTACAGCTGAATCCCTCATATCCGGAATCCCTATTATCCGGTATCCCTCATATACGGAATCCCTCATATCCGGTATCCCTCATATACGGAATCCCTATTATCCGGTATCCCTCATATCCGGAATCCCTCATATCCGGAATCCCTCATATCCGGAATCCCTCATATCCGGAATCCCTCATATCCGGAATCCCTCATATACGGAATTTTTATGTGTATATTTGAACTATTTGGGTGATATCTAATTGAATTGACATTTCTGTTTTTTTTTACTTTGGAAAATTGCTTATGCTTATTTCACCCTAATGTTTCGTAATGGTGCAAATGATGGTGGAAATAAGAGAAAAAGAACTACTTTGGATTTATCGCAAAGAGTGGAAATTTTAAACAGACTAGACGCTGGTGAAAGTTAATTGTAACCAATGGCTCAGTTCAACATAGGAAAGTCAACATTGTATGATACAAAATCTTCCAAATTAACTATTCTCCAGCGTTCACAGTTACAATGAACAAGGGAATAAAAAATATGATTGTGATGAAACCTGGACTGAAATTAAAAAAAAAAAATATTGAAAAGGTTGTCGGTTTTATGGAAAGAAAGCTAACATTCAGCTATGATGATTGCACTAACGCACACATAGATAAAAAGTGTCTCTCGTTTTAAAAAAATGCAAGAACAAAAGCAAAACGAAAAGCGGAAAAAAGTTGAGAATGACATTAGAAGCGAAAGAATCATCATGCAAAAGCGATTAAAAAATGCTCGTTATATTATTTGTTTTGTATACATGGCATACTTAATTAAATGAATTTTCATTAATATTACATAATTTGTTATTTTTCCTTAAAATCAATTCCGTTAAATTTCACTTATCAGTAGCTTAATTTGTTTACTATAAAATATTGAAAATAAATGTTAAACCTGATTTCAGTTCTTTTATTTTAATATAACAACTCATATCGGAACTTTTAAACAATTTCTCATATACGGAAGCACGTCTTAGTCCGGTTGTCAGGGATTCTACTGTGTTAAGAAACCAAAAACATATCGTTAGAAATAAAGAAGTTTTGAGCTGTTCTAAGATCGATCTAACTGTACTTGAGTCAACAGATAACTATTGAAAATACATTGGACGGGGCTTGTGATGAACAAAGAATATTTAAGGAAAGGAAAAAAAAAGAAACTTATATTTCAAATCAGAGAAAGAGAGAGTTTATACATTCGGGACCAGAACAAGGAAAGAAGGATTGGAGAATGTGTCACTCACATGTCATATTGAAGGCAAGAGAAAGAGAGAGAATCAGCCACTACGCAATCTATGTCGTTTGCGTAAATGGATGACAGAACAGATACTGGGAGAGAAAGAAACTTGGAAAACATTGCTAAGACCTTTGGTAAAAAAGATAAGTTGTGGATAGCCATGATAGCCAAGTTCCTGAAAGAACACAAAAGAAAACAAAACTTCTTGTACATATGCGTTGTTTTAATTTTCTTAGCGTGTAGATTTTTATTTAATTTTGCGTAAAATCAGTAATAATAATAATATATATATATATATATTCAAGCAGGTTTCGTTAAATAATTTAGACGTACTATGTCTTTTTATTTTTGTTTTAATCCTTTAAAGTCTATGAATCAATTTCTTGTTAGCCGTAGAAAACTGATTAAGAAATATACCAACATTTTCCTTCGAATAATTTTTATTTTCTCAAGTACTTTCAGTTTCATCTGAGACCATGTTCAGAGGGTTAAAGTGTATGTCTATGTGTGTATGCATTCTTATAAGTTCTAACCCTTTTTACTGTTCATTTTACCGCCATTAAAATCATTCTATATCAATTTAAAATTCACTAGGTTTTTTTATCTTGATGCAATATATATATACAGGGGTTGGACAAAATAATTGAAAAACTTCTTAAATTCAAAGAAAATTTATTTAATATGGAGTTGGTCCTTCTTTAGCCTGACATGCAGCTTTAATACGTCTAGGAATTGAATCATACAGCTTCCTGACTTTAT
The DNA here is from genome assembly GCA_964036315.1 of Acanthosepion esculentum. Lineage (NCBI taxonomy): Eukaryota > Metazoa > Mollusca > Cephalopoda > Sepiida > Sepiidae > Acanthosepion > Acanthosepion esculentum. The sequence continues at coordinate 31,184,230 of OZ038495.1, read as the reverse complement.
CCAGTGGAATTTTCAGCCATTCTTCCAATAACATCTGCTCTAGTTCTTTAAGACACGGCGGTGGAGGATAGTGGCTCCTAACTTGTTGCTCCAAAATGCACCACAAATGTTGAACAATATTGATATCTGGAGATTGGGAAGGCCACTCCATGTGTTCTAGCTGACTTTCATGCTCTTCATCCCAATTCTTAACTACTCAAGCGGTATGCATTGGAGCATTATCCTCTTGGAAGATACAGTCACCATCAGGGGATAAAGTCTGTGCCATTGGATGAACATGATCTCCCAAGATTTTCAGGTAACCTTTGCTGTTAATTCTACCACGCAGTACAACTAGTGGACCGATACATTTCCATGATATAGCGGCCCAAACTATCACTGATCCACCACCATGCTTCACTGTTGGAAGAAGGCAGTCAGGGTTGTAATCTTCTTTGGGCTGCCTCCACACATAAACTTGCCCTGAAGTTGGGAAAAAGAGAAAAACTGGACGTCTGAGAATATTACTTGCTTCCATTGATCTGCAGACAAGGTATTGTGATCTCTGCACCACTTCAACAACTTCTGAATGTTGCGAGTGGAAAGAAGAGGTTTCCTCACGGCGGCACTTACAAGATATCAAGCTTATGGAAATCACGACGAACAGTTTCAGTAGATACTGGACTATTCAGATGATTATTCAACACAGAAGAAACTTTGGCCGCAGTAGTCCGATGATTTTTCGCCACATTGCGTTTCAATGCACGTCGTTTCCTGTCAGTAGGTTTGCAAGTCCAGCCCGAATTGCTATGCTTGCTAGAGGTTTTACCCTGTTTCTAGAATTGCGTCATAGTTCTTGATATGATAGCTCTTGAATAACCAAACAGTTTAGCAACCTTAGTGATCGAGGCTCCTGCCATGCTGGCTCCAACAATTTTGCCATTTTCGAACTCAGAGAGGTCACCCACATAGCTTACATTTTACTAAATTCTAATAATAAATAAGCCAAAGACAGTAAATTAGATAAATAAACGTATTTACAATAGATATAACCTGCAATTACGAAGTTTTAGTTAAAGTTCTTAATACAATAGGTCTTTGAAATATAGGAGTGTGATTTGCTACTGTTCCAATTATTTTGTCCAACCCATGTATGTATATATATATATATATATATATATATATATATTATTACTAAAAAAAGTATTGCTAGCGGGCAGAGATATTTGAGCTGTATTATTTCTTTCTTAAGAATGGACATAAATCTTTGGGATTTATACGAATTTATATCTGTTAACTTCGATTTAATACGCGAAACGTAAAAAAAGTCATTTTGAATAGATTCTATCCGATATAACTTGTGTATTTGTTCACACTAAAAATGATATCAGATGAAAAAACCTTAAGAGAGATATCATATTCATATGTTATTTTTAACCGATATACTTAGAGAGCAGTAATTTTAATTTAGATTCTATTCTTTTTTTCTCTTTATAACCATCGTCTATATATATATATTTCTGTTTCGTTTAATTTTTTAATAATATATATATATATATATATATATATATATATATATATATATATATATATATTATTAAAAAAGTAAACGAAACAGAAATGTTTTAATATATATATATATATATATGTGTGTGTGTGTGTGTGTGTGTGTATGTATTTTGGCGGCATGATTTCATTGAGGAAATTTTTTTTTTTTTTTGAGTTGAATAGTTTAGACAACTTTGTTTACTTTCAATAGGATCCGTTCATATTCACGGATGAGCTTTTTGGTTTCCTTATTAACAGAAGAGAGAAGATTACCGTGTAGTTAAATATTGTTTTAAAACAAAATCATTCTCTGGGTGTGCTATCAAGACAAAAATATAGTATTTATTATTTCCCAAAAATATAAACGGATCCTATTGAAAATAAGCAGACAAAACTTGTCTAAATTATTCCAGGAATAAGACTCAATATATATATATATAAGACATTTATGATATGTTTAACGTTCTTTTTATAGATACAAATATTTAAGCAAATTCTCTGTTTATAATAAACAGTATTAAATATTATAAACAAAGCATTTGCTTAAATACTTGTATCTATAAAAAGAACGTTAAACATATCATAAATGTCTATAAATAAATTGTCGGACCCCGTCCAATTAAATATATATATATATATATATATATATATATATAACTTTCCAAGCGGATAGAATCCCGGTAGTGCTCAATGTACAGGACAGATCAAGAATATAATATAAAAGGCTGAAACACTAATATTCCATGGTTATAATTTATTACATTTGAATCGTAATCATGACCTATTTCACCAGACTACAAATTTGTAGTCTGATGGATTGGGTCGTGATTACCTCTGATCAACCCTCCCAAAATCACTAAAATATCATTTAAAATAATACTTTCATATAAAAGTTAACAAAATACGTCCTTTAAGTTCCTAACCAAAAGAAAACTGATATGGAGAGGGTTTCTTTTAGTTGAGATTAACTATTTACATGTGATGTAAAGCTTCAAATGGAAATATTCCATATGATGCTTTCTGCTGATCGTTCGTTTATAACAGAGGCCTTAAGACCGCGAGTCGTTATGTCTACAATTTCTTCCTTGGCATATGAACCCGAAACACTAACATTTTTCTGTTGCTTTAATGATAATGTTAAATATTTCATATGCAAATGTAATTAATAATATCACTGACTCGGTTCGAAATAATCGACCGTGCAGAGGAGACATCGTCTCCTCTGCACGAACGCTGAAGTTATAGAATGCTGGAAAAGGGCGAGCGACAGTCGAAGGAATCAGAAAACTCACTTCAGATGACTAAAGACAATTTAGAAGAAAGAGGAAGTGAATAGAAATTGGATAACTCCAACAACCAGGAACTCAGAAAATCGTCAACTGAAACACATATTTTTAAAAAGACGCCCCAATTGATGATTCACTGTTCTCGTAGAAACAAGAATATCTATTAATATTTCAAATAGAAAGGAATATGTAATAAAATGTTCATCTAATCAACTAAAATGATGAATACATTTTAATTCTAAATTAATTCTAGATAAATATTATATCCATTTCTTAAGTCTATTCTCTAATAAATGTCATTTGCCTTATATTTAATTACGCTCTGATAGAACAGTATTTGAATATCTGATTATTTATTTAATTTAGATATTATGTGTCCTACATGTAATAACACTTTACAGTAAATAATGGCGCAATACTTTATTTTTATTTCCTTTGCTTCTTCATGCATCACGTTTATAATTTAAGGTTTGAGCGTAGAGATTTTCAGACGATAACGTATATCCATATTCTGTTTGGTAAAACGGTCATTTTAATAGCGATCCTTGACTTCCCAATCGGCCCCGTCAGTAGCAAATCATCCGGGCTCTATTTCTACTTTATCTGATATAAAAAAATATCATCTTCTCTCCCTGATCTTAAGTAAAAGTATCCTTTTGGTTTTTATTTTCTCTAAAGGTTTACTTAAATGTTTGGTTCATGGTATCCTGAGTATCTTCTCTTTTCATCTTTGCGAGGATTGTCCAGCGTACACTGACATATAGTAGGACTGATAGTACCTAACACGCCTGTACTAGTTTCTTTCATTCTGTTGTAACCCAAAATATAGGGAACAACAAAATATAACAAAACACGGTTAAATATATTTTAAACAACAATATTCGTTTTTATTCTCACCGACCAATATATAGCAGGACTGGTTTGGATAAACAATTCACTGTCTACAGGCAGTGTATTGTCCAGCACCCATGTTGTTGTCGAATACTACCCTTTTTTTCGTGAAGAGTCAATGATTCCATAGGGAAGAGATGTCTCCCCCTAACGCTAACGAATATTTCCTGTTTCTTGATACTTTTCTTAGCTTTCAGAAATCAAATTCACCTACACTAATACGCCTTCGGATGTCAGTGTCGCACTTAGGCCGACTTACTTCTTGATGTGTCGTAGCTGATTCAATATCTAAGTACATGTATACATACATATATGTGTGTGTGTGTGTTTGTATAAAGATAATAGTTATAGATATGAGCATATTTACATGTTTACAGACTGAATAAGCTAATGTTTTTCCTCATAATTCTTAGAATACATATCAGATAGAGATGTTTTCAAGCATATAATGAGGAAGGAATTATTGAAGAATTAAACACGCAAATAATATATTAAACGAAGGGAATGCAGATTAAAACAGAAATACGAAGAAAATACAAAAAAACAAGGATAAGTAAACTGGCTGTAGTCAGTTCGAGCAACAAGATGATCGTCTACTTTCTGAAAGAAGATGGAAAAGAAAATAGGAAAATGAAGTACAATTAAATTATGTAAAGTGTCAATATCGAGGAAGTTGGCGTCTGAACGTAATCTATTTTATTTATTCGTCTGGATAAAAAAAATAGCTTAAATTAGAAAAAATGAGGCCTCAACTGGTCTTATTAGTTATACTACTTTTTCTTTCTTTTATCAATTCACTTCTTTTTACTTTAATATGAAGGAGTGATGTAATGACTGTGCATACACCTGGGTTCCCCCTCACAGTAATATGATTTGTTGGTGTCAGCCATAAATACAGTCTGATGTGCAGGTACATCGCCTCCGCCTATTGCATAAGCCTAAGCCTAAGCATATTGCCTACGACTACGACGAGTACCAGTCCATTACGGCTACCTGCTAGATTGTCCTACTCGGTTACAGAAGCCAAAACCACTTAGCTACGTCGAACAAATATATCCCTTTCCGGGACTTATCAAGGATATTCGCAGTGTTGGCTGCATCAAGAAACTTCAGTAAAAATAACGAAAGGTGAATTTTCTAGACCACAGCTTGAAATATGGAAAATTTAGTAATACCAAGATTTTCCCGACAGTTGACTTAAAGTGTCAGACACACACATAGCGATTCCACTTGCAATTCTACGTAGACCATTGCAAACGGATTGATAGAATTATATCTGAGAAAAAGAAGAGACATGAAAATGATAAACGTTAAAGTTAATATAAATCTTATGGAAATTGCTGTATGTTTAACGTAGGTTGCTGTTGTGTGCACCGTGGTGTTGACATACATAATCCAGAGACGGGAAGCGATTCACTTTTCAAGTAGACAAGAATTTAGTAAACCATAAGGGAGTAAATATGTACAATGAATTAAGATTTTCACATGAGAAGGCATTGACTATATTTAACTTAGGTCAATGAAAAAGAAAATATATTAAAAGCATTGGTTTCATCGAAGCTTTAGTTAATTACATCAAGAACTACACAAGTTAGCTTAAATAAGAATTAATCACAATAATAATAAATAAGAATTAATCACAATAAGAATTAATCACAATAATAATAATAAATATGAATGGTCGTATTTATCGGAAGATAGCCGAAAATAAATACCATTAATTAGGGAGACATTCAAATGCACAAACATTTCAGATAATAAATCCAAGAAATTGGAGATGTAGCAACATGCACTTCGTAACATGACAGAATAACCAAAAAGCGAAACAGTTACTGCAGTGATAGCGACGTCTAACAACGTCAAAGTAACCCGGTTTTATAAATTCTGAAGTGGATAGGACACAGGGGAATAACATATCCAGACATTGCGGAACACAGGACGTCATATTCAAACACATGATAAGAGGATCCAACATGTAAGACCAGAAAGAGACATCAGCATGACTGGATGAGATGGGTGATCTACTGGGAACTGTAAAAAGAACTACAATTCGATAATACAAACCAGTGTCTATATACAAACAAGAATCTCTCTTAAGGAATGGAAAACTCAGACTCCAATGGAACGTTAGATCCAAGCGCTAGATTGTAAAATTAAAACAAGATATACAAATCTAGAAATTTATATGGGCATTGACAGATGACTAAAAATGATGCAAGAAGATGATGATTACAAAAAGTCAATCAAAAAGACGGGAAGACGTAAAAAACCGAAGCGGATTTAATTAAATAAAGAATAAAAGAGTTTGGATGTAGGCGGAACAAGTGTAAACCAGCAGTTGTTAACCATGTGAAACATCTTTGAGTGTAGAAAATGCTGCTAAATCTGTACTACCAATATTAGGTCGAGTACCAGTACTTATAATATCCGGGGAATATGGAGAGGATTATGCTATAGTTTAATTCTCCAGTGTTTTTAAATTATAAATAGGATACACGAAACGGAAGTTAGAAATATGAATCACAGGTGCCAGTTTCCGCGCGAAAAGCGAAGATCTTGATGATCAGCGGAAAGAAATTGGGCAAGTGAACATCTCAGAGTCCTTGTCGGCATAACACAGAAACTGATGCCATTGTATAAATATTCCGATATCGATAGTCTGTATGTTGTTAAATACTAATGCAGCAGGCTATTAATTTTACAGAGAAGTGTATCTCTGCTTCGAATTCCTCAGGAAGTCGATTTTGATTGGCTGAATGTGCGTGGGAATGATAGAGATATAGAAAGATGTTTTTTTCAATGAGTTGCTTCTTCCATGTAAAGCAATGTAGAAGTGTTGACTTTCGTCTCTGGAAATTGCTCGTCAGTGGAGAGAGCGAGCGTCCCCACTGGTTAGTTAGAAGACGTATACAGCGACGTTAATAAACTAGCTAAGGTAAAAATTCTCTGTATTGAATTTAATTTATCTCTGGACTCAAAACAAATAAACCTCATCGGCCACAAGAAAAGAATGCAAAAATGTTAGCCTTAACCAAACTTTTCACGCCAAACGGTTAAAAAGAGAGAGTTCATTTTCAAACGTTTTATATTGAAGTTCTCTTCAGTTGTATACAATAATTGTATAAAAAAATATATTGTAACTATTTTAGATTATAAAAAAAAACAATAAAAAGTCGAAATAAAACAAGTGTTAGGTTCATAAACTTAATATTTTTAACGGCATGGTAGTTCTCGATGTTGTCAACAAGTATGGCTATTTTTTTTTTCTCTGGAAGAATGCACGCAGGCATTATCATTAGCTTTTCTTCCAACTTTAATTGCCGGAAAATCCTCTAGGAAATACTGCATCCTCATGAATGCAGAGATTGCCTGTTTTTAATGAATTGAACTTCTATCCTTCGAAAAAAAACTTAAAATCGCAATAGTTGATATCTACAGGTCTCTAATAAAGCGTCAGTGGCTGATGCCGTTTTTTATGTGTTAACGGAAGGTGTGGACAATTCAGCCAGCAATATTTTGTCAACTCAGATCTAACTGAGATTTAAAGAACAACTAAAATCTTCATGATAACGCATAAAAAGTTGTAAAGAAAACCTGAACCAGAAATCTAGACTTGAACAATGTGAAGAATACAAGATATGAACACTTCAGAATAGACATTCAGTAAACAACATATATTAGGTTGGTGTAAAAATAATGTCGTTTTTTGACGTTCAACTTCATGTGAGAAAACGACATTATATTTGCACCAACCTAAAACATCGACACGGACATGGCTACATAAGAAAAACTGAAAAAGAGTAATTTTTGCTCTTAATAGCGGAAAAAAATAAGACCATGGCAGTGGACTATATTAAGTTTAACACGACTGTGTATGGAACACAAGAGAACAACAAATATAGACTCTGCTGGAAAGAAGATCAAACGATGTAACATATAATAAAATAATGTACCAAATCAACACACAAATGATGCAGTAATGATTTGTATACATACAAACGGGGCCCACTGATTGTTTTTCACCGACTGATCAGATTTTGTCCTACGATGTGGTTGGAATCCCGTTTTTGTCTTCGTGAACAAGACTGATATTCAACAATATCGTCACGTCGAGTAAGGAAAAATGTCCTATTTTTGGATATAATCACGGGCTAAGTATTGTCACTGCCGATATTTAAGTAACAGGGATATTTTCATGGTTACTTCGGTCTTCTCTTGTAATAGAATAAGGAGCAGAAACCCAGTCTGTTTGGGAAAGTTCATAATGCGGAAATGATTCAAAGTAGGCGAGTGTGATTTATAAACACGGAACAATAACTTAGACAAATTCTAGGATTTGTATTAGGTAAATATAGCACACGATATACTCCGAGACTGAGGAATTTAAACATAGTCCACTATTCCGTCCAGAAGTTCGGGCGTGGAGTTTGTAACAATGAAGAATCATACATTTCGAAAGAGGATGTCGATGTTCCAGCAGAAAAGAGAACTTAAGGAAAATGAAAACAATGGCTACATATATCTTCACTTTACTAGTGAATTCATGATATGTGGAACAGGATGGATACAATCAAAATAGAGCAATAAGACCGGTCCTGAAAATGTGAGGTAAGAATTCTTGAGGGAAAGTTTAATTTAAAGGAAAAATCAGCATCAGGCGGACGACTGTATTGCTGAGAATTGTTAGGATCGGAGTATATTGCTGGACAATTGAAAGGACGTGTACTCAATTTAACTTCAGTGCATTCGACAATTATGATTGTTATAAAACTGTGTTTGGAATTTTAATATCATAATTTTCATCCTCATGTTCCAGACAACAACAGCAGCAGCAGCAACATTAATCATAATAATAATAATAATAATATTTAATTTCTGTTGATTACTCATTTCAAAATATAAGGAACTTGAAATCTCAAAATCTGTGAAACATGTGAACATCACACAATTCCAGTTGTAGGTGGAGTCCTTGTATTGACTGGAAAAGATTCCAATAGGTTAAGTGAAGAAATTCCTCGTAGTCCATGCCTTAAAGAAATGCAAACAATTGTTCTGACGTGTACATCTCACGCCTTACGAAGGGCATTATCTGTGTAAAATATGCGTGATTTTTTTAAAAAATTGTCCAGTGGAAAATGTCATGATGCCATTTCTGACCTTAGGTCTCTTGTTGGGACCCGGAAAGAAGAAGAAGAAGAAGAAGAAGAAGAAGACCAGAAGAAGAAGAAGAAGACCAGAAGAAGACCAGAAGAAGAAGAAGACCAGAAGAAGACCAGAAGAAGAAGAAGACCAGAAGAAGACCAGAAGAAGAAGAAGACCAGAAGAAGACCAGAAGAAGAAGAAGACCAGAAGAAGAAGACAAGAAGAAGAAGAAGAAAAAGACCAGAAGAAGAAGAAGAAGAAGACCAGAAGAAGAAGAAGAAGAAGACAAGAAGAAGAAGAAGAAGACAACAAGAAGAAGAAGACAAGAAGAAGAAGAAGACAAGAAGAAGAAGAAGACAAGAAGAAGAAGAAGACAAGAAGAAGAAGAAGACAACAACAAGAAGAAGACAACAAGAAGAAGAAGACAACAAGAAGAAGAAGACAACAAGAAGAAGAAGACAAGAAGAAGAAGAAGACAAGAAGAAGAAGACAAGAAGAAGAAGAAGACAACAAGAAGAAGAAGACAACAAGAAGAAGAAGACAACAAGAAGAAGAAGACAACAAGAAGAAGAAGACAACAAGAAGAAGACAAGAAGAAGAAGAAGACAAGAAGAAGAAGACAAGAAGAAGAAGACAAGAAGAAGAAGACAAGAAGAAGAAGACAAGGAGACAAGAAGAAGAAGACAAGGAGACAAGAAGAAGAAGACAAGAAGAAGAAGAAGACCATAAGAAGAAGTAGACCAGAAGAATACCAGATAAAGAAGAAGAAGAAGACCAGAAGATGAAGATTACATCATAATGGAAAATGCTGGAGACAAATGTTAAATTTATCCCAGTAGTGATGAGGGCACTCTGCTCCATTGCATTGTAGTTAATGTAAAATGTTAACCAATTTATTGTAAACTAAACTTTGTGGTCGCTCTACGTATCTGCTTTTTCTGATACTGCAAACATGCATCGAAATGTACAACCTCATGCAGTATTTTCCGTGGTACTCAAGACATCTACACAACAGCACCATGATACATTATTATTAATAATAATAATAATAATTATTATTATTATATCTTGCATTTTGCCCCTTTCTAGATCATTACCAGAGACCTAAAATAAGGAAATTTAATAAATATATGCATCGTTTGTGCCACTATTTATGTTAAGTTATAATTAAAGTCTCTATCGTTCATATTTTATCCAAAATAATATTGAGAAAATGAGAATGTTTAAGTCTCTTGTATACAAGAGCAACATGGATCTTGTTAGTGTGCTTGCTTCTACCGTAGTTGAACTAACCCAGAACTATTCTAATGTTAACATATTATTTATTATACCAAATTTGCAATTTCAATGTTATGATCTTGATAGTAACTTATATTTTCATATTCTTTAACAAATATATGTTCTGATGATCCTGACATATCTAAGAAAAGGTAATTTTATTTATAGTTTCTTTTTTGGGGGTTGATCATCAGAATTCAACAGTGGTGATTCTTAACATAAGATATGCAGATGCTAGTATTGATGGAAGACACAGAGATGGACCTGCAAGAATTCCTGAACAAAGTAGCAAAGAAAGCAAGAAAAAAGTTTTGATGTTAATTCTAAAATAGAGAGAACGTATGGATGTTAGTAAGTCAAATAGCTCATGAAACGAGTTACGGGTTGGCGATGTTAACATTAAATAAGTACAGAAATTCATATACCTGGAAATTGTTTTAATAGAAGACGGAAAATGTGATACTGAAATCCAAAGGCACGCTGCAATAGCAAAAGATGCCCTTCAAAAGCCAGGCAAATTATAAAGGAAATGGGAAATATCGTTAGAAACAAAGAAAAGGGTGGTGAACTGCTATTCAATATCGATCCTCTTATAAGGCAGAGTATGCTGAACAGTTACCTGACTTGTTTGGGTCTGCTTGTTGGGAACACGACGTGCAGAGAATTTAAACAACGGATAAGTTTTAAGGAAAATGGAATCACAAAGGGCAGTGTTAGATAGAGACCGTTGATATGTGTGGGACTCCTAATGAGGAAAGAAGGGTTAGAAAAATTGAAACTCAGATTGAAGACGGGCAGAGAGAAACAACAAATAAACTACCTAACTAGTTTGCGTAAATAGGAACGGGAGGTTTATTTTAAGACAAACTTTGCTAATTGCTACAAAGAATAAGAAGTTGAGAAGAGTATGTCAGATTATTATTATTATTATTATTATTATTATTATTATTGCTGTTGTTGTTGCTACTGTTGCTGATGTAATTTTTGTTACTGTTAGTGGAAGAAAATGGCGAGAAAGAAGATGGCGACAATGAAATTGGTGTGGAAGAAGAAAAGAGAAATCCATAATCCTCATCAAGGCTTCTGTATCCTTATTTACATAATTGCTAGTAAACACCGCAAAATATGACTCAGTAGCGTCCTTATACTTGTCAGTAATTGAGAGGGCCTTTATTCTAATTCTTGTTATCAAACACTGACCATCATGTTCAGAATTTCATTATCAATAACTTAATCGATCTTACGAAATATTTAGTAGCAGTTTAATTCACAGGATTCCATGAAATTTTCTTGTATTTTTAAAAGTCTTTTTTGTCAGCAAATAATTTCAAATATTTTCAGCCATTGTTTTTTTTTTCTATCGTTTGCCGTCATTTTTATCTTCATTCATCAACCACTCACATTGTTTTCCATTCTCACACTCTTCTTTAATCCAAACTGTTTTAATTTCTTTAATTTGTTCCAAGAATCGTTCGATCTGTTTAACGTCAATCTTATGCATACAGTTTTTCTCCTTTTGTCTTTCTCCAACTTTTTCATTACACTTCAATTACATTATTGATTAGAATTTTTATCTAAGAAGGTCGTTCAATTTTTGTTACAATTTTACTTCTGTGTTTCTTAGTTCTGATCAATTTTCATACACCATTAAGTATTCAATATCGACAACTAGTCGCAATAGGGTCACCAAAAATGAGTCTTGCAAGAAAAACGCTAAAGAATGTTTTGAGATTATGACAAAAAGAGACCTGTATGCTCTAAATTGATTTTTTTAAATTTATTTTTCTTATTAAATCCTCTGAGCTTTTCACATTTTTCTTGGGTAATTCTGTCTGCATTTTTATTATGTTTTTAATGAAACAAATTCGTTTTCAACCATTTTCTTTTGTCCAAATCGTTATTAGTTTCTGTATTACAATTTCGTCCTCTTCTATGCAACTGTGTTCCTCAAAATTTTAAAACATTTATTTTACTCTCACTCATTTTTTGTCATATTTTTCTTTTTTATCTTTTCAATTCTAGCCTTATTTTCTTCCATTTGTCATATTAAATAACTTGATTCTTATTCGTTTCCCTTTCTTTCATTCCTCTTATCTTATTTTTTTCTTCATTTATTATCTTCGTCTCTATTTTTTTATTTTACTTTACTTTCTCTCACATTAGTTCCCGGGCTTTGTCTTCGTTTGTTTTCTTTTTTTATTCTTTGACACATTCTTTTCGATTCCACATCCTTTACTGTCTCATTTGCTTACACATCAGGAAATCCTTCCTGTCTCATATTGTTTTCAATCCCAAATGCTTCCCTATCTCACATCCTTTTCTGTTACAAAGCCTTGCCTGTCTCATATACTTTTCGATTCCACATCCTTTACTGTCTCATTTACCTTCACATCAGGAAATATATCCTGTCTCATACTGTTTTCTGTCTTAAATGTTTCTTTGTTTCACATTCTTTTCTGTCACAAAGACTTGCCTGTCTCATATTCTTTTCCGTCAGAAAGTTTTTCCTCTGACAATCATTCGCAGTGCTTTTACATCTCAAATGCTTTCCTGTCGCAAGTTTTTTTCGCCCTGTATTTTCCGCGTATTGTCTATCATTATATATATATATATATATATATATATATATACTCAGATAAATATATATATATATATATATATATATATATATATATATATATATATATACTCAGATATATATATATATATATATATATATATGAACACACTGACACACATGTGTGTGTGTGTGTGTGTGTGTGTATATATATATATACATACACACACACACACACACATTCCCTTGGAATTATTTTCTACATATTCACACCTTCTCTGTTCCTATGTCGTCCCTTTGCTACGTTAGTCTTTCTAAACACTCCCGGCCTTTTCTTCATCATTTTTGTATTTACTCTCTGCATTCATTGTTTAAACCATTCTCAACGTTTTGCCTTACTTTTTCTATTTTACTTTTTTTGTTAATTCTACCTTATTCTATATCGTGTTTTTCACGTCTTTTTCTTTTATTTATTTTTCCCTTTATTATTCGACGAGTCTATGTTTACTACTCTTCTATTTCGACTCTTACTGTTTAATTCCTCCCACCTCATCCATCTATTTCATATTAACGATATTGTACTATTTTTATTATTATTTCTTAGATTCCACTCCGGTATCAATTCTTCGATTTTGGTTCTTCAAGGCTTCCTCTCTAAATGTTATTTTTCATTTAATCGTGCTTTTTTTTAACCCATCTTCCTGTCTTACATTTTTGGATATTGATTTACCCACTTTTAATTTTATTCATAGATTTGTTTTCTTCTTATTTTTCATTCCTCCTCATATATATCTTTGTCTAGCTTCGTCCAATCAAATATGTTTTTCCTTCAGTCCTTGAATATCCTACTTCATTTGTCTTTCATTCACATTCTGTTTTCGTTCTTTGATCTTCTTTTTCCCTCTTCACGCTTTCATTTCTTTTTTCCAAAAAAGAAATTCTGCAATAATTCTCATCTTTCTCTTTTCCTTAAATTCTCTCCAGTTTTCTTGCTTTTAATTACATTTTCACTTTCTTTTTCTTTTATACTTCTCACACTTTCTTTCTCCATTTTTACTTGCTTTCCTTCTTTCAGCACATTTTGAAACATCCATTCCTAACAAACGCCATTTTCGAGAACATTCCGCATTAAACACCTGCAACATTTTACATTTGATGGTAACAACGCTCCAAACACGAAATCTGACGTGCTAAGAAACAATTTTATTTATCCGCTTTGACCTCTACTTTACAAAAGTTAGACTTCTAGGTGTACCATCATTTTAGATCAAGGAAAAATGAGAATAATAATTTTCAGAATATTAAATAAATTTATTTTTCTACGTTTCATTTTGTAATTCTCCAACCATGATTTATATTTGTGTTAATATATGCGCGTGTGTATGTTTCGTTTTCAGCGTTAAGTGTGTATGCTTGCAAACCAGTACATTCAGTATTTTGTATGGGCATATATTTTAGTGAACATATATAGGTTTTACATTAGAAGAAAAACTCGGTGCTTTCCCGATTATTTAAAATTAAAGCAAAAACAAACATAGGATTACAAAATACTGTTCGTCTTCCTTTTGTTTAGTTATCGTAAATTATTCGATTGTAACAATATTGGTATATAAAGCCGATGTAATATAAAATTGTGTAATGTGTGTAAATAATTTGATTACAAAAGGTGGCACTATATGATATATACTCTAATTTTTACGTTTATGACAGTACGAGAAAAAAAATAGACGTTGCAAAAGACTATCAGTAATTACTGTGTTTTCAGATCCTCTATTCTATAGTGTCGATGATTTTACAAAAGACAATATCGTATGGAGCAATAAAGCCATCTTTGAATACAGTTTTTGTTTCACTTTTTTTTTCTTTTTTTTTTTAAGCGTATCACCCCAAGCAAGGCTGGAGGCCACTATCACGCAAGGAGTTAAAGAAGGGTTGGAGGAAGAGCAGATAGGAGTGGTAAAGGAGAGGATGTGGTGAAAGAGAAAGACAGTGGGTCGATCAAGGCAAGGGGGTTACAGAAGATTTGGAGCGAGAGCAGATAGGAATGAAAGGTGAAAGGATGTGGAGAAGGGAAGTGGATATATCAAGGCAACTGGAGATGTCGATTGACGCTACACTTAAACCGTTGGAGATTGTATTTGTCAGGGAAACAGTAATAGGGAAGGGAGTTCCATAGGCGAGATGTGCGAGACATGAAGCTATTGGAGTAGAAGAGACGTCTACATCTAACAGTTTCAACGGTGTAGTTGTGGGAACGGGATGCCAGCCTCGTAGGACGTTTAACTTCACGAGACTTAGGGACAAGCGAAAGCAGCTCCTCGGAACAATTACCGTGAAAGTACTTGTAAAAAAGGCAGAGCGAGGCAACATCGCGTCTGTGAGAGAGCGACTGCAGACGAGATGACAGATCAAGGCCAATCACATTGCATATCCGTCTCCGGATCTTATCAAGAACCCTGAGGCAAACAGCAGGGGCCCCAGACCATATATGGCAGCAATACTCCATGCAAGGGCGAATGGTCGATTTATAGACTTGGAGGATCGATTCCAGGGAGAAAAATTTCCTGGCTCGGCACAAGGAACCAACTTTCCTTGCGGTGGATGATGCAACTGACTCGATGTATTGGTTCCATCTCAGATCAGCGGACAGCGTGAGACCGAGCAGCCGCAAAGAGGAGCTCTCGAGAAGTTGGTCTTCAGACATTGTTATAAACACATATTTTCAGTGTAATAAATTTTTTTTTGCCGTTTAATTGATAAATGTTTCATGTGATATTTCATGTGAGCAACGCCGAAATTTTAGAAAAAAATGTAGAGAAAAAGCACGCTTACTGTTCGCATCAGGAAGAAAGAGTTGAAATTTCTAGGGCACATAATAAGGAAAGAGTGATTGGAAAAACCGATACTCACAGGACAGATTGAAGGTAAGAGTGGCCGATGAAGACATCGCATAACCTCCCTAGAGAGTTTGACTAAATGAACGTCAGAATAGGGTTTACGAATGATAGCACAAAGACAAAATATATTACGAACTACAAAGGATAGAAAATTGTGGAAGACAATTATAACCAACGTCCTGAAAGGACTTCGACACATAGGGGGAACATTTTATATACTTAACATTACATTTAATTCTCTCTGGAATTTCTTTAGTTACTGTCAGAAAGTATGTGTACACGTGTGCGTATATATGCGTGATTTTATGTGCGTGTGTTTGTGAGAGACAGATAGAGTGTGTGTGTGTGTGTGTGTGTGTGCGCGGTACCATCGCCCCTCACCCGAAATATGGACCTCACATTCTCGCCTTCGATAACTGTCCACTATCCTTTGGAGTAGATGTTTATATATCTTATATCTGTCATATTTGCAAGGGTGTGTTGTCGGGAGATTACGTGATCCTACATTCAACGACCGGAAGCCCCACTCAGTTAAAACATGCACTTAGCACCTTCGATGGTCTTGTTTGATGCTGAGTGCAAAATCTATACTCTCAGACTGCGTGGTAAGAGACACACTACATTTGTAGTATGGAATATCCAGCAGATGAAAAGAAATATGATAGTCACTTAATTCTTTCGAAATTGACAATTGGCACTACTGTTCATATTTGAACATTTCCAGATGAATAAGCAAATATCAATGCTGACAAAGAACATGATTCTTCAGTGACAGTCAGCTGATCTCTCCCGTGTTCTTTCTCTAATCGTTCAACAGGCGAAAACTGGCTTGGAACATCGAATTATCTATCTCACACATCCCAATAATCCGCATTAACTTCCACTCTTTTTTCTCCAACGTAATTTAGAAAGAATTATTCTTCAGTGGTTCTTCGGGCTTGAATTGAATGGACAAATAATGTAAGATATTTGTTTAAATGATGTATTAACATATTTCCCATAGCGACATGCAACAGAAAGCAATTTGATCTCTAAGAATATAATTTATATTAATAAATGCGTTTTTTTAGTATTTTCATTTTAGAGACGAAAATTCTGAGTAGACTTTAATTTATTCGAGCAATTGTTTTCATCTCGATTTTATGGATGCTAATCGAGACAACGTTTCTGCCAAGTTCGATCTGGCCATCTTCAAGTGTACATTGCTTGGCTGATGAGATATATGTTGTTCAATGATGTGGAAGATAAAATTTTACATTGGTTCAGCAGGAGCTAACTGTCATGAATTAGTAAATAACAAAACCATCAAGAGAAAACCCATATCCGCAAAATAATGGATGCCTGGAGATGACCATTAGCCATTGGGACGAAACTTTATGTCTAATAACATGTATAATAACCTAGATGAAAATACTACCTTTATTTCAAATGGGTATAAGTTCTATCTTTTTCATCGCGAAGTGAATTAAGAAAAAGTCTTTATCTTCAAAAGGGAAAGTTATTTGTTTCATTTTGCGGTTACAATTAACTCTAGACGAAACAAACAGACATTGTATTTCTCTAAATTTTGGGCACCAAAAAAGTTATGAAAAAGCAGGTGCGGTTAATTTACAAATCTTATCTGCGAAGAAACAGTGTCATAGTTTTTCAGTACACGTCTGATAAATATAGTAATATAAATAAAACGAGATTCTCAAAGAAAGTAACACAATAAGCATGTAACTCATTGATTGTCGAAGTTTTAGACGGCAAACACCAAGTCACAGGTGGGTTGCTAGAATCAATGGCTGATATTGGGGCCTGGAAGAAACAATACACCTGCCGACATCAAAATAAAGAAAGTAGACAACGATCAAATACATGAAACCATAAAATAACTTGACATCTGCTGTCAATTGATTGTTCTATCTATCTATCCATCTACCTATCTATCTTCCTCTCTCTCTCTCTCTCTATATATATATATATATATATATATATATTACTGCTTTATGAGCTTCCCGAAATCCAAACAGTTAGGAAGCCATAAACATGATGCCTTGCATATAAAGATTATAAAGTTTATATAAGGCAAGAGATTTAAGTCATAAAGCAACATTTAAAATGAAATTTAAACCACTTATAACAAGACGACGTTCAGATTTCTACTCTTAATATTTGCAATTCTGATATTAACTACTCTATGCCATTTGCATTAAATTTATTTTAAGTATTGCTTCAAATATGGCGTCATCTAAAACCAATACGAAAATGTTTAATGTAACCAAACTTAAAAAAAAATGTATATTTACATCTTATAACTGACTCTTCATACATACAATGTTGAGTCCATAGGGGCACTTTTTGAAAGCAAAGTTCTTAAATATAACAACAACAAAATATACGATAGAGGAAGGAAAATGCAAAATAGCATAACGGAAAGAGAAAGGAATTCCAAATATTCCCGCCTTGTTTCTTGTAACGGGTAAATACGAACTTACATATTGATCAACTCGGGAAAGGGATCGGAGTGCTTGCCGTTTCGCCCTGCGAAATATCCAGATCTGGGCAGCAGGTTGGAAATGGCGCGAAACCACGGTTATACATTGATACACGGCCGGTTTGTTTCAGCAAGAGAAAGGTCGGAGTGAGGATAAAGAAAATCAATATAGGATGAGTAACAGGATTAAAGTAACAAATCTGCATTGATAGTAATTTGGAGAGAGAATGTGCTTTAAATACACAAAGAAATCTATGGTATGCGATATATATGAGTAAAGAAAACTTATGTGTATGGAAAGACAATATATAGGCATGTAAACCTGTATAGAAATATTGATTCATGTACACGTAGACATGCATATCTGTGTCTACATATATGCCCCAACAATGTCTCCCTGTCCCTCTCTCTGCATATATATAAGACTTCTTATATATATATATATATATATATATATATATATATATATCTCAGGTCATCGCATAAGTTCTGTCCGAATTTTGAAACAAGTTACCAAATGTTACATTTAATTAAAGATTCAATCAACAATGTATTTTCCCTGATTATCTATGACTTCCTTCCATCTATTAACAAGCTTACTAATTCCATTACTGTAAAATTCTTTTGGCTTTGATTCGAAGAACTAACAAATGTCAGTTTTAACCTCTTCCTGTGTTACAAAAGCTGTTTCTTCCAAATGATTCTGTAAGCTACGAATCAAATGTAGTCTGAAGGAACAAGGTCGGGAGAATAAGGTGGATGAGGAATTTTCGCCCAACCAAGTTCTTCGATCTTTTGTGACGTGATTCTTGCTGTGTGTGGTCACGCATTGTCCTGATGAAACATCACCCGTTTTCGATTCACTAGAGCAGGTTCTTTTATTCCTCAAAGCTTGGTTCAAACGCTCTAATTGCTGACTGTATATTTGAGCATTAATTGTTGCATTAGGTGGTAAGAATTCAATGTGGATTATTCCTTGGCAATCCCACCAGATTGGAAGAAGAACCTTTTGCCCATGAAGTTCCCATCTCGGCTGCGGCTGGTGTCCTTCCCCTTTACCAAGCCACTGTCTATGGCGCTTTACATTTCGATAAAAGATCCATTTTTCGTCGCCAGTCACTAGTCTATCCAAAAAAGGTGAAACAAGTTGGCGAGAATGGAGAGAAGAGCAGATGTCAACTCGGGATTTGAGGTTGTTTTCAGACAATTCATGAGGCATTCCAAGTTTAGGAACTTTTCCAGGTTGTTGAAGATGACGATGAACAGTTGTATGGTTTGAACTGAGAACCACTGCCAATTCCTCAACTGATAAAGCAGGATTTTCTTCAAGGGCTGCTTT
Organism: Acanthosepion esculentum; assembly: GCA_964036315.1. NCBI lineage: Eukaryota > Metazoa > Mollusca > Cephalopoda > Sepiida > Sepiidae > Acanthosepion > Acanthosepion esculentum. Next base: position 31,164,834 of record OZ038495.1, on the reverse strand, counting down.
TTCAAGAAGCTTTTCATCAAACTCAACTGGACATCCGGTTCGATCTTCATCTTCAAGATTGAAATCTCCACCTCTGAATTTTGCAAACCATCTTCAAGTTCTTTCATTCACACATTCCTCTCCATAAACTGAGTGAATGTTTCTAGCCGTTTCTGCTGCTGATTTTCCTTTCTTGGACTCATAAAGCATTATGTGCCTCAAATGATTCTTGGGTACTTCCATGTTAGAAGGGTTTTAATCAAACAAAATTTAATTTTATTGTTCTCTGAAATAAAATCTGATCAGTTTAAATGCATCTAAACATTAAAATAATGTTCAGCTCCATTAGACATTATAAAATACTCTTTAAATCTCGTTCATATTAACAAAAAGTTAAAATTCGGACAGAACTTATGGGATGACCTAATATATATATATATAAAAGACTACTTATATATATATATATGAGAGAGAGAGACTTGTATATATATATATATATATATGTATGTAGAGATAGATATATAGATAGATCAAGAAGTCTTATATATACAGGGGTTGGACAAAATAATTGGAACAGGTGCAAATTCCACTCCTATATTTTAAAGACCTACTATATTAAGAACTTTAACTAAAACTTCGTAATTGCTGTTTATATCTATTGTAAATACGTTTATTTATCTAATTTACTGTATTTGCCTTATTTATTTTTAGAATTTAGTAAAATTTTAAGCTAAATGCGTGACCTCTCCGAGTTGAAAAAAGGGCAAATTTTTGGAGCTCGCATAGCAGGAACATCGACCCTCAAGTTTGCTGAACTTTTTAGTTTTTCAAAAGCTACCATATCAGGAACTATGATGCAATATTAGAAACATGGCAAAACCTCGAGTAACCGAAGTAATTCGGGCCGGACTTGCAAACTTACTGACAGGGACCGACATGCATTGCAAGGCAATGTGGCAAAAAATCGGCCAAAATGAATGCTGAGTTGAATAATCATCTGAATAGTCCAGCAAAAAGTAAGAAAATTATGTCGAAGTTATATATATATATATGTATATAAAGACATTTTTATGTTTAACATTCTTTTTATAGATACAAATATTTAAGTAACCAGAATCCAAGAAAGAGAACACTGACTTTAGAATTTCAGTTTTTCTGTTTCTGACTAATCCTGTATCCATCGTCTCTTCATTTTAACTGAAATTTAATATAAATATGTCTCCAATAACCATGTCCTGAAGATGGTCTATTAGACCGAACCGTCTGACGTTGACAGCAAAATAAAAAACAAACCAAAAAACAGTCAACTCACATATTCGGATTTTGCTTTGTCTTTTCCAAATTTTCATCATACAGTCGGACCTACATCCACATATTTGCTTACACATACATACATATATATATATATATGTATATATGTGTATGTGTGTGTGTGTGTGTGACTTCTTGATCTATCTCTCTCTCTCTCTCTCTATATATATATATATATATCTGTATATATATATATCTGTACACACACACTCATATATATATATAAGATATACTTTTAATGTATGCTATATTTATGACTTAATGTGTTCAGTGTCAAGGATAGAGCGTAAGTAAATATTGTCAGGCCTGTTTCTTCAATATTCACAACCAAAATTATTATGAATATGATCACAACCAAAAATACTCTGTACAATAATAATAATGAACACAAAAGGATGATATAAACACCAAATTATCAAATCCATTACTTATACAAAATAATTTTTACTTCTAGTTATAAATATAAATCTTATAAATCTTGTTAAAGAAAGAAAAACGTTTAACAACAATCAACAAAATGTCTTTCATTTTTAAAAATTAATACAACAGAAAAGAAATAAATGAAATGCTACAAAAAGAAATACGAAACAAGAAATACGTGACAATAGCAAATTTTACAAGATGGCCGCTCTTAAAAAACAAGTCTGACAACGAAAACACAAAAAATAAAATTAAGAAAAGACGGACAGATTATACAAAATAAACACAAAGATAGAAGATTTAACACCGAAGAATTAACAGATATTTAAGACGAAAAACAAAGAAAGAAGTAACACGTAGAAATAAATAAACAAGGAAAAATACGTTCGGACAAAGGAAAATAAAGTTTTAAAAATTAAAAACGGAAAAAACTATATGCAAAAAATAATTATAAGATAAAATAAATTCAAAAACAAATAAAAAAAGACTTAGGAGCAAAAAGTAAGAAAATTCTGTCGAATTAATAAATACGAAATTCATTTCTTTCTTTACGTTTACGTATATATTAGGACATGGATTAAGTCCGAAAATTATTTAATGTGTTTTGTTTATACGCAATTTTTGGTTGGTACACTTTATTTAAGCAAGAGCTCTGTTTTTTAAATAAACAGTATTAATTATATTTACCGGCGTGAATATTTGAGAAATTTCGTAGAAAATATACCTTCTCCAACAGTAATCGAACCTGTGTCCTATACGGAACCGTCAATTGATATGACATGCTATGCCACTCAGCTATAGCGAAGCGTCTGTTTAACAAAGTCCAAACCCAAATAACTGGATTTTAAAAGTAGAGCATTTGCTTAAATAAATTTTGCCTAGTAAAAATAACGCAGAGACAGTATATATATATATATATATATATATATATATATATATATATATATATATATATATATCTCACTGGCAAGAAAACTCAAAATGTACAGGGAGAGAATATCTTTTAGAAAACCCAAGATATATTAAAAGAAACAATCATTATTTTTTAGAAGCCCCAGTCCGAACAAAAAAAACAGTTTAGATGACACAAAACCCAAAGTAATAAACCTATCCACATACACATTTACAAATGACGAAATCAACCTACTGAAATTGGACCTAAAATTCTGCCCTGCTCCAAAAAGCAATATAGCAGACCTAAAAAAGACCTTAAGGAATTTGAACGCAAACTGAGACTAATAGAAATGTTTAATGATAGCAAAAATATTACAGATGAGTCACTAGTAAAAAACAAATCTAATTTATTCCCAAACAAAAATAGCAATACCAGTTAGCTAAATATGTTTTTCGAAAAACTCTGGAACCTCAACCTACAGGAAAAATCCAAACCATTCGACAAACTCACATACAGACAAAGACTAGCCTTAGAGAACATCCTAAAAAATAATAACATAATTATAAAAGAAGCAGATAAAGGCAGCGCCATAGTGATCATGGACAGAACATACTATAAAACAAAAATTCTAGAAACACTAGAGGATAGAAATAACTACAGATTAATTGACTCTAACATAGACAAAAACATTATATCAAAAATTACAAAACTCTGCATAACACATAATAAAATATTAACAAAAAAAGAAAAGGATTTCCTAATAAACTTTATACCTAAAACAAGCAATTTCTACGGACTACCTAAAATTCACAAATCAAGTGAAATAAAATCAGCTATAGAGACACAAAAATCTGAATACATTAGCATCCCAAACACCAGTGACCTTACATTCAGACCAATAGTAGCAGGACCAGCCTGTCCAACTAGTAAACTAAGTAACCTGATAGACATAATATTGCAACCATATACGAAACAAATTAAAAGTCACATCAGAGACGATATACATTTCCTTAGCTGCATACCACAAAAGGTGGATCCGGGAACGCTTATGGCAACTTTTGATATTAGTAGCCTATACAGCAACATACCCCATGAACTAGGAAAGAAAGCAATCTCATTCTGGATTGAAAAACATCCAGAAACACTTCATCCAAGATTCACTAAAGAGTTAATTATCAATAGTATAGACCTAATTTTATACAATAACACCTTTGAATTTGACAATAAAAACTATATCCAAACCCTTGGTACAGCAATGGCAACAAAAATGGCTACAACATATGCCACCCTAACATTAGCTTACCTAGAAGAAAACCTCTATGAACAGATAGAACAAATATGTGGGGCAAATATAAAAGCCCAGTTCACTAAATCTTGGAAAAGTTACGTAGATGGTTGCTTCATCTTTTGGAAATCCTCATGGGGCGACATTAACCAATTTCACACTCTACTTCAAAACTTACACACAAAAATCAAATTCACGCAAGAATATAATTTTAACGAATTACCATTTTTAGATATACTCATTAGAAATAAAAACAACCATATAATCACAGATATCTACCACAAACCCACAGACAACCAAAAATACCTTCATTTCAAGAGCCATCACACCAAAAGCTGCCTAAAATCCATCCCCTATTCCCTAGCACGTAGGGTTTGTACTATAGTGACTGATAAACACCTCCGAAAAACCCGCTTAGAAGAACTACATAAAACTCTAAAAAAACGAGGCTACCCCACAACACTAATAAACAAAGGTTTTGAACTCCCAAAAAACTCCCTCTAGACCAACTTAGAAATAAAAAGAAACGTAACGTCGAACCAACTCTAGCATATGTCTCAACATACAACAAAAACAATTCAGAAATATTCACAAAAATTACCAAAAATCTAGACCCACTTTGCAAGAATAATAAACTGAATAATATACTAAAAAGAACCAAAATAATTAAAAGCAAACGCCAATCTAAAAACCTAAAACACATTAACCTCATCTAAATTTAGCCAACACACAATACAGGGAGTCACAAAATGCAACAAAAAAGGTGTGGGGTTTGTGGCATCATTATAGAAGGAAACTCCTACACTTTTGAAAACCCCCCAAAAACGTTCACAATAAACAAAAACTTAAACTGCAACTCCAAAAATGTTATATATGTACTTTAATGCACAAAATGCAGGAAATCATATATAGGCATCAGCTAACAACTGAACAACAGGGTCTCCCTACACAAAAGCATCATAAAGTTGCCAGACAACAGAAAACTTTTTCTTTCACAACATATCTTTGAATGTAACCAGGATAAATTTAATATCATGACGATATATCAAACAGACAATTATTCCTACCTACAAATACAAGAAAAAAACTTCATAAATAAATTCAAACAGGAACTAAATAGATCATGACCCCACACACAAAAGCACACAGCCATTTAAAGAAAGACATTCGAATGACCAACACAAAAACAGAGAATGTCTCATATCGAGAATATTTAACATTGAAAAACATAAAAGAAAACAATTATTTTTAATAATATGTGAAAATATCCACCCTTTACCTGAAGACGATCGTGAGACCAGAAACACGTGTTGTAAAACTATGAAAAATAAAGAATAATATTCTTTTAAAAACCCACATTACAACCAAAATGTTTGCGGTACCTCTCTTCTATTTAATATATATATATATATATATATATATATATATATATATATATATATATATATATATATATATATATAAACAATATTTCTGCAATGTCGATAAAAAGAATGTCCATTTTTGTCACAGGAGAGTGATGTAGCAATTTTTGTTCATAATGTTTGTGTAAAACAAACAAACAAAAATTATTCTTACTCTTATCCTACAAAACAAAACAAAATTCAGTCCGAATGAAGAAATAGAACACAACAGACGCCGGCGAAACGCGTCGTTTATAAACGTTTCATTTTGTCTGATTATCTCCCCTTTTTTTCCAGAAAAATATTATACGTACTACAGATACCTATTTATATGTGTAGGGGTGTGCTGACAATGTTTCTTCAGTACCACATTAGAACTTAGGCGTAACTACTCTAAATCCGACAAAAGCGCGTGTATTCCTGAACGACAATATCAAGTAGGTGACACGAAACTAATGAAATGAGATTCCAAAGAAACATGGCAAAAACAAACAAAAAAACCTGGAACACTCGAGAGAAGATTCTGTAAAGTGTAGGTCGTCTTTGATCAATACGATAACAAAACTCTTTTACTTGACTCTTTATGAATCCTTATATCACATCAGTGTAGATACCTGTCAAATCCTTTGGCATTTATTTTCTGTTTGACATATGTCTTACTTATTTTTATTCGCTGCTAGCTAAACTCAAACCTCCATTTTTTGGCCTCAAAGGTATGCCAAGAAACAGGGATTTTGTACGAAGTGAGAATCCATAGATGAGAGAAAAGTATTTATATTACGACAAGATTAGATTGAGAATAACGGAGAAGTAAAAGTTGCTGACAAGACCAATAAGATAAATCAATAGCTTTTTTGTTTACTCACACACACACACATATATATATATATATATATATATATATATAAAGTGAACATTGAAGTCAACACTCAGAGGCGACAGGCTGTTTCATACTTGATGCAATCATCAGGTATACCCTCGAGGACCAAAAATCGTAAGACACTTTTGAGGCCCAAAAAATGGAGCTTTTTATAATTATATGTGCATACGCTCTATCTCTGATATTGAGCACATTATCCCATAAATATAGCACATCTTAAAACTATATATATATATATATATATATATATATATATATATATATATATATATATATATTCTCGAGCATTCGAGCCGGTAAATGTCATAAATACTGTTTAATTAAAAAGAGAAAATTTGCTTAGATACATTGTATCTATAAAATAACGTAAAAAGAAGAAATATATATAAATAATTGCTTGACTTAATACATTTCGTTATATTTTGTCATTGTTTACATTAAGATACATTTCGTGAGCAGATATTATTGATAGAGAAAAATCTTCGAAGATTTTATGTTTAAAAACAGTAATTTGGACTTTGCCAACCAGATGCTTCTAAATAGCTAAATGCTATAGCACGTCATCTCAAATGACTGTTTCCGTATAGGAATACGCGTTCGATTCCTGTTGGAGAATGCATATTTTCTACGAAATTTCTCGTACATTCAGGTCGATAAATTTAATTAACACTGTTTAATTAAAAACATATCAATTACTTAAATATATCATATCTATAAAAAATAATCTCTAAACGGAATGTATCTCCCTCTTAATATATATATATATATATATATATATATATATATATATATATAATCTTACAAATATAAGTAATTATACTCATCCAGTAAAACTTAGGAGTTTTGGCTTGTAAATGAACAAACCAATACCCAAGGAATAATAAGGAATAAAAAAGAAAGAACTAAGAACATGTAATTGAGGCGAAAACAATTGTCCAGAATCCAAGCTCAGAGACCAAAGAAAAAAACCCCGACACGAGTAAAGTAAAAATAATTCAGCAAAGTGCTCAATACACTAAGTAGACCAAATCTTACTACGAACCGAAAGAGTCAGGTAAAACTACCTAGGTTTCCCCTACGCAGATCGTCAGGGTACGCTGACGATCCGCGTATTTGAAACCTAGGTAGGTTTGCCTGGCTTTTTAGGTATATATATATATATATATATATATATATATATATATATATATACATATATATATATATATATATACATATATATATATATATATATACATATATATATATATATATACTAGCAGGCTTTGCCAGCTTGCTCATTGCTTAGCAAAGTAAGATATATTCACGACTTGAAATATTTAAAACACATTTTTAAATTAACATTTCATTCATAAATTGGTTTGTCGTAGTTAAGGAACTATTTACTGATAGATGCCATGTTGTTGAGGGCCAAGTAAAATGCAAATTTCAAACACTTTTCTGCACTATGTAAGAAAATATTCCTGCAAAGTACTATTTTTGAGATAAAAATCAAAACAATCCTCGAATAAAAGAACACTATACTTTTTTAAAAATTAATATGCGAATTAATTAAGCATGAAGAGTGATATCACATAGAATCAGGTAATATGTAATACAGAGCTTTTAGCGTATAAGTTGCTATAAGGTAGCGTTGAACTTTTTAAACACAAAATTCGTTGCATAATTGAGCTCCAATTTCACATTTATTGATATAAATTCCATAATATAGGTTTATTTAATTAGCTATTATTTTTCTGTAACTCTTCAAATGTTGAATGCATAATAAACTTCAATTTCTATTTTCCGATTTTAAACTATATTAATTTTGTCTTACAAAATGTTCCCTGTTCTGTCACCCATGAAATAAAAATAATTGTGCGGAAAAAAAGGATCTACGTACATCACATCGTCTTCAAATTAAGTGGCAGTAGAAGAATTATTGTTGAACTTTTAAAAGTTAACATTAATTCAATACTTAAACGCAGCGATCAATTTTCATTTCTTCTGTAGTTTATTGAAGCCTATCGCGTCTGCTCCTCCCTACCTACTTATGGCCAAACGAAGAGTCCTCCACAGGAGCTAGTTTAAACGTTACCCGATAGGGCAGATTTTAAGCTAGTTTAATATAAAACGTGCACTGCAATGTTGGATACAAAAGAAAAACAACTGTTCTTCCCTTTCAACCATAAAAGTAACAATAAAGGCTAGTATAATATATTAATATATATTTTGACCTCGCATAATCTTGCAAATCTGAACACAACGAAAAACGTTCCGCGCGCCTAACTTTCTAGGGCTTTTGAATGAGCTGTAAATCATTGAAATCGGACCAGTTGGAGCGGAGGAGTTGGTTGGATACACACAGGCACAAACACTGTACTTATATATATATATATATATATATGTATATATATATATATATATGAAGTGAACGGCCTAACGATTGCGCCTAGCATGAAATAGCCTGTCTCCTCTGAGTGTTGACTTCAATATCTATATTTACATACGCCCTATCTCTGATATTGAGCACTTTATCCCATAAATATAGCACAACTTACAACTATATTTCTTTTACGTATATATATATATATATATATATATATATATAAAGAAATATTATATCGACATGGTCGATATAATATAATAATAACCACTGCACTATATATATATATATTATATCGACCATGTTGATATAACAACTGTACTATATATATATATATATATATATATATATATATATATAATATCGACCATGTCGTGCTAGGGTAAATGAATTTAAATCACGTAACGGGCATCACCTGAAGATTGCGTTTTGCATGAAACTCTGAGGCGCGTTACCGGAATGAGATATGAGGAATAATATGTATATTTATTTATATATGCGTGTGTGTGTGTTTTTGTGAGAGGTAGTGAGTGTATATGTCTATCTGTCTGCTCATGCAAATTAATTCTGTCTAAAAATGCATTTTTCACATTCAAACCTTACTGGACACGACCTAGATTGATGACCGCTTGAAGGATAGATTAGGGCTCGGTCTTAGTACACGGCATACAGATTTTCAATTCAATTTGTGTTCGTTATAGTCACTTGCGAGCAAATTCCATTTGGAAAAGGTATCAATCCACCTCTTCTCCTCTCCAGTTAATGGATTAATTAATTAGTCTTGTATTAGTAAATCATTATTACCGCCAAAATTCATTACAATGTAAAATATTTTTACATTAAATACAACCTGGAAAAGATTGATAAACCGTTAAAAAAATCAATCGATTTAAATATCTTTAGTAACTTTAGCATAATATTGAAGAAATGTTTGTACAAATGAGTTAAACCCTGTTGTGTGTGCAAGAAATGGTCCAATGTTGTGGTTTGTGGTTTAGTCCGCATTTATTTTTTAATGAAATTTATTGATACATGATAGACACATTCACATCGAATATATATGAAGGTTGATAGTGCTTAACTACTCTAATGACGAAGATACTCGGAGTGCAGTTCAGGTAGATTTTGGACACTGACGAGTTAACTTTGACTGGGAATCCATGAAAACAATCTTGGAGTATTTCAATAGGCTGTATATTGCAAAAAATCTAAATTCATGCAATCAATGGAAGATAGAGAGAATGTGGGTCTAGTGATTCCAAGAGTGACGTGAAACTCTTCAGCCATTTGTTAGATCATCCACGGTTGTTTATTTGCATCACTCAAGCCGGAATAAAAATCTATGTGACAACCTGTTATTCCAACGCTAAAATCGCCGTTGAAATGGAAGACATTTTAGAAAATGGATGAGATTAAGAAGAATACAGCAAGAAAATGATGACAATCGATAAAGATGACATTCAAGGATTTTTTTTTTTAATTTGTTTATTTTTTGGTATGGGCCAAATTAAATGACGCTGGGATAAGTGTGTTATTTTTTTAAAAAGCAACTGATAACGAATTATGTAGATTGGGCTAATACGCATTTATAATAAGCAGCTAGATAATTCCCGTGCTGGTTGATAAATTAAAGCTTGAATGATTTCATAATTAATCCGGATTATAATTTTTACCATTTGGAAAGTTTTCCATTCACCTTTTAATAAATACTGTCCAATAATAAAGTGCTGTGTCATCATAATGAGTTTCGTATTTTAACGGAATTTTAGTAATTGGAAAATTACTATGGGCAAGTTTAATTGCAGTTAATATGTAAACCTTTAAATATTCTCATTTTCTTTTTCTTTAAAAAAAAATCAGTCTAGAAACCTGACTAATTTTCTTAAATTTTAAACGTTACAGAGAATATCAGAGGAGCGAATTAGAATCCTACTTTATGTCACAGAAAAAAAAAACGTACACAACTGAAACTGGACTTTGCAATATGTCAACGTAAGGGGTATGGATAATGGCGAAGTTTACACTATACTGTCAAGAGGAAATTAGGCCTTAAAGGTCTGCTAATACTTAGTTAAATCATACATTTTCGATGCATCATGGGTGGTCTTCAGTGGTGCACTTTTCTCATCGCCGATTTCGGGTTTCGCATTATATCGGCTCCAACAGCAACCCCGACCTGATACTAGACGAGTCGGGCCGACTCCTTGAAAGCGTCGTGCTACGCACCGCGACATTGCAAAAAAAACAGTAATCATAAGAACTAGCAAGGCCAGTAGAATGCAGTGCTAATGGAGAGGCTAACAGAGATCAACGCTGAATTAGATAATCTCAAAACCAACAGGCAGTAAAATAAAGTTTGGTTCTTTGATTCCGACCGAAAGACGCCAACAGATGAAGAGTATACGGGCTGTTATTAAAAAGCTTTTTCCGCTTTGATTCAATATATATATATATATATATATATGCGTGGGTATGTGTGTGTGCGTGCGTGTGTGCATGCGCGGGTGTGTATAAAGAAAACAACTGCGTAGAAAGGGAAACGGATAAAAGTATTGTTATTGAAAACCTTTTCTATTTTGCCTCAGCGGGGCGCGAACACAAACAAAACACACAAACTATGAAAAGACTTGCACCGATAAGTCCATATAAAAGAGAAAAATTGAGATAGAGAAGCAGTCAATTTCTGATAACCCTCCTTCTGACGAGTAGGCGGACAGGTTCGTCTACGAAACTCTGAAGTCGTGTTGTTGAAGGTATCATCAATCGGATAATTGACAAACATTTTACTTAATATATATATATATATATATATATATATATATATATACACCGTAATTCCCTCTGTATAATACGCATTTTTCTAAAAAATAATTTTAAAAAATAGGGAAGCGTATTATACACAGTTACAAAATAATCTTAAAAAAATTGCTGTTTCATAGTTCGATTTCACTTGCGAAATGACTACTCACCACAAACATACGACAATTTCACAGTAACATTTGGCAGTTGCGACCCCATAAGGATGTCAAATACAATCATATGTACCTAACAATACTTATAAATGTAAAATAAAATAAGAATTATCATAAAACTATATTAGAATTTTATTGTTTTATGTTTAAGACCATTTTTGTTTAATAAGCGTATGTAACGCTGGCCGTAATGAAATTGGATAGGTACAATTTATAGCCTTTGATTACCAAGCAAGGGGTGCATATTATTCATGAGTAGAAACATTTACCTACAATTTCAGCACAATAGCAGTGGTGCGTATTATGTTTTAAGGCGTATTATACATGGGGAATTACGGCTCTTAATGTAAAAAGATCGGAACTAAATTTCGTATTAAAAATGTATATTCTTGTCCTTTACTGCTTTTTCAAATCAGAATTTCCTGTCATGCGCAGTCACTACAGGCATATATTGTGAATCGTTTATGCAACACTCCAGCATCTTTTAGTTTCGCTAAATAAAATTGTCCATAGGATCGTCGTGAAAATTTTGAAATTTTGCTTTATATTTATTATCTGGGCACCGAGACATTGCAATTTTTCATTCGATTATTTCGCAGGAGTGGTTTATTCGGGGCCGATAGCGTCTTACGGTTGCTCTTATCTATCAATAGATATTTGGTTTTATGATTAGAGATAGCGATTAATTCGCTGCTTTTGTTTAATACATTCGGCCTGCCCATATTTTATAGGTTTTTCTAGAGGCAAAGATTGCACCTTTCACATTGGCCATTATATAGAGTTGCTTTTACTGCCACTTCACAAAATATGAATCTAAACCGTTGTTGTTCTGCTTCTTCTATTTGCTACATCCCTTCATTCATAGGCGATCATAACTCTCCACAACTTCCTATATCATATACCTCTTAACAGTATTTTCTTTCTCGATCCCCTGCTGTACTATTCATTTACACAATTTACTGCTCTCCCTATTCTCTATTGTCTCTATTATTCCGCGTGAGGGTTACGTTTGAAAAGGCATCCGATTCATTATCTATCCAAGGTATTTCAGCTCATTTTTTTCTGTTTCTAAATATAAGTGTTCATTCTATGACCATTTACTTTAAGATTTCCTTGTTTTTACTCGCTTCGTCCAAAGAATATTTGGTATCTTTCTGTAGAACCTTTTTCACCATTCTCTATGTGATTTCCTCATCCGTACGGAGATTGTTCATCCTTTATTTGATGGCAGTAATTAGAGATAGTCGTACACAAATATGCACATTTATGTACACAAACACACACACATATATATATATATATATGCCTATAGAATTGGTTCATTATTCTCACTCCTTATTCCCTTTATCCCCTCTGGTGTCGGTGGCAGAGTTGGCTGTGAAAGCCCAGCCTACTCCTGAAGAATCACAGACGAATGTGGGTGGTGGTGGCAGTTGGGTGAATCGGGCCTTACTGACACCACGTCGTAGATCCTTTTCATGTTAACTGTTGGACGCGAAACGCTTGGTTCCAAACCCCGCATTGTACGTACACCAGGAAGTCCCATTTGCAGGAATGGTTTCCCAGGTCGATGTTAGCCTGTGTCAGTGATGTCTTCAATTGATCCTTAAATCTGAGAGATATTAACATGTATTGATCTTAACACAATACTAGATTGCATTTCCGAAGGACAGTAGAGCGTGTTGATTTCTAGAAAGCGTCGTTTTATTAACTTAATTGTTATGATAGATGAATATAAATTGATCGGCGTAGGTGGATACATCGAAATTTGAATGTTGGCCTAAAAGGCAAAGGTAAATTTGCAATATACAGGGTGTCCCCCAAAAATGACATTATTTCTCATGTCGACAACTTTGGCAATTATTGTTGAAATAAACTCGAATTTTCACAGAATGTATAGAACCATATCAAGATTTTATATTTCATGGAAGAGGACAGTACGTGCATATCTTAATGAGAATCTGCCACAGAGATGGATTGGGCGTGATGGAAATGATGACAGTTTTCTGATGAAATGCCCACCGCGGTCAACTGCCTTGTCCCCGTGTGATTTCTTTTTATGGGGATATGTAAAGGGACAGATTTATGTCCCCCACTCTTCCTGCTCGCATTGATGAACTCAAGCAGAGAATCACTTCCGCTTTGGATAATGTTACAGGAGACATGCTACAGCGTGTTTGGCAAGAGCTTAACTACCGACTTGATGTGTGCCGTGTCACAGGCGGTGCACATATTGAACACTTATAAAATCGATCCCATAATAAAGTTATAATGTTCAACACCTAAACTATTCAATTTCTTTGAGCTAGACTTAGGAGTTTTCAAGAGAATTGCTTTTAAAATGATGGCAAATTCTTTGGGATACCCTGTATGTAATTATTTGCGTTTTAGTTTTTATCTTTCTTCAGCAGGAATTCATCAGATATCTCTCATTTCAGATTATATTACAGGCTTGTTGTCATTTATTATTTCACATTTTCAAATACTTTCTTAAATTACATTTATAATTCCTTGTTTCTATGTAATTCAGCATATTTTAGCATATTTTCTATCGGTAGCGATGATCAGACATCTTCGCTCTTTATCGTTTTTTGTTTGTTTTTGTTTTCGAGAACAGAGGTCATAATCACATACGTTTCCTGAAAAGCTTATTTATTTTATGTTAAACAAGATACAGAGAGTCCTTTGAAATAGAATCCTTAATGGATTAGTGTGTAGGAAGAGCATTTGCTTAGCATAAATCGACGTGATTTATAAAGAATATAAGAATTATTCCATATTTTGTACCTGAAATGAAAGGAGCAGGCAAGGGTATTGCTTTCAAAAAGGGAAAATAAATACATTTTTTTTTTTTACCTCTGTGACATCATTTGTCATCTTTCTTTAAGTGATCATTTAGCGATTAATTTTCCATCAAAATACATACACATTCTTAGATTTCAGTTTACATAGCAACAAAAACGATTCAAATTCAGTTTTGAGGTCAGAGCAACAGAACCTGTCTTTTGTGTTCTTCGATTTCTATAGGAACAGAATGATAAATTAAATATTATCCTGTATAAACAACAACGTCCTTCAGGAATTAATAGTACAGTCTAATCAATTGGATTACTCTTTCATTTCCATTCTGTTTTCGTTCTTTGATCTTCCTTTTCCCTCTTCACTCGTTCATTTCTTTTTTCCAAAAAGAAATTCTGTAATAATTCTCAACTTTATTCTCTTTTCCTTAAATGCTCTCCAGTTTTCTAGCTTTTAATTACATTTTCATGTTTTTCTTTTATACTTCTCACTCATTCTTTCTCCATTTCTACTTGCTTTCTTTCTTTCTGCACGTTTTACAACATCCATTGCTAACAGACGCCATTTTCGAGAACATTCCGCATTAAACACCTGACAAAAACCATTCAAATTCAGTTTTGAGATCAGAGCAACAGAACATTGTGTTCTTCGATTCTTATAGGAACAGAATGATAAGTTAAATATTATCCTGTGGAAGCAATAAAGTCCTTCAGGAATTAATAGTACAGACTAATTAATTGGATTACTCTTAGTGTTTCACTACGTGTTATATGATTTACACGCACAAAGGAAATAAAATAAAAACGAATATATACCGAGTGATGTTAAATAAGTCCACTTTTTCGCAATAAAGTAATATTAAATAATGAATGTTATAATTTTGAAACTGATTTTATTTATAACAAAATAGAGAATTTGTAGAATTTTTAGACTGTGATTATATTTATAACAAAATTTAAATATGATAATTTCAGCTAATAATACCGAAATTTGTGAAGAAATATTACAATAATATTACAGTTGTAATTTTTAGAGTAAATTACGAGGAAAGGTGGTTAAGAAAACTTGACACTCACAGGAAATATTTAAGTCAAGAAGCACAATAGAAAACAGCTCAGAGTCTACCTAACATGTTTGTGTAAGTAGTTATCAGAACAGGGTTTCGGAAAGATAGCAAAACGACAAAATTCATTAAGCGCTACAAAGGATAGGTAATTGAGGAAAGAAGTCAAGATGGCCCACATCTGGAAGGGAAACGGCACATAGAAGAAAAAATGATTTTGGCATAATTTATTTGCTGATGTGTGGTATTTTAAAACTGGATTGACAGTTACACATACACACACATACATACATATATATATGTGTGTGTCTGTGTATTTAGGCAGCAATCTTTCTTTCATGCACATTTCATTAGAAACGACTGACAAGGTGCTTTTATTTAGTTTTTTATATAATTTCTCGTGCAATCTAATAATGTTTTTCTTTTCAGATGATAAATTACATAAAAACTGTCCGACTGTTCTTTTTATCCGAGCGCTTTCGGCTATACATTTATCCATTTTCGAGGATTATATTTCAACTGTTAGAATTAGAAATAGCTTGTTATATGTATGTTTTATAAAATGCTTCATTTTTTTTGTTTCAAAACACGGTCAAGATATTATGTCCATGTTCAAATTTAATATTATTAAGTGTTGGTTTGTTTGTTTTTATTAATAAGGCTTCCATTATTTTTAGACATTTTTGGCATGTGGATGATGCTATTATATTTGTGTTGTCGACAAGTATGTACCGAATAGTGTCCGGTAGGTATCCATTAATATTTAAATGAAATCTAATTGATCTATTGTCAGAAAGGTGTAGAGTTAATCTGCGTGTTAAACAATTTGTAATGTGGCCTATATAATTATTTACGAAAGTTGATTCTTAAAACATACACATAAACTATTTTTAATTCTAACAGTTCAAATATAATCCTTGAAAATGGCTAAATGTATAGCCGAAAGCGCTCGGATAAAAAGAACATTCGGTCAGTTTTTATATAATTTATCATCTGAAAAGTAAAACATTAGATCGCACGAGAAATTATATAAAAAACTAAATAAAAGCACCTTGTCAGTCGTTTTTAATGAAATGTGCATATATATATATATATATATATATATATATATATATATATATATATATAATATTAATGACAATAGGAAAACATTTAATTGCACACGCAATGTGGACTTTCTCAAAGCAAAAAAATGCGAAATTAATTAAACATGGAAATTAATAAAAACAAAAGACAGCATATTCTTAGCAACTGAAATGTAGGAAACTGTATTTTCATATTGTTAACTGAAAATAACATCAGTTAATGTCACGTGTTGAGAATATTATCTGTGTTGGTGGATTTAAACATTTTCTTTTGATTTTACGATATTCTTGTGTATGTTTGTTTGTGAGAGCAGACATTTTGTTATTTTCCCTATTTCATCTTTCTTAACAAAATTACTGCACTCACAAACAAATTTGCAGGTTAAATTTGGAATACAATTTATTGATATTCATATTTTATATAAACAGAATGTTTTCTCCTGATGAGTGACATGCCGGCCGAAAATTGTCGAGAAACCTAATTGAAATAATAAAAGAAAAAATATTAATATGCAACACCTTTGTGTCGGAAAATTTTAATTTTTAATTTTTCATAATTTTTTAGGGTTCTTTATTTGAATTCATGAATAATCTTGGCCTTGTATATTTTGGATTTAGATACGCACACGCGTATATGTATATATATATATATATATATATATATATATATATATATATATGTGTGTGTGTGTGTGTGTGTGTGGAGAGCGCGAGACTGTACATAAGATTCAATTTAGGGTAAGCTGTCTTTGTAATTATAATGATCGATATCAAATCATAGAATATTAATAAAAATAAATTTTCTCTTATACTTACTCAGATTTTGGGAAAAAATATATCCAGTTGTCAGAGACGCTGATTCTTTGAAAAATAAATGGACGAAGCACAGACAAGATAAAGAACCTTTAATATTATTCAGTGCGCTCTCGCTCCTGCTTCATATATATATATATATATATATATATATATATATATATATATATATATATATATAAGAACTTGATTAGTTCTGTTGTTCTGAGTCGTGTTCTTTTTCAATATACTGTATTCGGATTTATGAGGATTCGTACAAATGCCTTTAATCGTGAAGTGGCCTGTTATCAGATTTCTGTTCAATCGAGTTATGTGCCTTTACACTTTTTCTTTCAACTTAATCCGCCTTTGGCAAGAGAAGACAAAAATGCAGAAGATCCACTTGCTATTGAGCTTTGTGCCAAAAGGAAAATCTAACTAATCGAAGAAAAGTCCTTTTCCCTGACAAAGAACAAAGGCACACACCTCACACAACATATTCTTACATTATTCCCCTCAGGTCGCAGCAATTATACAAAGAATGTTTTATAATCGCTTGGTCGCAGGCGTGATATTTTTCACTTATATTCCAAAGAAATTGCCTTTCAATCATTTCTTATTCGCCTCCTATTGTTCTCTTGCATTTACACCAATGACAGCTTCGCAAATCATCCTCCACAGGAAAAAAGCTATTTATAACGAAACTCATGAAAAATAGTTTATTTCGGTTTAAGTTTAAGCTATACTCATCTTTTAACCATTGGACTTTCATGAATGAAATATCTTTACTGTGTGAAATATTTGACCATATCTTAACCATTATGCAAATTAGTGGTGAATACAGATATAATATATATTAATCGGTCCGTCTATTTTAGAGGATGCATTGGAAGCACTCTTTAGAAATTTGGGTCCAAGATGTTATAATGGCAATTCCCAAATATACATTGCTTGGCTGTATACCTGTGGTTAGTCTCTCACTTTGTATCACATTCCGGATTTGCTTTATGTAATTAAATGATTCTTGAGTTTAACTTTCTTCCAAAAAAAAAAAAAAAAGAATTTTTGTTTCGTTGAACCAATCTATAACTATTGTAACACCTATCCTGACCCCACTGGATCGATGTACTCTACAAGACCGGCCGTCATGGTCCAGTATTACAGGTTCAATCAAAGTCTCCGGTTCACAATGTCGATTCGATTCCACTTTTCAGCCATGTTGTGATTTTTTTAGCCTGCAAAGCAATTAACAAATCGTAAATCTCAGACGTTTCTGCTGGTCTACCTGCTAGTTTGTTGGGGCGAGAATCGGTCCGAGCAGAAAAATCAAATAGGAACAAGACGATTCGAGTCCCAAGAAAATTATATATATATATATATATATATATATATATATATATGTGTGTGTGTGTGTGTGTGTGTGTAAGAAAGAACTTGGTAGAAAAAGAATAATGCTTCTTTTACAAAAAAGTAGTGTAAATGAAATTAAGTACAGAAAAAAAACAATTATTGCAAATAATTCTGAAAGGAGAGAAGTAGTTTTCGGTTTCTCCTTTTTTGTTCTTAGTAGTTACCGCAATTATTTCACTCTCAGGTGTTCATTGGTAGTATTGCACCAATATTGCAGATAACTTGAGTTCACTTCCACCCTTATTACAGCAGCAAGCGGACACTTCCACTCTCACTACATACCTATCTATCTATCTCACGGCGACTGCTTGTCAAACTTCACCCAGCTCCAATTCCAAAAGTTTGTTTTCGCAAAAACACGCGCTTAAATAAACGAGATGGTAGCGACAAAAACCCGGAGTATTGGTAACTTAGAATACAATCCGACTACTGACCGCTCCCTCTTCACGATTAAATGAACAGTCTCTTCTCGGCATTCCATAGTTAATATAAACATAATTGTTTGACATTTTATATTAATAATTCGGATGAAGCACAGATTCTCTGGGCACATTTTTTCTCATCTATAAAAAGAAAATCTATATCTACATCATTATTAATATTTCAAGGTTGACCATTGCTCTCTGCCACACTATTTTTTAAAATTTTTGACGAGGCATATTGCCACGCTAAAACTGACCACCATCGGATAGGCGCACTCTAGTTATAGTTTGGGGTAAGAGAACATTGGCAATAACGGCAAGGACTGTGGAATATAATCGATATTTTTTTACATTCCTCAGATCCAGATACCACATTGAACAACCTGAACCGTTGATACAAAATAGGATGGATGCAACCTAACATCTTTTTTTTTTATCCAAATGGCGCCATAACAAACACAATTCATCAGACCAGGGAAATTTTTCCAATAATTATATTTTTCATTTTTATTGTTCATAGCTAATTTTCTTGACCTTATTTTACAAGATCGGCCCCCTTTATAATTCCCCAATGTTGTAAGTCGGTCTGTATCAAGAACCGACGTATTATTTGTTAAGAGACAAATGCATGAAATGTACCTCAGCAGATCACGAAGAAAATGTGTAAATGCCTATATAATTTTATATATATATATATATATAATTATTTATTTAAAAATCATAACAAAAATAGACATTTTATTTCAACACCTCCGGTGTCTTATCAAGTGATGATGTTAAATGTATTTATTCTACATTCAATATCATCACTTCATAAGACACCGGAGGTGTTGAAAAAAATTGCTATTATTGTAGTGATTTTATAAAATATTTATGTTATAATTTTTTAATAAATAATTATATCTTCTCTATTCTGTATTGAGCACTCTTTTAAGAATAATAATTGTTGGTTAGTGGAAATTATTCCCTATACACCAATCCTATACTTAGTTATATATATATATATATATATTGAACAATAAAGAATATATTAAAAATTAAAATCTTCAACACACTGGGTTGTATATTAATATTCCTTCGTTTTTATTATTATTTCAGTTAGTTTCCTCGACTAGTTATATATATATATATATATATATATATATATATATATATATATATAAGGAAGAGGTTATAGTAGTTGCAACGAGAGAAAAGTGTGTATATACAAAAGAAGAGAGAAACCGCAAACTTTTTATATATATATATATATATATATTAATATATAATGTCAAACAATAGAGTTTTTGGTTGTAATGTGGATTTTTTAAAAAAAATATTATGCGTTATTTTCCATATATATATATATATATATATAATTACTTTAAGTCATTGGAGGTTTAGAACTTTGCAGGAAAATCTCCGCTCGTGTGTACTTAAGTGGCCAGTTAGAGTATTTAAGGAAGAAATACTGACAACAAACACATAGGTTTCATTATCTATATAAGCATGTTCACAAAATTTAAATATAAACATTTTATAGGCATAGACTAGTAATAACATCAGGTGTGGAGAAACAGAACAAAGAGATATTATACCAAAGAACATGATAGACGCTAATATTTAAATCTACCACAGCAACATACCCAGCAGTCCTATGTGATTTAATGATGGCTGCATATGAAGGACAGATATTAGCTCCATTATATTAAATATTCTTTTCAAAATATGTATGCTAAATAGGCATAAACGAAAACAAGTTCGTTTTATTTCTCTATTCGAAAACTCTACTTGCCTGTTGAGGATAAGCAGCTGGTTATGTCTATCATTCATTTGCCAAAATCATCTGCCACGTATAATATAATAAAGAAAGTTGATAGGCGTCTGTATTCTTCAAATCTCCAAGATAAAGAAACACGATAGAAACGCAATCATTAGAATTGTTTTGGCCAAAGTTATTCAAATATGAATTTTTAAAAGTATTCTGGACTTAGTATTCGCCTATATCTCAAACCATTAATCTAAACACATTTTCTCTGTATATCGTATATATATATATATATATATATATATATATATATATATATATATATATATATATAAATTTTTAACTCATAAATGTCGCCTGAAGAGCCGACATTATCCATTGTGTTCATTGGAAAAGTAAATGCGAATATGTGCAGAAATTTATTAATATAAAACGTTAATACATAACGTTGAATCTACGAGCTATATATATATATATATATATATATATATATATATATATATATATATATATCTCGAGAGACGGATGAATGTAAATATAGACAGAAAAGTAATATATACATATATATATATACAAAAAGCTGTATGTTAAATCTATGTATGTAAGCATATGCAGTTTCTTTCTTTCTTTATATATATATATATATATATATATATCTCAACCTGCAAGTATATGTATATATTTGTATACATATAGATAAGAATTGATATACAATCTTATATATGTATATATATCAACCTGCAAGTATATGTATATATTTGTATACATATAGATAAGAATTGATATACAATCTGATATATATATATATATATATATATATATATATATATATATATGGAGAGAGAGAGAGAGAGAGAAAGCGCGGGGGATAGAGAGTGACAGATATGATAAAACATACTGGAAAGAAAGTAATATATATGCATATATGTGATTTAAACATGTGACTGTAAACAAATACAACCCATATATATATATATATATATATATATATATATATATATATATATATATTCAATCTCTAAACAAAGTTATTCATATATTGCTACCTATATATATATATATATATATATATATATATATATATATGATGGTGTGACTGTGTGTAAGTATTTACGTACGTGTGTGTGTGTGTTTGTATATATGTGAATGCTATACAATATCGCAAATAGACTGTCAGTATCATAGCATGACATGAAATCAATAGGTGAATACTTTTCTCTGCCGACCCATAGTGAGGCTAGATCTGAAAATATCTTGTGTATTGAACATCAAAGAAGACTTTACATTGGCAAGTACATGCCGAATAAATAAAATGTTTTCTGTATTCTTTGCCAGTAGACGTTGCCTACACTCTTCATCATTATGCCCATTCAGAAAACATTGAATAGGATCTGGTCTGAGGTGTCTTATCAGTGGTCAGCCGATGTGCGAAAGTGACATATTCCTTTTCTCTGACAAGAGGCACGCCATTAATCTTTATCGAATTCTTGGCTTAATGAACGTCAACTATCAATAGAAAGTGGTTTTCATCTTTATTCTCATTGGTTCAGTTTTATACGACCAACAATATTACACGAAGACGAATTATTCAAATCAGTCTAAGGACTTTCAAAATTTAAATAAGTACTGTCCCAAAATTCCAAATATGTTTCTTTGCATAGTGTTTTTAGAAAAACCTGTTAAAATCTATTGTGAGTATCAATTCTGAAGAATTAGCGTTTTTATTAATATTTTAATTTATATGTTATAAATACATTGTGTGTTTATGATCCTATTTTGTAGCTGCCAAATATCTGATCCCGGCTAAAATTATATTATATCCCCGAATAATGAAATCATCGCCGTTCAACTATTTTTTTACCTCTATTTTTAGTTAAATATTCTTGATTCAACACTCACCTTTTTAAAAATTACGATCTATTTTAAGTAATCCGGAGTAAGATTATAACTTAGATCCCGAAATATTTGAAATTATTTTTCGATCAAGCGTGTGCATGTATATAAATTTATATATATATATATATATATATATATATATATATATATATGCACATATTTTAAGACATTTTTATGTTTAACATTCTTTTTATAGTTACATATATTTAAGTCAATGCTCTGTTTATAATAAACAGTATTAAACAACACTTACCGGCCTGAATGTTTCGAGACATTTTCATAGAAAATATTCGTCGTCCGACGGAACCGTCATATAGCCTGACGTAACTTTTAACCGATTCGGCCACAGAGGATTGTTCGGTTGGCAAGATCGAATTTACTGCTTATAAACTTCAATCTTCCATGAATCATTCACGTACACTCATATCTGCTCATGGCGTATCATATGACGTCACACATTATGAAATGGACAAATCCCGACAATTATTTTAAGACATTTTTATGCTTAACATTCTTTCTATAGATACAAATATTTAAGTAAATGCTCTATTTATAATAAACAGTATTAAACAACACTTACCGGCCTGAATATACGATAAATTTTCATAGAAATAATAGGTCGTAAAGGGTATAACGGTTTGTGTATTTTAACATTACCGTATAAGTAACCAGGTTGGTAATATTTTCTATGAAAATTTCTCGGACAATTAGGCCGGTAAGTGTTGTTTAATACTGTTTATTATAAACAGAGCATTTACTTAAATATTTGTATCTATAGAAAGAATGTTAAACATAAAAATGTCTTAAAATAATTGTCGGACTTTGTCCATTTCATAGTATATGCACAGACACACACACACACACATATATATATATAATTATTCTTCGACAGAATTGAGTCACTCTCAGTCACTGTGTGTTTATCCGAATCTAAAAATAAACACTCTAAAATTCACCTTTATCCTGTACCGTAAGCTGATATCTTAGTGGGTGAAGTTCGGACTGACGCAAATTCAGTCGGGTTTCGATCCTAGCTAGAGGCAACCGGACGTCTAGCCACACTGATGAGCTGTGAAACAGCGAAACAGTCTATCTGTGGATGACAAATATATATATATATATATAAAGAACATTCGCACAGTTTGTATATAATTTTTCATCCGAAAAGAAAAAAATATTATATCACATGAGAAGTTGTATAAAAAAACTAAATAAAATCACCTTGCCTGGCGTTTTCAATGAAATGTACATGAAAGATAATTGCTGCCTGAATACACATATTTTAAATTGCATGACATGGCAGCCAACAAGGAAAGCGACACTATACCTTTCAGAAAAAAAAACCTTGTTCTACGACAAATAACGAAAGCTAATAACGAAATCCAACATATAAATAATGAAATCCAAAAACATATTGCAGTTCTAAAAAACACTTTAAGCGAAACTGAATATAATGAAGCACAATACCACATCAATATAAGTATTAATAATGATGAACTTGGCCAGCGGCAAATAATTACAAAAAAGCTCTGCAACTTATACCAAGGAAATATTCTACTTCCCAACAACCATGATAAATCCATAAACGTATCAACTCACATATTAACGGATGATCAAAAGGAATATTTAAATCTAGGACCAAATTGCCATCTCCAACCTAAATTCAACCTTATCACAAAGAAGACTGAAATTGAAATCTTACATCAATCATTATGTCAACTGGAAAAAAGAAAAACTGATAATACTCTATCCAAACCTGACAGATCTTCTCAAGGTAGAAGGTCTAAAAGATTGTATTCCACGTACAAGAAACAAGAACATTCCAACAAAACTCAAAATTGCTGCTACAGAATTTAAAAAAAAACCCTAATATAGTCATGAGAAAAGCTGATAAATCAAATATTTACGTAATTTTGGATAAATTGGATTATCACAAAAAAATTCAGCATCTCATTGATGATCGTTCTAAATTTACTAAATTGATAAGAACACCACTGAATCTCCAAAGAAATATGTTAATAAACTTATAACATCCAACAATGCTTTTGCAAAATCCTTAAAATAAACAAAATTATTTGGGGTACCCAACCTGGCTACTTATACGGTAATGTTAAAATACACAAACCGGGATACCCTTTACGACCTATTATTTCTCAGATTACAACATGCATATACCAATTATCAAAAGGTCTCAATGATATAATTACTCCATATCTCCCTACTAACTATAGCATTAAATCTACCCATGAATTCCTCCAAATACTTAAAAGCACAAAATTAAAAACAAATCACGGCATTCTTACGTCATTTGAGGTAGAAAATTTATTTACTAATGTACCCGTCTCCGAAACTATTGATATTATCATTAATTCGGTATATCAAAATAATTTAATTCCACCTCCATCAATCCAACCCAATATTTTAAGAAAATTACTGCTCGCTTGCACCACTAGATTTCCTTTTTATAGCCAGAATGGTACTATTTACACACAAACTGATGGAGTAAGTATGGGAAGCCATCTCGGGCCCTGCTTCTCCAATTATTATATGTCCTATGTTGAAAACAAGGTTTTTACTAAAGTTATTAAACCTGACATATATGCTCGTTATGTAGACGATATTTATATTTTGGCTGAAATAAAGAAAGAAACAGAAAATCTGATAGCTACATTTCAACGAAATTCCATCCTAAATTTTACTTATGAACATAGTGAAAAAAATGAACTTCCTTTCTTAGATGTTTTCGTCGATTTTAGTAATAATACTTTTAAAACTTCTGTTTATAAAAAACAACTAGTAAAGACTTTTGCCATCTTAATTTCTCTAGTGAATGCCCTCTTAGATGTAAAATACGTGTTATTAAAAATTTCCTAAGGAGAGCGCACGAGAACTCATCCCCTCGCACGCTTTGCTTTAAAGAATTTAAAAAATATAAAGCAAACGCTGATTAATAACGGATTTCCTAATTAATTGTTGTATTTCCACATAAGGCATTTCTTGTCTAAGGTAGCTAATAGCAACGGCGAGATTAGAAACATAAATAATATTAATATTTTTTATAAAAATCAGATGAACGAAAATTATAAACAGGATAAATGCAGAATTAAGAACATTATAGAAAATGCATTACACCAGTTGACAATAGCAAAAAATTAGATTAATTATTTATTATAAAAAAAATTTAAAACCTCTAACCTTATAGTTAAAAATAATAATTCACTTCCTAGAACAAAATTAAATAGGGCAAATATTATTTAAGAATTTAAATGCCCATTAAGGAATTGTATTCCTCATCAGCCAAAATTCGTAAATAATTATATACACTGCAACATGTTTGACACGCAGATTAACTTTACACATTTCTGACCATAGCTCAATTAGATCTCATTTAAATATTCATGGTGACCTACCGGAAACTATTTGGAACATATTTGTCGACAACACTAATATAATAGCATCATCTACATGCCAAAAAAGGCTAAAACTAATGGAAGCCTTATCAATAAAAACAAACAAACCAACACTTAATAATATTAACTTTGAACATGGACATAATATCTTGATCGTGTTTTGAAACAAAAAAATGAAAACATTTTATAAAACACACATACAACAAACTATTTCTAATTTTAACAGTTAAAATATAATCCTTGAAAATGGCGAAATGTATAGCCGAAAGCGCTCGGATAAAAAGAACAGTCGGACAGTTTTTATATAATTTATCATCCGAAAACAAAAATATTATTAAATCGCATGAGAATTTGTATAAAAAGACTAAAGAAAAGCACATTGTCTGTCATTTTTAAATAAATGTGCATGAAAGGAGGATTGCTGCTTAAATACACACACACATATATATATATATATATATATATATATATATATATATATATATGTGTGTGTGTGTGTGTGTACATATATATATATATATATATATATATATATATATATATATATATATATATATATACATACATGCATATATATATATATAGTTATATATATATATGCATTGATGAATGTTTCATTAATGTAGACAAGTTCTCTCTATTTTAAGTTCCTTTCATATTGTCTGATAAGCTTAATAACATTATCATTGAAAGATGAAAGGAAATCACCATATTGATACATGTTATATCCAATCTAAGCATGCATCAATGAAAAATTGCTGCCTAAATATACAATGTATATATATATAGTTATACATATGTTATTCTCATTATTATTATTATCAAACATCTTGTAATTCCTTTATCGCGAATTTAGAATTCTTGTTTTTTCCATTAATACTACGCGAGAATTTAATTTGTAGAAATACTCGAAATATACGAAATAAAGTGAACTCCCCCGGAAATTTCTGATCAGAAACTGTCTAAAACAGAATCAGAGTAAAAAATAAATAACTAAAATATTTCAATTTTAGAAAAAAATGATTGAGCGAAGTTATAAAAGATTGTGTGAGTTGAACGTATAACAAAAATATAAAAATATATCTAAACATACAATTCAAACGCGTATTTGAGAAAAATTAAAACCTAGAAATTTGACTTTCCCTCTATCAATGATTTTTTTAATACTTAGATAAACAGTCTTGTGTTTTCATTGAGTGACTCACAAAGGTGAGCCTCGTATGTATATATTTGCTCATTTTAATTATAGTCACGATCTAGGTTAGCAAATTCAATTAAATTACTCTGCCAGACAGAGTTACCGCCCGTTGCTCAATGTTTAGGGAAGTTGGAAAAACGCAGTGGAGGTTGGTGTAAAGGTTTAGTGGGTGAAAAACTGAAAGATATATACAATTTCAGGCAAATGGCGTATTGGTTAAATAAAAAAAGTGAAGACGAAAGTCATTGGAAAGCAATTGTTTAAAATCGGAATATATATATATATATATATATATATATATGTATGTATGTATATATATATATATATATATGTATGTATATATATATATATATATGTATGTATATATATATATATATATATATATATATATGTATATATATATATATATATATGTATGTATATATATATATATATATATGTATATATATATATATATATATATATATATATATGTATATATATATATATATATATATATATATATATATATATATATATATATATATATATATATATATATATGTATGTATGTATATATATATATATATATATATATGTATGTCGAAGTTGGACAAAAATTATGAATACATGTATGCAATTTCTATAGGCAAAAAGAAACCGGAATCCGAAAGTTTAGTATTGATAGTCCGTTCAGAAGAATATTGCTGCTAGAAGCATTTTCTGAATATCTACAAAGCCTAGACTTAAAAGTAAGTTTTCAGGAGACGAGAAGACAGCAGAATAAAATGTAAAGAAATACTGAAAGGAAATGTATAAAGAAGATAATAAAGAAAGAGGTTGAAAATAAAGAAGCAAATTTATTCTTAACAGAAAAAATAAGTAATATGTAAAAATAAAATAAATCATTCTAACGTCGATGTTGATAGTTATGAAGTGTGATTGCAATAAAAATAGAAGAGGAAGATGATGAAGAAGAGGAGGAAGAGGAGGATGAGAAGAAGAAAAAGATGAAGATGATGATGATGAAGAGGAAGAGAAGAAGGATGATGAGGAGGAGTATGATAAGAATAAGGAGGCGGATTATGATAAGAATAAGGAGGAGGAGTATGATAAGAATAAGGAGGAGGAGTATGATAAGAATAAGGAGGAGGAGGAGGTGAAGAAGTAGATGATGATGATGAAGGAGGACGAGTATGAGAAGAAGAAGGAGGAGGGGTATGATAATAATAATAAGAAGGAGGAGGCGTTTGATAAGAAGAAGAAGGAGGAGGAAGATGAGAAGAAGAAAAAGGAGGAGGAGGAGGAGGAGAAGAAGGAGGAGAAGAAGGAGGATGAGAAGAAGAAGACGACGACGAGGACGACAACGAGGAAGGAGGAGGAGAAGAAGAAAAAGTATAAGAAGAAGGTTTCAATGTAAGTAAAATGAAATAAGAGGAATCGAAATATTCAAAAGAATGTCTTATGAATTTTTATTTCTATCGGATTAAGAATTTGATCGTAAAGAACGCAAACTATTCGTCAGAAAGTGTGTTTGGTGGGCATCCATTTATCTCGCGAAATAAAGTTAGAGGTGTATTTGTTCAAAATTCAGTCCTTTTGTTGTGAGACTATATTGATCTCTCCAAGCTGCAAGCGTGGATGATGGTATATGGGGGACGTGTGCTTCCCAGACCACACTGCACCCACCTCTCACCTGTGCTGACAAGATCGATAAAAAAAAATGGGCAAGAATTGTCGGAAGTTTTATGTTGGCAACCAAGCGCCTTCGGTGCTCCACTGCGAATGTTCCGTGTGTATTTACTTCCACGGCCTTTACTGTGTTTGGAAAAAAGACTCAAGGTAGCGGAGGTTTAACGACAGAGTTTCCCTTTCTCTCGACGGTCTCAATACCGGAACTGACGTGCTCGATCTCCTCGAAGTCGCTCGTTATGAGGCGCCAGTGGTTCGCCTTCGACTCTTCTCCGGTTTGGAGCTGGACTTAGTTGTCAGAAATTATTAGAAATCCATGCCGGGAGATCATTGATTAGAGATTAGGCGTTTACCGCTACTATTACCTCCAGCTATGGCAACCTTTGGAATATATATAATTAAAAGTATACGTTGGTATTTTTTACCAGGTCTGGCCTTTCTTAAACATTTAATACACTTATGTAGTTTGGGGTACGAATTTGTAACTCATTATTCCCGTTTCTGTAGTTTTTGTGTTGGTTATCATGTAACAGCACGTCTACACAGCAACTGAATACAGCATTTTGAGCAATTATTTATAAATGTCATCTTCATTCATGACATAGGCAAACATAGCTTTCCCCATATTCCTTTTCTTTTGTGAATTTACATTTGCATGACTTCTTCGGAAAGATGGTGGGGCATGTTCTTCCCTGATTTGATATTATAGCTGTGCTTCCAGACGGGTTGTCACCCAAATAAGTAGAGAGTCAGTATCACTATGATTTAATTCATATTTTGGGAGAAACATATAATTTGAATTCGTCCTTTTCTCACATCAGTTATTGGGAAGCGAAAGCAAAAGACTAGACATAATCTTGAAGTTGAAACACCAGTTCTCGTACGATAATCGAAGTTAAGCAACGTCGAGCTTGTTTAGCGCCTAGATGGGTGGCCGCTTGGGAATACCAGGTTCTGTAAGCTTGGATATACGGATGTTGTAATGAAGTATTACAAAGAGGAGTGTTACGGAAAGCTGAGTTTCAATTCCGATTCGTGTTCGTTTAATTCACTTACACGCAAATATTTGCTAGGAATGGTATGAAGCCCCCCCTGCTTCAGGTTCAAGTTAATTAATTTGATTTATCAGTAAATCTTTATTATTCCCAAACATTCTTGCAATGGTTACCAAAAGACCACATTCCAAATGTTTTCTACTGCAACTAAATACAGCATTCTGGGCAATTATTTATTTTGAGAAATTATCTACAAATGTCATTTCCGTTCATGACTTAGGCAACCATATCTTTCCCCATATAAATTTTCGTTTGTATATATCCATTGCCATAATTTCGTCAGGAAAGATAATAGAGCGTGTTCTTCCCTGATTTGAAATTATAGCTGTGCTTCCAGACCGGCGTTCACCGAAATACAAAGAGCTCAGTAAATAATTATTATCCCAAAACATTCTTACAATCTAAAGATATTTTCTGGCTTTAAATAACGTGAAAAGGGTTGATAACCTATAAATAACAATTGAAACAATCAATAAAATTTACGCCGATAAATGTACTATTCTCACAATCATTTTCAAAAGTGATGCACATTAAATTGGTTCTTCCTTGCATGGATTATTTTTTCCAAAATTTCTTGAATTTGTTCATACCCCCCTCCCCAAGTTAGAAAAAAATACAATTTTCTAGAAGTGACGAAGTTTTGATAATTCTCCACCCTTTCATTATTTATTTCACGAAATCAGCTATCACCCCCCCCCGTTTTGCAGAGATTCTTTCTTCGCGTCTATTAAGCTTTATTTCGTTGAAGTATCAAAATATGTCACTGCTGTTTATCAACTTGCCGACTCTCATTCATTCCATTTCTTTGCTTTCAAACCAACGTTATTTGCATTGTTCTCATTGAACCAATGATTCCATTCAAATCTTCACATTCAATATTCACTTTTAAGCACGTTTATGTCAATGAATGCTTCCATGCCAGCAAAATTTGCGAATCTATTGTTTGCTGTTTATCCACCTCTCTTCTGTATTATGTTTTATGTATATATCACAAAATTGAAAATCATCTCATTTCCAGATTTGTCTCTTAGATTTTGTAGAGGTTATTTTTATTCCAATCCTTGTCATCATAGTCGGTTCATTCTTTTTAGTATTTCACCACAAACAAGCCGGGAGTGTCACTAGCACACAAGCGGTTACAGATAGTGAGAGTAAGGGTAAAGAGGGGTGCTTGAGGAAATAATATAGAGAAAAACGGGGCCTGGATCAAGGCATAAAATGTTGACTGACATTACCTTTCAATATTTGAATATTATATCTATCAGTAAAGCAAGTAAGAGGAAGCAAGTTCCACTGACAGGAATTGCGAGAGGAGAAGCTGTTGGAGTAGAAGAGGTGGTTACATTTAAATGCTTCGACAGTGAAAGGGTGGGACCGAGATGCCAACCGAGTAGCAGGCTTAAATTAATGCTGTTGGACTACCAGTGCAAGGAGCTCGCCATGAAAATTTTAGTAGAAATGAGAGAGGGAAGCCACAGCACGTCTGTGTGGAAGTGACTGTAGACGAGATGCCAGGACCTATCACATTGCATATCCGTCACTCTATTTTGTCGAGGACCTCGAGATGAACAGCGGGGGCACCAGACAATATATGGTAACAGTGTTAAATGCAAGGTCGAATGGTAGATTTGAAGGATGAACTAAGCCGAGAAAAACCTTTTGGAGCGACACAAAGAACCAACTTTCCTTGCGGTAGATGAAGCTATTGAGTCATTCCACCTCAGGTCAGTGGAAAACGTGAGTCCAAGAAGCCGCAGAGAGATGCTCTCATGGAGTTGGGCATCAGCCATTCTGATAAGAGTGTTCTCTATGGTGGGTAAATGAGAGCATTTTCGTTTTGGGGGCATTAAAGTATAAAAGCCAATTTTGTCCAAGTCATTCACAGATTGGAGGTGGTTTTCGAGACCAAAGGCCAGGTTCTACACCGTATTATTTTAATTTTCGAACGTTTCCCTTCACACCTCACGCTAGGTATTACCTATTTTATTTAGTTTGTTCATTAAAATTGTTTTTCATAGTAAATTTCTTTCTTTCATAAGTGTTGCGTAATTTTTCATTTCTTCTGTCCTTATAAAAAATGAAATCCTTATTCAAAATATCCATATATTATTCGCGTTATTATTGAGAGAGCAACATACCAGAATAAAAACGAAGTAAAGAATCTTATAAAATAAAAACCGAAAAATTCCAATTCGTTATTTTACATTGTACACAAGTTTTAATAGTGCTTATTTACTTTTCAAACAAGTGATCAAATTATATAAAAATTAATAAATAAATTGAAAAATAAAAATTATTTGCAGTATGCCAGCCTATGTATGGAACACAGAGCTGATTTTTGGAGTTGTTCGTTATGTTTCTTGTACAGTAGACAGTTGTACTATATAAATAGAAAATAAATTAAAAATGTTGCAAATAGTACAAAAATTGATAACAGAGCCATTTGGAGCTGTTTGGCAGAAATCCATTCCATGTTAATATACTTGAAATGGGGACGAGGTAAAATTAACGATAGAGAGACTAGATCGTTTAGCGACCAGTGCCTTGAAATGGAAAACGGCCGTTAAGTGAAGAGTGAATGTCTACGAAGTCCAACACGCAAATCATTACATCCAGTCTCATGATGGGATGCAAGTCATATGTATTGCACCTTGTAAGTTAATGCTCTGCTATTATCAAAACACGGGTTTCTTCGAATTTCCCCAACGTCATTATATTGAAGTGTTATTCTTTAATTCAGTAATAATAATAATAATAAACATAAAATGCATCCAATGATAAGAACATGACCTTCACTTTACTAAACACATTCATATACACGTTCATTCCACAAGCATTCACATTCACACATATGCGTATATATTTATACAAACTCACCAATAATTTCAGTTTATAAGTCCAACACACACGTATGTATATTGATTCTTTCCCATATACACACATTGACTCAAGACCGCATATTAATAGACACCTGCGCGTGCCCATGCGCTGAACCATGCTGGATAGAATCTGTTTATTTGCCAAGGGCATTTCTGTTGATAGGAGTGCTTTGCAGATTCTTCGCACGTTATCCAACTATCCGCCCCATCGTCGTCATCATTGTCGATATCATTTCTTTTTTTTTTTTACATGTCCAACTCTGTTTTCCCATCTCATATTCCTCACCGACATAGACAAGTTTTATAAATTTGACTTTCTATCTTTGTTTATTTATTTATTTCTAGTTTGCATGTTGGCTTTCACTTTTCGTTTCTCCGTCGTTTTTTTCTTTTTATCTTGTGTTTCCATTTTCAATGAATTTTCTTTTATCGCATTCCATTTTCTATTCCTTTTATCACTAGGCTCGTCTTTGTTTATTTACCTCTTCCGCTTTCTTTCTTTTCTTTCTTTTAAGTTCTTTCATTCCTTTCGGGTTTTCATTGATTTCTTTATCGGTTTGTTTTTTTGTCTGTTTCCTATCCTGTTTTTTTTTTCAGTTCTGTTTTTAAATGTCTCCATTCTCTCCTTTTCCTAAACTTCCTCTTTCTCACTTTTATGCTTGTTGATTTTTCATTCAGTGTATATTTCGCGGTCTTTTTTCACAGAAACGTACAGACTTAATATATGTTAGCCATCCATTATTTCCACTAACACCATTTTTATTATGTTCTATTAAATTCAGAGTAGTCTTTCTTTTCTAATCGAAGCATAGATTTCCTACATACTATCACTTTTTTCTTTCTCTGTAGCCATTCCTTGTCTTTCTCGATTCGAAAGCACATTTATATATCATTTACTTTTTCATACATTTTTAGTTTACCTACCGTATAATACCTGCAGAATGAAGTGTTTTTTCTTATTTTTACCGATGTCGACATTTAACATCTGTTTATTTTCAAGGGCCAATATTTTTTTTATCTTTCATTTGTAGTGAAGAAGGTAAAATAAGCAAAATGTTGTATTAGATTTTGAGCTAAAGTTTTTCCATCTTATTTTGTACAAACAAGTTTCGTGTAACCGTATAATCTATTTTACTCAGAATATACATAAAAATTATCCTTTTTTCTAATAGGACAACCTGTATTTTAAAATATGTAGGAAATAAAAACAACAGATAAATTACAGATCAATAACTAGAGTTGGCATATATACATAAATACATAATTAATGACTGGTTACTCATTTCCAAAAACACTCGTCTGCCAGGGTAACTACCAAATTCCTATTTCAGACGACCACTCCACCCACAGAATCCAACTGTGATTTATGCAACTAAGCTGATCATAACTTAGTTACAGTTTCCGACATGATAATTGTTTTTAACAAAGCCAGCACTTTCAGAACCTCGGTGACGGTGAACTGTGAATTCGTGCTAGCACAACAATAGACGGATTCCGAACGGCTGTGTCTCCCAATTTAACTCACAAGGCTAGGATTAAACTGTAGAATTGTTCTCAGGCACTGTCCAGATATGCTGCGGACTAAGATCACATCACCAGGCTGGTATAATCAATATGTGACCTCCCTGACAAATATAGCAACAACATATTAAAGTGCATGTAACATTAAATGTCATTTTACATTTCTACCAATTTCCGGTCAGCTCCCTTATATTATACGTTTGTCTTGAAAAAGCTGCCGTAGCTTAGATGTGGCACAAGGCCGAAAGTAGGGGGCACCCAGTGCGAATCGAACTCACTACTCAGTCGTAATCGTTCTAGCGAGACAAGCTTGCTAACCATTACACCACCCCTAGGTGCCCAAAAAGTGATTTTCTAAGCCCGGCTTAGATGTGGCCCAATGCCGAAAGTATGGGACACCAAGTGAAGATCGAACTCACTACTGAGTTGTAATTGATCTAGCAAGACAACCTTTCTAACCATTACACCACGTCAAGATGCCCAAATTTAAGGAAACTATAACACAGCGCGTCCACCCGCGTTTTTTTTAAAAATCACTATTAGTACAGAATTCAGAGTTTTTCGCACTTACAATAACGTGACTTTGTAATTTACCTCTGAAGATGACCTTAGAAAAGGTCGAAAGTACTTGTGTAAAAAAAAAAGCTACGGCGACTTCCTTCATGTTAACATCAAGAAACTGATTAGACAACTATTAGGTTGGTGCAAAAATAATGTCGTTTTCTCACATGAAGTTGAACGTCAGAAAACGACATTATTTTTGCACCAACCTAATAGAAAGGATTAATATAAAAATAGCTAGACACAATATGTCTGCATATTATTCAATGAAACATGTTTGAATGAAGATATACTGCCTAAACACATACACACGCATATGTGTGTGTTTGTATATATATATATATATATATATATATATGAATACAAACATGTGCGTCTGCATGTGATTTATATATATATAATAGCTGGCCGCGCGTATTCGAGGATATCCGTCTATAAGGGCGGCTAGCCAATCCCATTTTCAGACGCTAACTCAGCAATAGTTGTGTTTGTTCAACATCCACAGAGCCAGCCTTCGGGTTATACTGTCACTATGCAGAGGTTAGTTACAGTTTCTGGGAAAGTGTTTGTTATCTACCATCTGAACAATGCCAGCACACTCAAAACCTCGGTGAAGATGATTGTGATTCTGTGCTAGCACAGCTATCGACGGTCCCAAGCTTTGCGTGTACCCAATTTCTCTCACAAGTCTTGGGACAAACCGTGGTATGGTTTTCAGACACTTTCCAAAGTTGCCGTTCGCTGGTATCGAAATCGATCCAATCAGATAACAACAAGATGTCTACCTCCTGACTATTAAACCGTGGTGAGATTCGATCCCGGTTTATATATATATACATATATATATACACATACACCCACACCCAAGTGTGGGATTGGTATATACGGAGTAAATTCCAATAACCAACAATTATTATTCTTTAAAGAGTGCTCAATACAGAGTAGAGCAGATATAATCATTTATTTAAATATTATAACATAAATATGTTATAATATTTAAATAAATATGTCATAATATGTAAATAAATGATTATATATATATATATATATATATATATATATATATATAAAGATAGAGAGTTTATCGACACCCATATCTCACGCCTCTACCCGCTAACTTAGCACAAAACTTTCAGAAACAAACGTAATGTCTGGCAAATTTAATGGATGTACTTGATTTGGAAACTAGTTATCAAACGGCATTCTTTTCCATCGGTCTGAAAGAGATAGAACCTATTCCGCTCTTTACCTACATACGTATACCATTTTAGTAGACTAAATGAAAAGACGTTGTTAAAGTTAAATGGACGCGCTTGTTAACTATACAAACTT
Source organism: Acanthosepion esculentum (assembly GCA_964036315.1). Classification (NCBI taxonomy): domain Eukaryota; kingdom Metazoa; phylum Mollusca; class Cephalopoda; order Sepiida; family Sepiidae; genus Acanthosepion; species Acanthosepion esculentum. The sequence continues at coordinate 31,128,483 of OZ038495.1, read as the reverse complement.
GTTTAGGGCAACAACTTCAAGGAAAGCAGAAAACTAAAGGGTACATGTTCTTTCAATCTTTCTTTACTGAGACGAATAGAGGTCATCTAGCAATGCCATCCGTATTGCGTCAGCAGTAATCGCAGTGTTCACGGAAGTGACTTCATTACAAACACCGAATTCCTCAAAGCTTCCAATGTCACTAGAATTGATGCACTGCTGGAAAAGTCACATCGTTTTGGCGCCGTCAACATGACAAGGACAGAAGATTATTTCTGTTCCAAGAATTGGCTTCAGGCCAAAGGAATGGAAGGACGTCATCGGCAACATACAGAGACTGGTTAAAATATACGCTTTGCTCTGGTAAATTCGAAGTCAGCCAATTCTCCACATAGACAACAGAAATAGAAAGCAGGGCGAGAAAATCTCTCTCAAAGAAATTTCCTTTCTGAAGAAACCGTCAGATCTACATTTTAAGAGAAGCAGCAGCGATGTAAAATGATAACTGAGTTCAGTTGCTAAATGTCCTGTAGCTGTTATGAAAAAGAAAACACATTCGTGTCCTGTATGGGCCTCGCTAAGAATCGGCGGACCTTCAGACGACATGGAAACTTCACGTAAAACCTTCGTTAACGAAGGTGGCCAATGGCATGGATAGATATGTGTGGATTAAATAGCCTGTAGTTTAATGTAAATACTGAAAGATTTGATAATTTCAGTTTATAAAACTGACTATGAGATTATGGTCAAGTTGAGTTGTTTATTGACTTGGTAACTCGTTCATTATTTTCTGTATGCGCAAAATCAAGCTAGTATAGTATAATCACCAATCAAATACTTGTTTTCATACCCTCAGTTTCACAATGAATAGTCCTAAACTCAATAAGGCTTCATCCCTTGAACTTCTATTGATCTTCAATTTTACCCCAGGCATTAGCTGGAGCTCATATATACAATCCGTTGTTAAAGAATTAGGAAAAATGATTAGCTCACTATTGTCCCAGAAAGTACCTTACTCTTTCCGTTTTATCTTTATAAGCGTCAGCTTAGACCGGAAATGAAATATTACTAATCTTTTCCGCTTTGATAGTGATCAAAATCGGTTATGCAGTCTTTTGTTCCACCAGTATAGACTACTTTCAAGGAGTCGAAACGCCATCATTTTATGTATGTTTGAAATGTAAAAATGAGGATCAACTCACACATCTTTCCGCCTTTAACTGACAATTATGCATCAAACATCTGGGTATGTTCTTCCCTTAATCTTGACGTTATTTAAGTCATGAATCAATCGTCATATACCCTCCTTAATTCATGAGCTCCACTTCCTGCCACCTTTTCTTTCACTCATATAACACACCGCATTAGTACCCTTCTAATATTCAGGGCTCTCGAACATTGAATTGTCTGAAAAAAGACTACACTGCATATTTACCTATCAATTCACACACACAAACACACACACACATATATACACTTACACACGCACACACACACATATACACACACATATATACACTTACACACACACATATATATACACTTACACACACACACATATACACTTACACACTCACATATATAGACTTACACACACACATATATACAGTTACACACACACACATATATACAGTTACACACACACACATATATATATACACTTACACACACACACACATATATATATACACTTACACACACACATATATACACACTTACACACACATATATATACACACTTACACACACATATATATACACACTTACAAACACACATATATACACTTACACACAAACATATATACACTTACACACACACATATAATAATTGGCCACTCGATATCGAGGACACCGTTGCAATGCACAGCTAGCTAGCGCATATTGCAACATTTGCACAGGCATTTTTGCAATTTCCCAACTGGGAAATGCCCACAGAGCCCACCTGCAATTTATACTGTTATTGGCGTGTGCAGAGCCAATTAACAGTTTTTTAGAGTGTTGGTGCGAACACGGCGTGATCATGAATGAACAAGCCTGGCCACCTCAACTCGCAATCACGGTGTTTTGTGATATCGTGCTAGATTTGGCCAACGAGGTCTCCCACACAGTTTCCTCTCCCAAATTCACTCACATGGTTTTTGGTGGACCCGTGGCTATGGAACAGAGACTTTCCAAAGGTGCCCTGTGCTTGGAGTCCGATAGCTGCTGAAATTAATTCCAGCCAGAATTCGAACTCGGTGCCTCGTGATTCTAACGCAACGCCTTAGACCACACAGCCACACTGCTTACAGTACCAGGTGTTCCCAAGTGGTCCCCCATCTAAGTACTGACCTGGCTCTACGATGCTTAACTTCGGTGATCGAACGAGAACCGGTGTATTCATCGTGACCGTAATACATTTGACACACACATATATATACACTTGCACACACATATATATACACTTGCACACACACATATATATATATATATATATATATATATATATATATATATATATATATACACACACACACACCAGCCTTAATGTCCGAAAAATTTCATAGATATTATATATCCTCCGACAGGAATCGAACCTGCATCCGAAACGGCACCGTCATTTTGCTTAACGTGCTATACCATTTAGCTACATAAGAAGGGTCTGGTTAGCATGGTCAAATTGCTGCCTTTAAACTACAAATTTCCTATGATTTTTCTCGAGCGATCATATCTGCTCGAAGCGTATCATAACGTCATCAAATGACATCATATATTATGAAATGGACTAAATTCGACAATAACTTTAATATATTTTCTGTTTATACGTTATTTTTATTGATTCAAATACTTAAGTAAATGTTATGTTTATAATAAACAATATTAACAACATTTACCGGCCTGAATATCTGAGAAATTTCAGAGAAAATATGTTAAAATAATTGTTGAACATAGACCATTTCATGATATATATTGTCGTACACACACACACGAGCGTGCGCAAACACACAAACATACATATATATTTATTATCGGTGACTAGTCATGTTGAAAAGAGTGGGTAAAGCATTTATTGAAATGTTTCGTATAATTTTACTCATTTGTTTTAAAATCGTACAAATTTACCAAAGCTGTTTGCAATAATAAGCAAGGTTTTTAGAATATAATTACAGATGATGATGCAATTATAGTCATTGATTCATAATTAAAATTAATGTAATTCTACAATGGGTATATTTCATTCTACATCTTTTTATCCTTTGTCTAATAATACAAGCCGATTCCCTATAAATATCATAAACAGTATGTTAAAAATATAAGTTCATTCTTCTGAAAAGAAATAATTATCTATGTCTTTTAGGTTAACACATACACCCTCCTCTAAATATATGTAACACACACACGAACTCACACACGCATATATATATATATATATATATATATATATATATATATATATTAAAATGAAATAGTAAATTCTTGCAAATAGTAAATTAGTTAAGTTAATGAGAAAAATGGCGAATTCACTACGCTAAATAAATTTTAAAAATTTATTAACCCACTAACCAATTCATAAATGTTATGGTCCTTGTTTTTAAAATTATAAACTGTATTAGGTCCTTCTTAAATATACAGGTACATTCGACAGGTTCACCGGTCATCATCAGGCATGCAAAATATTTTCTTTTTGGTACAATTCTACCAAAATCTTACTAAAAATGATGACTGGAGAATCTGTCGAAAGTACTTGCATATTGAAGGAAGACCTAATATTGTTTATAATGACTGATTATAATAAAAATTAAACTGAAACACATAATTGATTATATATATATATATATATATATATATATATATATTATTTTTAAAATAACGGGGCACATTAGGAACCTTTTTCTTCCAAAACTTCTTCAGAAAGACACTTTGGCAAAAATCCAAACATATAAGAAAATCAATCATAAACGGCGAAGCTGAAAACGTGCATGGGAGTTAAATAAGGAGTCACGACTAAAATAAATATATTACTAAAACGATAAATCGATGAAAATAAGGTCCTAGTGAGTACACATCAGAAAACATTCTGTACTCACGACTCACCCAAGAGACACAAAGAAGGAAGTAAGTTCTCCTGCCTGCAAAAAGTCGGTCGCTAAAGCTTGACATGAACAGCCTCTAAAAAAAAATGTGGTATTTCGCCGACAAATCATGGTATATATATATATATATATATATATATATATATATATATATATATATATATAAAAAGGTAAAAGAAATGTATTATTAGCCGACGCGCTTCGTCCAATGTGGACTTTTCAAGGCAAAAACGCAATGAATTAAAAAAAAAACACACTAATGCATTCATATTGTTAACTGAAAATTACGTCAAGTAATGCCGCGTGTGGAAATATTATTTTTATTGTTTTGACGGATTCAAATATTTTCTTTTGATTTCTTTTTTTTTAATTCTTCCAGTTACTAAGGACATTTTGTTGTTGTTAATAGTTACTTTGTTTTAAATAATTAATTTCGTTTTTGATTTTAAAATTCCACATAGGGCAAAACGCCTCAGCTAATAATAAAGTTTCTTTTACCTTTAAAAATATTGTCGTTTTCTACAAGTTAACTTGAGAGATTTATCATATATATATATATATATATATATATATATATATATATATATAATCACTGTTATACTATATATATATACTGTTATACTATATATATATATACTTTTATACTATATATATATATATATATACTGTTATACTATATAAATATATACTTTTATACTATATATATATATATATATACTGTTATACTATATATATATATACTGTTATACTATATATATACTGTTATACTATATATATATATATATATATATACTGTTATACTATATATATATATATATATATACTGTTATACTATATATATATATATATATATATATATATACTGTTATACTATATATATATACTGTTATACTATATATATATACTGTTATACTATATATATACTGTTATACTATATATATACTGTTATACTATATATATACTGTTATACTATATATATACTGTTATACTATATATACTGTTATACTATATATATACTGTTATACTATATATACTGTTATACTATATATATACTGTTATACTATATATATACTGTTATACTATATATATATATATATATATATATATATATATACTGTTATACTATATACATATATATACTGTTATACTCTATATATACATATATATAATGTTATACTATATATATACATATATATAATGTTATACTATATATATATTGTTATACTACATATATACTGTTATACTATATATGTACTGTTATACTATATATATATACTGTTATACTATATATATATACTGTTATACTATATATATACTGTTATACTATATATATACTGTTATACTATATATATACTGTTATACTATATATATATTTATATATATATGTATGTGTGTGTATATATGCAGTGATTTGCTAAGTAAAGCTTACATATGGCAAAACGCCGTAGCATCTGATCATAACTGCCCTCAGCAATTAGTTGTAATTGATATAGATTGATAAGTTTGATTAACAATACACCACGTTGAAGTGCCACAACTTACGACAGCTTAGATGCGATACCAGGCCGCCTATACGGGGCACCCATAGAGATAAATGGGAATACCTTTTTTTAATACAGATATTTATATGGACATATATGATAAAGTTGCTTCAGACAATTTTTTTCTCTAGAATCTATCTTATATATCTATATGTCTACCATTCGCCCATGCTTCAAATATGCTGACACACATAGTCAGGTACCAATACGATATAGTTAGAGATTCTTTATATATCCAGAAGAATCAGAGAATAATATAAATACAGAAGAATCAGAAATATTATTGGTCCTGACTTTCGGCTCCAGTCACTTTCCCAACGCCTGAAGCTTCCATCCCTGTACGTTTTGTATGCATACTTTCATGGTAATTGTTCGGATGATCTCTTCGCTGTGGTACCTTGACTTAATGAATCTAAGTTCAATACTAGACCAGTGTCGAATCTTATCCGTTTACAGCTGAGTTGACTAGATATAACTGTAAGTTATTTGACAACAGTTTTAACAATTTCTTTTCTCCAATTTCACGCTTGTGGGACTGACTGACTGACTGTCTCTCTCCCTCTCTGATCCATCCAACTTTAATCTTCACAATTTGAAATGCAACGTCATTCGCTATCTGCTGGGCGTCCTGTTTACTCATTTCTGTTCTTCTCGCTCCATAGTAACGTTCTTGTTTTCTAATTTGTCCACACCTATTAACTTAGTGGCTTTACTGTCATGCTTGCGGTGAATTCGATTAAAAAATATAAAGTAAGTTAAAATAGAATCATTTTAAAAACATGCAAATAAATGCATTATAATAAAAATTATGAAGATAAATACTAAAAATTATTTTAATGAATAAAATTAATTTTAGTATTAAATGAATCATAGAACCACAATTACAATATTGGTATTGTACTTACTGTATACCTACGTTGTGTTTTTTTTATACAATTAGGCTTCAAACTTACTAAATTACTTTTCTCTACCCATTGTTTCTCTATAAAAGTACTCTATGCGAAAACAAAGTACTTAGTGACATTTTAGCACAGAAATAGTTTAATGAATAGTGTCTAAAGCACACTTGTCTAAATATTTAACATGGTCTGTTATTTTTTATCATTTAATTAAATTCTTTATACGAGTAATGGACAAGGGTGTATTTTTTAATTATTCGATGTCTTATTTTCCGAGGAGCTGCAGTGCTGGCATTAACTGCCTTCCCCTTGAATATTTCTTCTCATTCTCTTTACATTTTCCATCTTTATTCTAATATTTATAAATCTGCTTTCTCTTCCTTGTGCAGTCCTTTCTTTCTTTACATTTTCGATTCTCCTTCCAACTCTTTCTCTATTGTTCCAAGCACCTTCGTTCTTCGCCTGTTCTATTTTCCCTCTCGCGGCCAGTCCTTGCGTCTTTTCCTAACAATTGCCTGTAACGCCATTGTAAAATTGTTGTTCAACGAACGCCATCTTTTAACGACGATGGGCTGGATAAAAGGTTTTGGCGGGTAAATATTTGATGCGCAAACCAATTGCCTTTAGCTGTCGTGCATCTGGAAGAGACAGATTTCCCCCACCAACAGGTGGCTGTGTTAAATTTGAACGCTCTTTTACCGGCAGAACAAACAAAGCGGCGCTGTTAGACAATGGAGCCACCGAGAAGAAATTGGAACAGCAAACATGAAGAGTCCTAGTCATCAGAGATGCAAATCAATGACCAATTCACGGGTTGGATGCCTGAGAGATTTCTCTTTTGACATGGCTGCTGGGTCTGAGGTTCAGAGTAAACGTACGCACACCAAAGAATTTCAAATTCTCGGTTTTATAAGACATGATTATATAAAATTTGGCATAGCTGAAGTATTACTGTTAAATATTAAAGACGTAATCGTAGCAAGAAACTTGTATTCACTAACAGATGTACAAGAATTTTTGGAAATCAACATACATCGAATTTTATAAGCAGTAAATTCAACTTTGCCAACCGAACGATCCTCAGTGGCCGAAACGGTTAAGGCACGTCAGGCTATATGACGGTTCCGTATAGGATACAGGTTCGAATCCTGTCTGAGGACGATTATTTTCTATGATAATTTCTCGGACATTCAGGCCGGTAAATGTTGTTTAATAGTGTTTATTATAAATAGAGCATTTATTTAAATACTTGTATCTATAAAAAAGAATGTTAAAAATAAAAATGTCTTTATATATATATATATATATATATATATATATATATATATGAGAAACTCTGTCGCTTTTAGTGAGGAAAAGAAAACATACATTCAAAAGAAAGAAGCAAACAAATAAACTAACAAAAGAAAGGAAGATAGTGAAGTTAAGGATGGCAAACGCTTAACGTTTTCTTTAGAGAAATGGAAAAAAGGTCGGAAATATAAAAGGACTGAAAGTAGAGGAAAGAGAGAAATTGTATTTAACATTAAAATGAACATTTTCGCCTTTTATAGTTCTATATATCTACTGTAGCTTCTTCAGTATTATTCTAGTTTCAGTGCTAATTATCATTTATTTAATGAAATATACTTTAGATCATTGTCATGAAATGACAATAGAATATAAAATAATGAAAGTAATTATTTCTCATGTTTTGTTAAAGTTATTAAGCTAAAATATTTAACGACACAATAGTAGATTTTCCAAGTTATAAAAGTGGAAATGGCAATGATTAAATTAAGAATCATGACATTAGAATATTAAAATCAGGAAACCCATGAAATTTCCATGGTACTGCTAGTAATAAGAATTTAGGAACTTTAACGAGCTGTTTGAGCTGCTCAGCAATTTTGATATATTCAGAAAAAATATGAGAATAAACAAGTACCTAAACTGGCAGAAAAACGCCTGCGTTTGGACATAAAATAAATTCAGTAGGTTATCAAAAATAGAAACGGTTTCAAGACAAGAATATGGTTTTTCACCGGGTTTATTCAACTTATACAACTAGTCAATTCTGGTAGAATTAGAATGCTTGCCATGATTCATTATTGACGGCCAGAATCTTAACAACATAAGATATGCAAAAGACAAAGTTTTGATAGCAGACACGGAAAGGAAACTACAAAAGATCCTACAGAATGTATCGAAGTAAATCAAGAAGAAAGGATTGAATATAAAGTACAAGAAGACAGAATGCATGGTTATCAGCAAATTCAAAATCGGGAATACTAAAATCAAACGAGTACAAATAATTAAATATATGGCAAGTGTTCTAGCAGAGGACGGAAAGTACAATATGAGATCCGAAGGCGTATTGGGATAGGCAAAGATGCATTGCAAAAGCACAGATAGGGAAGGAAAATGCTTAATAAAATAATATGATTATTAAGTGACAAATAAATTTCATTAGAAACAAAGAAAAGTGTACTGAGCTATTACGTGATATCTCTCCTTCTATATGGCAGTGAATGCTGGAAAACCTTCTCAAAGAAGCAGAACAGGCTTGGAGCAACAGACATGGTTCTACAGAAAGATGATGAGGACACCATGGATATAAAAATGTTAGCAACGACGGGGTTTTAGAAGAATAAAAAATGGAAACAAAAAGGAGCTCACACTTAACATCAGAAAGAGAAAGTTGGAATTTCTTTAGCACGTAAGGAGAGCTTGGCGAATCTGATACACATAAGACAGATAAAGGTAAAAGAACAGAAGAAAGGAGCGCGTAACATACTTGATGAGCTTGTGAAAATGGATGGTATGACAAGATTTGGGAGAATTGAAAAAAAACACAGAACTTATTAAGTGCTACATGGGACAGGAAGATGTGGTGGGCTATTATCACCTACGCCATGAAGGAACACGGCACATAAAAGAGGAAGAGGATTACTGTTTCCATTGTTGACGGAGTCTTCAAAACGACCCAAGAGTCAAGGAAATGGTTAGAGATCTGGAAATTCGATGAATACTCGAGACTCTTCACACGACACCCTAATTACATTAACTGGATTATGAAACAGAAATGTAAGTTTATTAGTAGATTTATTGTCAGTTGGTCTCTAGTGTAATCCACCAGTCTACAGTCGCGTGAAAAGTTAAAGAACTGCCTTAATAATAATAATAATAATAATAATAATAATAATAATAATAATAATAATAATGGTGACGATGAGGCGGCGTGCAGAGACTGTATTACCGTGCCTCATAATGAAGACACAAAAAATTGAAAAATGGTAAAATATCAAGATTTCATAACTAATAGTGCATTGAGAAGCATGAAAAAAGTACACTAGATTATGGATGAATTAAAAATAGATGTAAATATTAAAATGTTCAAGTCTATGAGGACGGTGATGTCTGCTTGGATATAGGTAAACGTCGTACAGATATTTTATGATATAGATTATCGTTTTTTTTCTCCATCGATAACTCGCATTGTCTTGTGCAAACTTTGTTAAAAAGTAATTTGTTATATCCAAATTTCATATTAAATAACACGCAAAATACATTAAAACAAAAGAACAGTTCATAGAATTAATAAGAACAATGAATAATCATCACAGTATTAAGTAGACTTAAAATAACTAAGAATTATTGGTTGATTTATTTTAGCGGTTTGTCAAATACTTGTGGATTATTTAAAGCAGTGTTGTTCAACCTTTTTCAATTCAGGGCGCTCTAGTCGAATAACTAAGACTCTGGGGCACACTTTAAATTCTAATAAGGACAAATATGTCCTGATATTTGAAAATAGGAAAATAAAAAAGAAGTCTTCTGAAATAAGGATTTATTTTCATGATATTACATTGCTTAGTCCCTCTAGCTTTATAAAAATAAAGATTTTTTAAAATATAGAAATAATTCATAAATTACTCTGTTGTTAACTGTCGGTGCATTTCCTACCTTTCCGGTCGCATTAGTGCGCCCAGGCTCATCGGTTGAGAAACGCTGATTTAAAGGAAAAAAAAAATATTTATATGCGTATTATTTGCAAGTCTATATTTCATTAAAAAAAATAACAATGATTTTCAGATATTTAACCCATAGCATGTGGGGGGAAGAGGATTCATTCCTTTCTCAAGGTTATTTGTAATTAAGTGAATGTAATAAAATTGCATTTGAACACAGCTCTCCTATTTTTAATTCCGGGTCACTACCCAATTCATCAGCTGCACATCCAAGAACCGAATTCATTGCTCTGTGCTAAAACTAATCTTTATTCTTATATTTTGGAGAAAAATAGTCTGCAAGTATTCCTTTTTGTAATCACATGATTAATCAATTGGTTTCTAAGAGAAATTAGAAGAAGTCAACTTGAAAACATCTTTATACCGACGCCAGTATGATTAGAATGAATCTGGTAGTTAGCATAATTCTGGTAATATCAAAAGATATGAAGAAATATTTGTAATTGTTTTGCTGCAATAACAATCAATTTACATTTGCAAGATTCCAAAAAAACATTAGACAGATTACTGACATTATGCCTCTCCTCCGAGTTTCTCAGTAAAAGCAAACATTCCAACGTTTTAATTAAACTACGTTGTTTTGTTTTAAATATATATATATATATATATATATATATATATATATATTTCTTTTTATTCCAAGCAACCTAATATATTGAACAATTGAATCTTACGTATTGATTTTGCCAGAAGACTTTTTTTCATGTTACTTCTATGCAAGGTACCAGAGGACGCTTCTTTCTTTTTCTTTCTCTTATTCGCCACTGCTTCCATTGAAGCGCACACATGAGCAATCCTCCCGAAGGCCAGAATTGCCTCACTTAGCAAATTTAGCAGAGCATACGTTTGCCCATTACGGCTGACTGCAAATACATGGAAGAGCATCAAAGTCACGTTTATCGTTCAGGCTGCTACAGCTGGGCTTTCTTGATTAGGCCACGTCAATCATTTCTGTAGACAAATTAATTCTTTTATGTATCCTTAGGCTCCCTTATATCTATTCCGTAATACATTAAATTCTTTCTATTTGCACTCTTGTTTCATCGCTTCGTTCAACATTATTCTGACGTAAAAGCATTTGATAAAGTGCGTCTCAAAGAACCGTTAGGTAAGCTCGATATATTTAGAAAGGATA
>OZ038495.1:31076846-31099346 GCA_964036315.1 Acanthosepion esculentum | reverse complement strand
ATTTTATTAAGCTTGAATTTAACTTGTGAAATAGTATAGTAGTGGCTATGTCCAGTAAAGATTCACACACTGCACTACCCCCATATCTATCAGGGCGTGGGTTTTTATGGTACTTCACAACATCCTCTCTTTTCAGGTTTGCAATGTTTGAGCATCGAAGTATAGATTTTCCAATCGTAGCGTATATGTGGCACAAGGCCGAATGTATGGGGCAACCAGTGAGGATCGAACTCACTACTCAATCGTAATCGTTCTAGCAAGACAATCTTGCTAACAATTACACCAACTCGAGGTGCCCAGAGTTTCTAAGTAATGTTTGGGCTTATAACATCAATCTTCTTTCATATTCTTGCATCCCTAAAGACAAACACGTTAATAGTCATTGTTTTCCACTATTACTCTTAAATTCAATATGTCTTGTGAATGCGATCTTTCAAACGACGTCTTTATTCATTATGGGAAAGAGAAAGCACAAATATCTCTTTCTGATTACCTCTTTGAGTTTCATTGCTCTTCCTATTTTCCTTACACGTCCTGTCCATGGTAATCTTAAGCATTCATCATTTGAAGCACATCTCTTTCGATTCAAGTCTGTTCTTCATCAGTTAAAACATTGTCCTTAATCCACTGCTCGTTCTTGTTGATCTAATTTATTCTTCAAGAAATGAAGTACAAGTATGTTATATTCAAATCATGTATTCACCATTAATTGGATTGAATTCTAACCACTTTCCAAGCAGCTCTTCTATTCTTTTTGTTTAAAATTCCGTTGTCGATAAAGAAGAAAAAAATTGTTATGATGTCTTTACCGCAATTCATTCTTCATGGGATTTTCATCTTCTCGGTACTCTCTTTGAAGCGTGCCCTCCACGGTTGACTTATTTTATTCCACTGAGTCTATATACCATACCTGTGATTTGATTATGTCAAACCAAATGTACGAATGACGCCTCTAAATACACCCAATATTATTATTATATTATAGTCCGAATAATGTAAATAGGGTGAAAGATAAAGATTTACACAAAAGTTGAAAAGTTTATGATTAAAGTGTTCAGGGAAGCAGGAGGAACCCCATTTCAGTGACTCTTCAGAGTCTCTTGGTGGTCATGGGCGAAAATCCATAACGATTGTTGATGACTACGTAGAAAATATGTATCCTAGTTGTAGATTTACTCTGTCTAACGGTATTATCTCTTTATCTATATAGTTTCCTTGGAAATAAATATGTCATATGACTTTCGGGCCTTTCCTAGAATTGATATCGATGTTCTGCTAATTTGTATTTTGACGCATTACTGCATGTAGAATAATGACTCATAGAAAAATACAAGAAAAAACAAGACCTGGATGGGAAAATAGAATATCAGAAATAAATATATGGTGTTTACAAAATTTCGGAGCATATGCTACCAAGAATAACATTTTCAACGGAAAATGAAATAAGCATAAAAGAAAGCCTCGCACCCAATGACCAACTTTTATGATATCATAGAAAGCAAACTACGTTACAACAATAAAAATTATTAATTTAAATGCGATTATCATTAACATTAGCATGGTCGACCTTAATTCTTTACTTTCACTTTTACTTTCAATATAAATATATTACAAATATTTTTTCCTTTAGAAAATTACTTCAAAAACACTTTCCAGTGAATTCAAATAATATTAACAAAAACGTCAATCTACAGGTAATTGATTATTTAAAAACATCACAGTGTTTAATTTCAAAAATATGCTTACATAATCCATGAAAAAACGATGCTATTATCATCAGAACACAGTTTAATCTTTAAACAAATTACAAGGTATGAATTAGGGTTTTATGTTTCATATAGTTCTATATATAAAATTACAAATTAGTTTACGCTGAATGCTTAAAATTAGAATCAATAAATATAAGTAGAGAAACGTGAGCTTTAGGTAACCATATGTGACTGCTAATTCTTGTTAAATATTCTATGATATCTATTTTGATATTGAGCAATAGCAAACGCTATTCATGATGTGTGGATAATCAGACAGAATCGGTGAGCCAATTTCGGTAAATTAATTTAACACTAAACCACCTGGGAAAGGTAAAAAATCATCATCGGGCATATATATATATATATATATATATATATATATATATATATGTGTGTGTGTGTGTGTGTGTGTGTGTTTCTGAGATGAGGTATTATGTACCCTATTTACATTGTTCGGACACATGGCACTGTGAATAATGTTTTTTGTTAAATCCAGTGACAGGACCGAAAGAGTGTGAGTTCAATACCAGATTAAGGCAGCGGAGTTAACAGAATGTAACTGATAACTGACATCCATTAGACATGGCACGTGGAACTAGAACAGTCTATCCCAGCGAGCGAAATAAAGGGCTCAGTTCGACATTCCAACCAAAGTGAAGGAGGCCGGAGCGTACAATGGCCGAAATCTTGATAGAAATATGGCAACAAAGAAGGGGACTATAGTCAGAACAATGTAAATAGAATGTGTATATATATATATATATATATATATATATATATATATTAAAGCATAAATTGTTGTTGTATTAATGCTGATTTTTTTTTGAAGGGAAGTGTAAACTTATGAAGGCCAGACGGTATGTGTAAAAATTGTTACATTTTTGAAACACGCCAAATTTTGTGAGGGATCCATTACCAGTTTATGGAAAAAGATTTTTCGGTGTATATTGCCAAATAGAGACGGGAACTCAAGTTCTGGTGACATCCCAAATAGTGTGGCAGGTGTGAGCCTAATTCTTTCAATTAATAGCGGGAATGTCAGTAGATACGATCAGAATACGTTTTCTTACCAAGGGGAGAAGGCAGGTAGTCAACATGCAAGAAGGCATTTGACATCAAGAAGAGCACATCAAAGAAGGCATCAGTTACCAGCCAGCCCCGGAGAGAGCAAGAGTTCAATTCTCCTGTGATTGGATAGCCAAGAACAAAATGATTTCTAAGAAATCTTTTCCGAAGCACGAACTCTGTGGCAAGTGAAAGTAGGGTGGTACATTTTTCCCCTCAAAGGCTGTTTCACCTTTCTTTTTCATTGCATTTTTGTATTTTTGCCCTTTTTGTCATTTTCAAAACCTTTCTCTTTTCCCAAGCTGTAATGTTTTCAATTTTTCAACGGTAATCCCTGTATCTGTCTATATTTCTGAGATGAAATATTGTGTACACTATATATATATATATATATATATATTATTAGTTTACTTATTTAAAATATGGTTCCATCGCTGCACACTGACGTTTTTATATATATATATATATATATATATATATATATATATATATGTGTGTGTGTGTGTGTGTGTGTGTATGTGTATGTGTGTTTTAAGTAATAGGCCTACAAATATTTCGCATTGCCCACCCTTTTGAACGCTTGAAATTTAACGGTGTATGCAAAACAATTTGGTATTTTGTATTCAGGCTTTACAATACAAATTTGTTTCCAAAAAAAAAAAAAAAAAAAAAAAAATGTAAAATGCCAGGGGGCAAGGTACATGTGTGTTTAATCAATGGAGTTTAACATAGCAGCAACAGATGATTGTTTAATTCTAAAGAAAATATATGTATGTAAGCAGGTCTTTTCTTTAAATCCCTGTTCTCTTCAGACATAACCGATCATTCCTTTCCAGATTTTACAATTCTTCATTACCTGTGAATGTCATGTCTCCTTTGCAAAGATACTGATTTATTTTATCTAACGTTCCATTCTGAACAGCTTGATATTCACATATCTACATGTCAGACAAGAGTAGAAAACTACACTATTTATTCAATATCTAGGCGGGGGAATAAATGGATTCATGCCTTTTGCAATGACGGTTATGCCAATAAAAACGCCTAAGGTGAAGACTGAATTTGATCTCGGATCGTCGATTTCGATATCAGCGCTGATGCACTACCTACACATTTCCTTTATCTTTTGCGACATCCAAGAAAGGTAAATTTAAGTTGGAAGTCAAGTTTATTTACTTGACCCCTCTCCCCATGAATATAGTAAGCGACTTCAAGTCTTTTTATTTCTTTAATTCGGGATGCCCATATGCTAGCATATGAGCCCAATCCAAAATTTGCCCGTTGACCGCGATCACTGACACAATGGCATCGATATTACACTGACACTATCTCTTTTAATGCAATTAGGAATGTGCTGCCGCGGGGTTGGAGTCCCCGGGACTGGGCAACTTCTCCAATGATTAACTGGAGAACAGATATCATGCATTGATTACTATCATGAGACCTCAAATCTTTGAGGACTGCGATAGGCTACATGAATTTGCGGTTGATGATTTTAAGTTATTTCTTTTTTTGCTGACACCCTCTGTACGTTAAGATGAAGCGTTGATAGAAATGGGTTCTTCGAAATGCTGAAAAATGTGTCCAACGAGAATTTTGTGAGAAATTCCTTAGACAGCATCTTACTGTTTGTTATTCACTTCTTGTCAGAAAATAATTGATTTTTTTTTTGGGGGGGGGAGACGATTGTCACTGGAGATAATCTGGAGTCCACTACGATAATCCAAACTATAAAAAAAGTCACGTGCTGATACAAGATTCACCATCAAGTGTATCACATTTTTAAACGATGTGCTGAAAACAGCGCAGAGTGTTACTCGCGAGGTTTAAAGTTGTCATCTTTGAATTGTAAGCGCTCGCAATGCAGGGGAAATCAGAAACTCAAATTGATAAATGGAAACGATTGTTCACACGTTGATTTGGCGAATACGAAAAATATAAATTAATTAGGATTAGGAATTCTTACTCTCGGGACAAAGTCATAAGATCAGTATATCATTCTTCATGAGTTCAAAAAATTATTATCATCGTCTATCAAACTGTCATGAAACTATAACTGTCGATAACTGAACCGTTCAAAATACGAACACATTAATAAAGTTAATGTTAAGCTATAGAGATGAAAAATAGGTTGATTATTATTTAATATATTTAATAGTCCTTATTAATTAGTAATGTTTCTGTAAAATGAGAGAAATAATTTTGTACATGCCGAATATGAACATAAATATTAAATTATATATATATATATATATATATATATATATAAAGCTAAAGAGGGAGAAAAACCTACCACGGTTTCACCTAAGCGGATCGTCAGGGATTACTGGCTTAGGTGATCCGCTTAGGTGAAAAGCGTGGTAGGTGTGTCTGGCTCTTTAGCTTTAAATTAGGTTTACTCTACTTAGCGTATCGAGCACTTTATTTAGTTATTTCACCTAGTCGTAACGGGGTATTTTTCTTTGGACTTTGAACTTGGATGCTAGATGATTATTTTCGGCTGACGTACATGTTCTCTCTTCTTTCTTTTTTGTACCATTTTTTGCCTTTGGTATTGGTTTGTTCATTCACAAATCAAGACACCTAAGTTTTTCCGGACGAGTATAATGTGTTATATGTATAAGATTACAACTAGTATATATATATATATATATATATACTACAACTACTACTACAGACAAAACTGTGCTTGTGTGGTCGACACAAAACCTAATGTCATAGACAAGAAATATTCCGAACAGTGAAAGAAAAAAGAATGAATGTCTAAAAGGCAAACCTCTACCTACTCAGTGGAGCTGAACGCCCATATTATGTAGCCAGAGCTAAAATCATGCTTCACTACGTCAACGCTTAAGAAAGGACAGATCGATACAAACACACACACACATATATATATATATATATATATATGTGTGTGTGTGTGTGTGTGTGTGTGTGTGTGTGTTAAGAAGAGTTACCGTCTAAATAATCTTTAAGAATTTATGAAATCTTAAATCATTCTGAAACCATAAAATTTTAACAATTACTTTAATAAAGTTTATTCGTTAAGAGCAATTCTATAGGAAGGAAAATCTTTAATAAATATATATATATATATATATATATATATATATATTGAGCACTATTTTGTAAAAAAATATCTATAAGAACATATATATAAGAAGAGAGAACAGTAAGATATATAATCCGGTGTTCTTATAGATGTTTTTATTTTTACAAAATAGTGCTCAATCTAAATTTACAAAGCATTAATATGATAATAGTAAATTATGAATTTTTGCCGTGCCTTTAAAACTCAGTCAATTTTAAAATAAGTTACTCCAAAATTCGCTTGAGGATGAAATGGAACTAATATTTTTAATTTAATTACAAAATTAAATTCGAAGCTTTTAGCTTCAATTTTTGAAACATGGTTATTACTGTGTAGAGAAAAACATTTTAAAACAGTTAATTTATAATACATAAATATATATATATATATAATTATATATTTATAATATATATAATATATATATATATAATTATATATTTATAATATATATATATATATAATTATATATTTATAATATATATATATATATAATATATATATATATATAATTATATATTTATAATATATATATATATAATATATATATATATATAATTATATATTTATAATATATATATATATATAATATATATATATATATAATTATATATTTATAATATATATATATATATAATATATATATATATAATTATATATTTATAATATATATATAATATATATATATAATTATATATTTATAATATATATAATATATATATAATATATAATATATATAATATATATATAATATATATATATAATTATATATTTATAATATATATAATATATATAATATATATATATATATATATATATATATATATATATATATATATATATATATATATTAGAAATGCGCGTAAGAACAGCCCGTTCAAAAATATTTGCTTTTGGTGTTGATATTTACAGCGCCTAGATGTAGATTCAACCAAGAGAAGCCGATAGTAGAATTATTTCAAATGACGATTAATCTAGGTTCACTAGAGATATGTGTGCATGTATATTAACCGTCTCATTGCAACTTAAAACAGAGTGTCCTTGAATTTAGCTAAATCAGTAGAATTTCACTATTGCTGATGTTACATACGTTATATTTCTTTTGTATTTTCAGGATTTCAATTAATATAAATAAAATTATCAATGGAGAAATTTATTAGAGAATAAAAATAGGTGTATTTAATGTTGGATTTAATCAATCCACATTTAACCTGACGATCACTGAAGTTACGCAGCGTAGAGCCTGGTTATAACTTACATGATTAACTGATTGGGAATACAAGGTGATGTAAGTTTGGATGCTAAGGTGGTGGAATGGATTATGAAACGGAATTGGAAATCGGAGAGCCGAGTTCCAAATCTAGTCGGGTTCGTTGTACTTACGCGCAAATTCCATTGCAAAATAAAGGCATTTACCTCTTCTTCCTCATATAAAGGAATAATTAGTTTTTTTTTATCAATAAAGCCAAAATTATCTCCCAAAATTCTTACAATCTGAAAATACTCTTTGTGCAAATTAATTGAAACGAAACGGATAATTCCATTATTATTTACTCTTTTTCGTATGTTTCCAATGAAACATGACCCAGTACACATGTCAGTACTTTTTATTTCCATTCCACGAAGTCGTTCCTTGCAGATTGACCGCAGATTTTCGATTGGATTTAAATCAGGGCAATTTCCGAGCCAATCTATAGTACTTTGATTTACTCACTGGTAAGGCTTGTCAGTGTGTTCATGCAGCGTTACGATTTTCGTACATTTCCTTGGAGTAACGTCCATTGTAGACAATGGCCGTAGGACAACTAGTTGACAGTTAAGACAATAGTGTCTAGACGTGATGAAAATCTGATGCAATTACGGACGACGCAATATTTCTCAAGGCCAAACAAATTTCATCATAAAACCTGAAAATAGATTCATATTACTACAATCACTGCTAATGACATAAGCTGAGAGAAAAAAGAAATCGATTACATCCTGCCACTCCAGTGGTCTGGCACTGACCATATGGTTAAAAAAGGAAACTATAGCGGTGGTTTCAACTAATTTGCACAAGGGTGTGTATGGTGGATTTAAATAACTTACAAAAGGCTGATAAGCGGTAAAAATATCAGTCAATGCAATTACTATCACTAGTGAGGAGAAACGTCATGATCGAATTTTTTTTCTGTTCAACGGTGCAGAACCAACTTGCAAAAAAGGCCGTGTAGCTTCTCATGGAAATATTTGTTCGCCGGATAATTACCACATTTTTGGCCGCCATATTTCCTGATCTGACACCTCACGTTTATATTGTTTGAGGAAAACTGAAAGAGAGAATTCAGTTGCTAAAGGCTAGTATTTAATTTTCATTAAGTATAAAAACATTTTTGAATAAAAAAATGTTTACATTACTAAATTTGTAAATCCCTAGGTTTCAGAGTTTAAATATCGTTAGTGTATGTAATAACGAAATTAATATTTTTGTAATAGTGTCGCTACTTAATTTTATCTTCAAGGCGATTTTCTTTTCCCGACAGATTTAGGTAAACAAAACATGTTAGATTAATTCAAGGTGCTCAGTTTATGTTTTATAAATCTCCCCCATAAAGTGGACAGTTGATTTTTTTCTTTAAGTCTTAACCTTGTCAGTCGTTTAAACTATCAATGTTATTTTTTATTGCCTGAGAATTGTTCTTTAAATATGAGACTAATGCGTGTAACTGCGTCTCATATGATTATCGACTACGTGTTTTATCAATACATATTTATTACAATCTCAATTAATGAATAGCTTCATGTCAATCTGTTCAGTGTTCTTTAATCATTACACCCTAGAGAAGGCTTCAATGCCACTAGTAAGCTGAGGGTTACAGAGAGTAAAATGAGAGACAAGACTGATTATAGGGAGCATTGAGCACAAACGGGTTTCAAAAAGATAGAATATAGCGATTGACGTTGCAGTTAATTTTTTGAAGACTATGATTATCAAGAAAAAAAGTAAATGTAAGAGAATTCTACAAACGGGAAGTGCAAGAAAATACAGTTGTAGTAGCGGCGGTTGCATTTAGCTACCTCAACAGTAAACTTGTGGGACCTAGATGACAATCTAGTACCACGTTTAAATTCATATTGTCGCGACAACATGGAAAAAAAAAACTCATCAGAACAGTAGGCATGAAACTATTTGTAGAAAAGACAGATGAAACCTGTTTTGTTATACTTAGATTTAAATAAATTATAGGCATTTATGTAAAATACTCTTGAATTTTAATATCTCGAATAAATAAGTGCACGTTTGTTTTTGTTTTAAAATGCGTACTAATGTTGATTTGACATAAACAAGATAGATGATTAAGACATTCATAGTCTGGCAAAGGTAAAGACAGGTGATTTATAAAAGGTATCAGCAGGCGCCAAAATTAAAGAGATTTCTTGAATATACTGCCCAATGCAATGCAGATCTGATAATGGCAATTTGAAGATTTATCTCGCTCGTCTGTGAAAATAGGAAAAAATCAAACTTTGCAAAACTATGACGTTTTAGCTGTTACAATATGAAAATCACAAGAAAATGAAAACAGAATGCATGAAAACCAATTTTATCGTCAGTCTCATCATCTAAGAATGTTCTACTTTCCTTCGACAATATGAACAGAGGAAAATTCTTGGAGGAGTTAGGAATATTTTGTTGGTTAGAAATTTTAGTGATGAGTTGGAAACTCAGAGAAGAGTCAAGAGGGTATTATGATGATGGCTCTAATATAGATTGATGTTTGAAAGCATAGGTGTAGCCATAGTTAGAAACAAAAAGCCAAAACTTTTCCCAAACAAGATGAAACCATGAAGAAAACTAATGAAGTTTTGAATAAAATGTGTTTCAAATACATTGGTTTGATGAATTGGCATCTTAAACATCCGACCGTAAATTGATTGGAACTTTCCATGGCATTGTTAATGAAAATACATATTGGCTGCTAGCACTTTATATACAATGATTAACTTTGCTGTTTTATGAAGCTCACAAAATCATTAGATAAACATCTTCTGAAAGTAATTTCACATAGTGCATATATTTCATATAATCAAGTTGTCTTTATAATTTTGTTCCCTATAAAATTAAACACATTTCCCATGGTGCATATATTTCATATTAAAGTTGTCTTTATAGTTTTGTTCCCTATAAAATTAAACACATTTCCCATGGTGCATATATTTCATATTAAAGTTGTCTTTATAATTTTGTTCCCTATAAGATTAAACACACATTTCACATAACTTTAATATGAAATATAAGCACCATGTGAAATATGTGTTTAATTTTATAGGGAACAAAATTATAAAGACAACTTTAATATGAAATATATGCACTGTTTTTATAATTTTGTTCCCTATAAAATTAAACACACATTTTAGACATTTTTTATCTGCAATTATATTATTTATTAATCCTAATGTTTCTTGGAAATTTCAGTATCTTGGCTAAGAATGTGAGATTTGGAAAATTTGCAGAAATTTATACAAAATTTTCCATATCCTAAATAAAATGTAATTTACAATAATCTATACATACGACAAATATCCTGCACGTTCATACTAAAAATATTTCTATGTAGCTGTTTATTTTTTGACTAAATTTAGACAAGAATAAAGTTGGCCAATAATGTGATGCAGTATAATTTGTGGAGAATCACGTTTTTCAGTGCATCGATAGTTGCATTATAAATTATATGTCTCTCCCAAATAGAATAGAGTCCTGGCTTTTCCAATGATTGTAAGTGCAAAAGGCCGACTATAACTCTTTAAATAACGAACCACGATCCAGCTATTAGCTGAAAGCGATCGGTTTATACTGACAGTGTCGTATAATTATGGTGTACAAGTTAGAGTAGAAATTAGCAAAACTGCAGTAATCTCAGCCAAAGTTTTAAAAGTAGTCGAGAAATCATCTCTAAACTAACAACATCCTGAATCTCTCAGGTATTGAGTGCACCTTTGAATTGTTAACCTTACCTAAATCGAAGTAGTATATTGCTAAGGAAATCGATTAATCTATAGCGTGAACGAAGTTGATTATCTTATAATTGCATTTTCTTGTGTGCAAGAAGTACAGGGGCATCCTTACAATTTATAAATTCATCTTTGAGGAAAGAAATGATTTAAATCCTGACTTTAAAAGCTTATATACACACGAGCATGATGGCGATACGCCAACTTCTCAATATTGCAAACTATACATAGAAAGAAACGGGGGGATATCAGTAAACCCGAATAAAGCATTTAAATCAATTCACGTATGTTAGTTGATATAACTAAAGTATTGATGCTCATTATGCCGAAGAGAAGGCATTAAATTGACTGGAAATATTTACAATATACCAATTTCTGAAGAGTAAAAGTAGTAAGAAACTTTCTTCTGTATTCCTTCCAAGAAAACATCTTTCCACAAGGATAGCAATAAAGATGTCAGGTCGACTGTTTTGTAGATAACGAATGCCACTTACCTGAAAAGAGAAAGAAACAGTGTTAAGTTTTAATATAAATAAAATAGTAGTATTCGTTCTTCAAACAGCAATTAATACACACACGACACACGGAAACACACACATATATGTATGTACATATGTATAAAAACAATAATATATATTAACAAAAAAGTGTACAAAAACATCCCTTCCGCCTCCAAGATAAAAACCAACTATTCATAAGTAACTCCAGCAAGCTTGGACCAAACAAGTTCATTTTTGGAACCACCTACAGAATTTATACAGACAAACCGATGATGTGGCCATGGGTGGAGTTTTTCGCTCCAACATCAACGTACGTTTAAGTGTTAAACTTTAAGAACAAAATCTTGAAAAATAAAACAACATAAGCCAACAATTTACCCCTACTATGTTGATGCCAGTCAGCCAGTTAAGTGCTATACGCAATACACGTGATCATTTATCTTTCGATTCGTAACTGACGAGGCAGAAGATTTTCCTGTAGCAGGCTCCCATTTATTTCTTCGGTAAACTGTTATTCAATCCATAGCTGGTGAGATGGATTCATGCCTTTTTCCAAGGGTATTTGTGCATAAGAGAATGTAACGAACTCGACTGGGATTCGAACTCTGCCCTCCGATTTCTTTTTCCGAGCCGATATCCCTGACGCCATAATGCGCGAGTGGTGTAAGGGATGAGAGCTCGGAATTGTTAAGCAGGGAGCCGAGTTCCAATTTCAGTTGGGTTCATTATATTCACTTACACACAAATACCCTTGAAAAATATATGAATTCACTTCTCCACCAGCTATGGGTTAATTAGTGAGACTTGTATTAATAAATTCTTATTATCTAAAAAAAAAAAAAAACCTTAAAATCTAAAAATATTTTATATCTTTAAATAGACGGCAAAGGGCCGACAAGTCGTAGGTGACAAATCTATCAAACAACTATTATTTCGTATTTGATATGTTTATGAAAAGTAATCAAAGCCGCAGTGCAAGAATGATTTTTCCAAAACATTATTTCAGTTCTCTCAATAATCTAAAAAAAAAAAAAAAAAAACAGTCCAGAGATGATGTTGAACACCCGAAACTAATATCCTATTACAATGGTTCTCAACCGCATCTTAAGTGTGCCGCGCGACCCTCCTAAGTGTGCCGCGCGACCCTCCTAAGTGTGCCGCGCGACCCTCCTAAGTGTGCCGCGCGACCCTCCTAAGTGTGCCGCGCGACCCTCCTAAGTGTGCCGCGAAATATTGTCACGGCATACATATATATGTGCGTGTGTAAGTAGTAATGATACGGCGTTAGTATTTGAACAAATTAGTAAGTATTTAATTTAATTTTTAAATAAATCTTTTCACTATTCTTCGATTATGTTATTTTATATAAATTTTTTAACATTCATTTTTAAAAAAATAATTTTCAATTTTTTAATTTAACTTTTTAAAATTTTCCTTTATTTGAATAAATTAATATTAACCTTTTTTCATATAACTGTATTCAGCATTGTTTGTTTACTTCAAAATTTTCACAAATATTGTCGAAATTTCCGTTATTTAGCATTTGATTTAATAATTTTCCTATTCTAAATGTATATTACTCTGAAATTCGTATAAAATGCAAATGACATTAATTGTACTGAAATTGTTTTTGTTTTTTGTTTTTTTCATAGTAATATTTTATTAGAAATGGAACGCACGTAAGTTCAATGGAGGACAATCAACATATTGTTAGGAAATTAAATTCGTTAGGACCTAACAGATAATGTGAAATTATAAAATATCAAGCAAATGTATAACCATATCATTGTCTTTTCCCAAATCCACAACACTTGTGCTATTTTTATATCTGCTGTTGATTCGTAAAACAAATTGTGTCAATACCGTTAACATTTCAATTTATTATAGTTTTTGTTTAATCGTCATAATATTTTCACCATATATTTGCCAAAAAGAAAATCTCTCTTTTGCAGAGCAACTTTTATTGCAAAGAACAATTTGTGGTGGAGTTGACAATCATGTAATTCTGACCGTAGATATATTATTTATCAACAACAAAAATATAGCCTTTGTCAAAACTGACTGAAAACAAAAAGGTTGAAATTAAATTCAAACAATGCCTGAAAAAAAAAAATGAGAAGACAAAAGTTATTGTTTCAATAATGGTTGGCATCATTATTTCAACAAATAGTAATAAATCATTGCCTCCGAAGGTGTAAAGTGATGTTTTTGTTTCTTATCTAACCAGAACTTACACTCTGTCGCTAAATAAACTAAGCAAGATGCTGGGGATGTTCAAGTTTGAGTCAAATATTTTTCCGTATTTTCACTGATGATTTGAACAGCATGAGTCTCCATGTCATATTATTAATTTGATAGAACTCGTTATTCAATCGTTGCAAAACTGTTTATTTTTTTCATTTTCACATATAACATATATATTTTTTTCTTTTTAATTTGCAGCTTTGATAATGAGTGCTGCAAAAGTTGCAATTAGAGCCATTTTACGCTGCAAGTAGAAAAAAAGGACTGAGTGCTAAGTGGGTAGTAAAACAAATTTTTTAAAGAACCCAAGAACTGTCAAAGAACGTATGGCACAAAACTGGTTCCAATGTTTCAATGAACGTGACACTGAACTCTAAAACCAACCATGACAGAGGAAAGATTCTTTTGTCAAAAATCATAGCTTACTTGCAATGTTTCACCAACGACCAAGCTAAATCACTTGTACATTGTCAACAGAAATTGACCAATCACAATGCCCCATGAATTGACACTTCTATAAGCTCAGTCTTTTGAACAGGCGCTGTAGAGAAGTCCGTCGTGAAATGAGCAATAACCAAACTAAACTACGTTTGAGAATTTACAAACAACTACTGGTAAATCCTCATAATTACTCTTTTTGACGTCGAATTGTAATTTAGGATGAAAATGGTATCTATCTTCATAATCCTAAAAAGAAATATCAGTGGTTATGTTTCTTCCAGAACGCGTCAAAAAATGTCGTTTGAACAAATGATCATGTATTATATTTGGGGTAAGTTCGAGGTGGTGTAATATTTTGATCTTGTCCCGGATAGTCTTGCTGTGAACGATGACCTTTACGCTTAACAACTGCAGCGGGTATATGATGATATGAAAATACCCTACCTGTTAATGGTCAATTGAAATCGCGCACTCCTACAAAATAACAATGCCCCAGCACACACTGCCAATTTAACCAAACCCAAACTTGAATAATATGCGTGGCTGGAAGTGCTTCCTTAATCCACTTAATGGTCGGACTTCGCACTAACAGGTTACTACATTTTCCGAGTCGTGTCTCATTTCTCGATCGTTCGTCAATGTAAAGACGAATGCTGGAATGTTTGCCTCTAAACAAGCCAAATGTTATAAGTGTGCAATTGAGCTTCTGATAGAACGATGGCAGCAGACAATAGAAGATAAGATAAAGTTTGATGAATAAAAGCTTTTCTTTTTCGTATGTAATTTGTTTGAATTATTAACCAAAGCTTGAAGTACGAAAAAACTTTTGACTCAACCTAGTATGTGTGTATGGGTGGGCTACAGTTTACTCAATTGACTCTTTTTGATCGGATAGTTTATATGTCCAATGAGAGTGATTGTCTTTATTTTAAATTATTTTTGCAATCTTGGATTTTGTCAGTATAAAATAAGGACATTCACTAAGTTTTCGATACCTAAGGTTTAAAATGAATTTTTAAAGATGAAAAAAAAAACATACTTGAAAATTTCTTTTTAGCTTTAATTGAAAGATAAATGATTACATTCTCTATTTCCGGGAAGCAAAATACTCTGGTGCATTTCAAACAGAAATGATATTGATTGGAATCGCAACTTTTTGTTTGCTTTCAGAAATCATTTAAAATCGCCCATTTTTGACGCATTTGTAAACAAAAATTAATTCTCCTAATATCTTCCATACTTTTCTGAAACTATATTCAGGAAATATTAGATGATTTAAAAGATAAATAATCTGATTTGTAAAAATATTATATACTTTAGGTTTTGAATAACAGAGAAATGGATTTTTAAAGTAACAGTAGCTGTGATAATGCTCTTATCCTCGTTGATTGTCACTTAACAGGTTTTGTAAAATTTTATTTTTGTTCAATAGAAAATTTATCTGTTAAAACACAATTTAAGAAAATGACGTGTGAGCGCCGTTTTTATATAATTTTTAAATCCTCAGTTATCTTAAAAACCTTGGAGAATATCCTCCGTTATCTAATTTAAGGAATGCTGACTTTAATAATTACTATAGTCATTGCTCTTATTTCATACTTTCAAACAGGTGCATGATATCTAATATTTTATATGCATAAAAAATTAAAACATTTTTAAATATCTTGATTCAAAATACTTTTCAATTTTTGATTAGTAAATACAGTTTTTACTTAATGACAATATCACCTAACCGGATTGAAGTAATGAAAAGTTTTAAACTATTTATATTATAAATTAGGGTAATTGACATTAAGAAAACAATAAAACTCTTAAAACAGTTTAAGACAATAGTGTCCTAAAATAAACTAAAGTAAAATGTATTAATTACAAAAGCTTTTAATTGTTTTTATAAATATTTTTTATAAAATAATTTATATAAATAAGATTTATTAATCTTAATTATTAAAGCTTTTCTATGTAAATAATGTCATAATTTTATTGCATTTTTATTTTACGATTAGGAGCAGATTTTCGGGGAATGGGTAGTAGTTTGAAAAGAAATGATGATTTACATTATCCAAGGAGTCCTGATAAAACAAATTTTGAGATTGAAATTTAGTTTCTCGAAATTACATGAAATTAAGTAGGTGTGTGTGTTGTGGAGTAACGTATGTAAAATAAAGATTTTTGTCAAGATTTTCTAAAAACCAAAATTTCAAACATAATTTCATTCATCTATATAATAATTCCGAATGTCAGTTTATCTCTCTGTCACAATTTTTCCATTCAAGGGACACAAATTTCAATAGCTCTTCTATTTATATAATAAATTCGAATGCCAGTGTGTCACACCTTTTCAGATTTACTCCTAGAGGTCGTAGCCCAAAATATCATACAACTTTGGAATCAGGCCGACTCCGTGAGCAAATTAAAATCATTCCAGGTCGGATTCGGACCCTCAATCCTGAAATTGTGTGTTCCTAAGTTTTCATTAGAGCGATTGATTTCGGTTATTTTTTACGGAAGTTTTTGCGATTATTTTTTGTTGTTGTTTTGTACGATATCAATTATTATAAATTGGAAATAAATTTAGGAAATGCTGGAATTTATTGCGAAATCCAGCGAAAGTTACCCATGAAATAAAAATAATAGTTTGTATGGAAAGTAAGGACCTACGTACATCAAACTGCCTAAATTAAGTGGCGGCAGAAAAATTATCTTTGAACTTTTAAAAGGTAACATTAAATATTAAATATTAATACAATACTTAAAAGCAGCGATTAATTTTGAGTTCTGTAGTTTATTGTGGCCTATCATATCTACTCTTCCCTACCTATTCTGCTGAAGGCCCAATGAAGACCCTTTCGCATGAGCTTGGTTAAATGTCGCTCGATGGGACAGCCTTTAAGCTAGTTTGTGAATAATCCTGAAAGTTACTTAAAAATCCGAAATTTATTTCATTTTCGCAAGAATTACCAAAGCAATGTGTTTTCACACGAAAATGAATCTAAAGCATTAATAGTAAATATTACGTAGACTGCTAACATGAAAAATAAGATTTTAACCGAAATTTCGAACGTGCTAGTAAATATACAAAAAAAAAAAAATAATAAAAAATACTTTGATATTTCATCTTAATAATATCAAACATTTTGACGAAACATTGTTGTTTTATTAAGTTTGGTTCATTTTTCATCACGCTATGCTATTTATTCAGCGACAAATTGTAAGTACCTACCATAGAATGTTCCATTTTCTTTTTATATATATATATATATATATATATATATATATATATATATATATATATGTGTGTGTGTGTATATATATATATTTAAGTTACGAAAAACTTGGTAATCCGTATGGGTAGTCCCGAGGAGGATGAAATCCTGAGAGCTCAATGTAAATTCAGAGCTAATAATTTAAAGAAAAACAGACCACTTTAAGGCTCCATGTAATAATTTATTTCAGCATAGACCTTTTAAAGGATGCTGGATCATCAGACATCACTTCCAAAAGGTGAAACGAAAAATGAAATGAACATTTACACTTTTGACTGTTAGTGTTAAGTTTATGTATTTTACCAGAGAGGGAGGTGAAGTCCTTCCTTTAGAATACTTATATATATATATATATATATATATATATAACAGATCTATACCCATAAATACCTATAACTGCATATGTATTTAAATTACTATATTTTACATATACTTACATATAACATATGCAATCCTATATATGTATGTGCGTGTGTGTGTGTATATATATATATATATATATATTATATATATATATACAAAACATACCTACCTAAACTTACGAATACGCCTATATATATATTTTACATATGCGCCTACAAAAAAAGGGTTATGGTGAAATAAATTATTACATGGAGCCTTAAAGTGGTCCGTTTTTCTTTATATATATATATATATATATATATAGGGAGAGAGTGAAAGCGAGAGAGAATTTATGGACTTTTGTATTAGTCCGAACGTTATTATACTGCACACACACACAACATATATATATATATATATATATATATATATATATTACAACTGTCCTATTTTCTGATGGTATGATTCATGCGATTCATTTCTAAACTCACAGAAGCTCTCTCACTTATTCTCTCCGTCTCTCTCCCTCTCATGCTCCTGAATGGGCGTTTCTTATGACATTCATTTCTTTCTTTCTCCCTTTCTTTCTCCCTGTAGCTATTTCCCTCCTTCTTTCTCAGCATCGTTTCTCATCACTCTTTTACTTTTTCTCACTCTCTTTTTGTTTTTTATTCTTTCTTTTACCATTTGTTTGACATGAATTCTAAGAGGCTCTCTCGATTCTTACAAATTGCACAAACTCCGAAAATATTTTTACTCAAATCTTTTTTGATGAGCGTGTCTCCGATTGCCTCTAACAGCTGTCAGACACAACTTAATCGGGACAGACAACATTGGCATTAGAGAAATTATACGGTTTTAATTATTGACAGGGCTTATGACATTGAAAGTAGGGAATCACTATATTATCACAATATCAAATTCTGTCATAACAAATAACACGTAGAATAATATGTACAGACTAATCGGCCTGTAATCGATTTTCAGTTACAAACTTCGAGGAGAACATTATAAGAAAGAAAATCATCACGATTTCGTTTCGTTTGTGTTACGGCATATCAACATCAATGGGTTATTTAATGCGGAGAAGGGGAGCAGGATGGGGTAATGGATAAGCGGCTCGGATTGAGGAATCGGAGAGCCGAGTTCGAATTCCAGTCAATCCATTACATTCACTTGAGAATGGTAAGAATCCTCTTCTCCCCTACCCCGCTATGGGTAAATAGCAGGATAGTCCGGGTTCTATAGCCTTGGATAGCAACTGGTCTACCACAGAAAGAAATGACAACCTACTGCGGGGAAAAATCTGCCTCGTCAGTCATGTATTGAAAGATACATGATCGCCTAAGCGTGTATCACGCATGACACATAACTGAATGCCTGCAAACTGGTAATATTTTTTTCTTCAATAATGTATACAGGAATACATTTTCGAAGGAAAAATATTACCAGCAATATATATATATATCCAGGAATACATTTTTGAAGGAAAAATATTACCAGCAATAGATTATTGAAGGAAAAAATATTACCAGTTTGTCGGCATTCAGTTATGTGCCATATCTTTCAATACGTGACAGACGAGGCGGATTTTTTCCGGCAGTAGTTTGCCATTTCTAGTAATATGTATTTTTTTTTTCAAAAATCTATTGCTGATAATAATCTTTCTCAAAACATTCATTGCTGGTAATAATCTTTTACAAAAATGTATTGCTGGTATTAAAATCTATTCTTACACCTCCATATTTTTTTAACCCAGTTTGAGGATTAAATATTTGCCCATGGCTGGGAACCGAACGTGTGCTACCACCCCTGGTCAGGGTGGATCTGGGAACACCAGCAATTAACAGGTGGTTTCACGCTCCTCAAAACCTCCTAATCAGAGGCCTTGCTTTCGGAAATAGTTTATCGTATTACTGATAATATATCATGATTTCATTTCTAAAAAATAAATTGTTTTACTGCATTCAAGAGAAACGTAGAAATGAGCAACTATAATGTTTACGTATTTTTGAGGCAGACTGAAAAGCTAATAATTAAAGTAAGTATTAATTTTAATAAGACAAAAATATCATTGAAGAGGGAGAACTCTAGTTGTAACCTACGAAATGGAAGCATCAAAAGAAGCAAATACAGTAATATAACTATATGGGTAAAATTTAAACAGATAAGGAAAGTGTGATGTCCAATTATAAACTACAAGAAGACAGAATGCATGGTCACCAGAAAAAAACAATGAACTCGAAATGCGATTTACAGGTCGGGGATTGTAAAATCAAGCAGGTACGGAAATTTAAATATCTTGGAAGTGTTTTGCGACAGGACGGCTCGTCCGACGCTGATATCTAAAGACGGATTGGGATGGCCCAAGACACATTCCAATAGCTAGGCAGAGTATTAGGAGACAGGAGAATTTCTTTGATAACAAAGAAAAGAGTACTGAGTTGCTACGTGATATCTGTCCTTTTTTTACGACAAAAGCTGGACGGTTTCCTCAAAGACGAAGAAGAGACTCGAGGCGGCGGAGGTATGGTTCGACAAAAGGATGCTAAGGATATCACAGACCAAGCATGTGATTAACGATGAGGTTTGGAGAGGATGCAAACAGGAAGAAAGCTTATGCTTAACACCAGGAAGAAGCAGCTGAAATTTATGGGACACGTAATAAGAAATGAGGGCACAGAGAATCTGATACTCACAGGTCGAATAGAGGAAAAGAGAGACAAGGAAAAGCAACGCAGGATATACCTAGCCGGCTTAAGCAAGGTAATGCCAGAACAGAGCCTATGGGAAGTATCAAAGGGACAAAAGTTATTTAGAGCTACAAGGAGTAGGATGAACTGGAGAGTCGTGATCGCCTATGTCCTGAAGGGACACGGCACCTAAAAAGAAAGATACTGGAACAGTGAAAAATGACATCCAAATGTTATATCATTGCAAATGATCGTGCACGATTTTCATTTTTAGTATAATTAATTGGCAGATATCGTCAGGGTGATTTTAGCCTAAACGAGCAACCACGCTCCGGGCGACATTCCGACGACGATGAAGATGTTCGTGCTTACCATCCTGCAGAGTAAATCGAAGATTTCGACGGATGAACTTGCGAAGAATTAGAAAATCGATATCACAACTGCCTTTCGCCATTGGAAGAGACTTGTGTTCAAGTAAAACGGCATATCTTGGTAAAACCAGCATAATGACAAAAGACAGAATGTTGCAAAACAGACCTTACAGACGCTTAAAGAGCTTAAATGCGAAACCCTCCAGCACCGACTGTATTCTCCTGACTTGGCGCCTTCTGATTTTCTTTTTTAACGGTCTCCACAGAATTTAAATAACAAAAAAATTTGACTCCGTAG
Organism: Acanthosepion esculentum; assembly: GCA_964036315.1. NCBI lineage: Eukaryota > Metazoa > Mollusca > Cephalopoda > Sepiida > Sepiidae > Acanthosepion > Acanthosepion esculentum. The sequence goes on along the minus strand of OZ038495.1, from coordinate 31,078,298 downwards.
AGTCAATCGAAATCTACCTCACAAAGTTATTCCAACAAAAGTTACGAAACTACTACGAAAATGGCATCAATAAGTTTGTAGAGCGATGGGGGGCTGTTGTTAATAAATAGCGACTATGTACTTGACTAACAAATGTTATTTTGTTGGTATGCAAATGTTGTTTCAATTGTCTAATCGGGCACGAACTTATGCAATTATCTATCTGTCTATCGATCTATCCATCTCAAAGCGGCTGTTCAAGAAATATGAACTGTTTTGGTAAATCGAAAATGTGTTATTTTCTAACACAACAACGCAAGACAGTCTTTTGCAAAACGGGCCTTGTAGGAACTTAAAGATTGGAAATGGGTAACCCTCCAGCGCCGACTGCATTCTCTTGACTGATTCGGATTTTCATTCGTTTCGGTTACTATAGAATAATTTAAATGAAAAAGAAAATCATATTTAAAATCAGTCGAAAAGTACTACACAACGTTCTTCCAAAAAAAAAAAAAAAGAAAAAAAACACGAATTTTCTATGAAATGACATCAGGAAGCTGACAGAACGATGGGAGACATTTTTTTAATAAATACAGATTATGAACTTGAATTAATTTCTTGGTGAGTATGTAAAATTTTGTTTTTAATTTTTTAATCGGGCCCGATTATTTGCAATAAACTAATATATAAAGTCTAAAGAAACAATAAATTTTCGTTAGAAGAAAAGATAATTCTCAAAAATTAGGTTATATCATTGGTGGTATATGGCAGTGAATGCTGCAAACATGGCAGACGAAGAAGAGACATTGATGCTGTTTTACATAAAAATACTGAGAATATCATGGACGAAAAATGCGATGAACGGGGAAGTTATAAAAGTAACTGGGATGAATTGACACTTGCGTTTATGATCATAAAGAACAGTTTAAATTTCTGAGACACTTAAAGAGGAAAAACTCATGTAGAATCTGAAACGCACATGGCATATTGAAGCCAAATGGAGTAGATGAAAAGAGCGAGTAACCTGCATAAGGCGCCTATGTCATCAGATGGTAGGAGAGGGTTTGGGAAAAATAATGAAGTGACAAACATTTTTTAAAGCTAAAAAGTATAGGAAATGAGGGAGACATTATCGCACTGAACGTAAAGGATAATCATTATTTTCCGGGTTTTATAGGTACTTAATTTAACGGTTGTAATTGTGAAGCAATGGATAGCGGCATTGATTGAGGAATCGGAGAGCCGAGTTCGAATTCTAGTCAAATCCATTACATTCACTTAGATGTTAATACCCTATATGAAATATAGGGTATTATTATATATTATTATTATATTATATGAATCTTCTCCCCATCCTATGGCTAAATAGCAGGACAGACCGGGTTCTATAGACTTGGAGGGCAACTGGTCTACCGCAGCAAGAAATGGCAGTCTACTGTGTGAAAAAACTGCCTCGTCAGATTTATCGAAAGA
>OZ038495.1:31041846-31071846 GCA_964036315.1 Acanthosepion esculentum | reverse complement strand
AGAAATTTCAGCTACATCTTCCTGATTCTGAGTAATTGTGTGCTTTCTGTTGCCATTTCTTTAAGACTTTCTTGTTACTGAATCGCGCTATCCATTGAATTAACATTATCCTTCTGTAGAACCACATTTCTACTGTCGCTTGTTTTCTCCTCGTCCATGAAGATATTTTTCTAACCTTCACTGCCATTTAAAAGGATGGCTACCATATCCCAATCCAGAACTGTTTTCTTTATTTCTAACGATAACTTTTCGTTTCTCAACACCATGCTTAAATTTTTAAAAGATTCCTTGCCTCGTCCAATGCGTTTTTGGATTTCGATGTCATATTTTGCATCCTCTGTTAAAATGATTCTCAGTTATTTGAAATTCTGCATCTTCGTCACAATATGTCTAAAATTCTATACCTCTGTACCTCTAATTCGTAACTAACGTATTGGACGCTTTCTTTTATCTGTAGACTGTACGTCCTTGCAAGAAATATTACTTCAAATATTACTTTTAGATTTGAGCAGACGATGTTTAATATACCGGGCGTCTACTGAAATACGGGTATGCAATAAAAATAAAGGAGGAATTAATAAATATACGAGGGTTTAAAAAAAAAATCCATATATACTCACAGACACTATATATATATATATATATATATATATATATATATAGAGAGAGAGAGAGAGAGAGAGAGAGAGATAACATATCCATATAATATTCTCTATGTATGTCACACTTACAAATACGTATGTAGAATGTATTTACACTCTGTATAACTCTAGTTTATTTATATATATACACACACATATATATATATATATATATATATATATATATGTATGTATGTATACATATATACATACATATATATATATATATATATATGTATGTATGTATGTATGTATATGGGGAGGACAGCAATATATATATCTATATATATACCTTTATACATCAAGAACAGTTATGGAGGGAATATGTATGACAAATTGGAAAATGTTTTCTTTTCATGCATTTTATTCCTTAGGAATTCATTTCTTTACGTTAATGCAATTAAACATGTACCCGAACAAGGGACGATGCAAATTTAAAATTTTAATGTTTTGGGTATATAATCTAGCCAATTTCCTTTAGATGCTTTTTCTCTTTGTTTCCGTCGTTTTTGTTACAAATTTCATAATTTCTTTTCCAATTTTACATTCTAATTTTCTGAATATACTTTGTCGATATATGAAATTATACAAAATTACATATTGTTGTATCATATATACATATATATATATATATATATAGGCGGCCACTCGTATACGAGGAGAGCCGTCTACTAAGGTGGCTAGCCAATACCTATTGCAGACCCTCGCTAAGGCACATTTGTGTTTGTTCAGCACCCACAAAGCTAACCTGCAACTATGCTGAACAGACCTTAGTTACAGTTTCTCGGAGAGAGCGTGTTATTTCGAATAATCTGAACACCAGGACACTCAAATACTCGGTCAGGATGACTTGAGACTTCGTGGTAGCCCAGTGTACCGTCTACCCACTTTCACTCTCTGAGTGAAATTGAGTAGACAGAACACTGGGCTGGGGTCAACTCCGTCCTCACAAATCGACCATGGTGAGACTTGAACCCGGATCTCGCATATATATATATATATATATATATATATATATATATATATATATATATATAGATATATATATATATATATATATATATGTGTGTGTGTGTGTGTGTGTGTGTGTGTGTGTGTGTAGAATTATACTATATCGTAAATATTCTGTTAATGTTAATAAAACTCAATATCCAGCACCTGAAAACTGCGTTTTGCATTAAACTCCATGTCGTTCTATCTGTGAAAGATAATATATATATATTTATTTAATAATACACACGCGCGCTCACATATATATATATATATTAGTGACAGAAACAGAGAGAGCGAAGGGGGCAATGGCAACCAGACAGACATAGCGACGCATAAAAGCAACAAGAATATATGAAAGTGAGATATTGATTGTATTTTCAATATATTTATCACGTATGAGGCGCCATGTAAAGCCGGGTAGACATGACGTAAAAGATTACGAAACAACATTTCGTTGTTTTAGAGGGAAATCGACATAAGTAAATCGCTTATATCAGCCAACCGCATATTATTTTTAGTGTACGTTCGCTGAATTGTAGGCATCGAAGCCCAACAGGACAGAAAGCGAAAGTGATATTGGAATTGGTTTGTTGGGCCAGCGGAGGTGATTCTTCTTGTATAAGTCTCTGGATTCTCTACCAATGATCTTTAAGCCTAGATCTGTCACTGATTTTTTTTTTTTTTTTGCAAATACACTAAGTGTCAAAATGATATGCGGGAAAAAGCGAACAACGAAAATATATATGAGTCCTGAAAAAAAGGACATTAGACATAAATAGCTTATTGTGCCAGATATAAAATAAAAAAAATCGAATGATAAGACAAATGGGAATTTTAATAGCTAAAAACAAATCGTTGCGGTGTAAATTTATAGAATTAATAGATGATATCGTGTCAAGACAAAAGCATTAGGAAGTCTAGATGAGCCACAACAAATCTTGACCTGTGATATGTTGATCTGCAGAAACATTGTGGAAAAGTTGAAATGTGTTGTTTACGTTATTTAAACTTTAGTCTTCACTTTTGTCCTAATAAGCACAGCATATCAACAAATGGAATACGGGAGATTTTACTAATAGACTGTTGAGAATATTTTCTGCCCAATCAGTCTTGATATTAAGGTCTAAATGGAGGGGATGAAATGGTTTCATGCCTTTACGCAGTGAATTTGTGCGAATATGAACGCTACAACTTTGGGTAGGATTTTAGCTAATCAACTCAGCTCAAATTTACGTGCGTAAATCATCCAGAAAGATTACGTTTTAGACAAGAGAGATACGTATTCGGTCGAGTCATAAATAATTTCCGTTTTCGCAAACCAACTCTAATTACGAATCCTAACAACTATTCCTGCGCAGTAGTTAAGAATAAATTTGAAGTATATCAGCATACCATTTTTTTTTCATGGGTATAGCAGCGGACACGATGGATGAAAGTGAAAATGGTGTTCTCATTCATGACAAGGCAAAATCGTACGCACCAAGAATATAACAGAACAAACATTGCAAAAGGTTTTGTCTTTTCTGCCCCACACGCTTTATACAACCGACCTTGTATAAATAGATTATTAGATTGTTCGATCATTACAAAGTGCTTCTATGGAGAAAACTTTCTCTAATAAAAACGTAATTCAAGATTTCGACACAAACGTATTCGCATTAAAGTTCGCGAAGTTATACTCGAAAGGTATGTAAGTGCTTCCAGTCATAATAATGAGGGATATAGATGTTGTGAATATGGATTATCTCCCCTTTGATAATCCAAGCTATAAAAGCTGTACATTTCCGCTTGTCAAGTAGACGAGTAGTAAGATTCTTAATTGAATAAAAGATTACTAGACAGAATCTCTTGTCCTGTTTTCATTACAATAGCCTTCAATAAAATATAATAGACTTTTTTTAAGAATACATTTGATAAGCAAGGACAGAAATGAATTATGTCTTTACCCCATGATTCTCAACCATCGTGCCGCACACGCTATGTGCCGCGGGATCCTCGTCGCAAAATTTATCTCAAAATATTTTCACAATATATGTGTGTAGCAGTAGTAATAGTACAGCGTTAGTATTATTGTTTAAATGAACAAGTAGTACACATATTATCCCACATTTACTAAAGAGGCTTTATCAATTTTATTTCCATTTCATATTTTTCATTTAAAAGGTAGTTCGCGCAGCTGATTGGTTGTACAAACATCCAATCGGATGTGCGGAATATGTGGTCTTTCTTCGTCTGATTCTTTAAAAAGGCCAGAGTAGTTGTTAGCGTTTCACTGTGAGGGGGAATCAGGGTTTCTCCCCTGATTGGGTCGATTTGGTGATGGGGAGTATGATGTTGAAAGAACCGAAACTCCCTGATGAACCAAGACATCACTGACGACCCCCCTCGGGCTCCTACTTAAAAGCGTATTTTGAATTATTCATATTTATGGGAATTCGTCCTCTCAACCCCAAATAACATCAAGAATAAAAACCGAGAAAGATTACGCTCAAATGAAGAAGAAATGAGAGTCTGCTTATCGCACATTCGGCCATGCATTGAAGAAATGGCGAAAAACACTAGGCACAGGTTTCCTACTAAATAAGATGCAAAAATAGTTGAATAGAAACAATGAAATAAAGTAAGTTCATATTTGTGTAAGTATGGCTTTAATTCCATGATTTTAGTTCATAACATTTAAATGTATACACTTTAAACATTTTCATTTGCTCTTAGGTGTGATGTTGGTTAAGGTTGGGAAACTCTGCCTTAACCTAATATATATAACATATGGCCCTCCAGGTGCCACCCTCTTGCCTCAGGGCAGCAATACCTCCTCAACGTATTGATGTATACCTCCGTGTTGATTCTGAGACCGTCACCAATAAATTCGTGAGTTCTTTTCTTATCAGAACGATCAGATTGATTTTCCCCCTTACTGCCATACATTCGTAATCACAATGAGACTCATCAAACTCTTTAGGTTTCATCTGCACTGTCTTCAGATTAATATGCTAATATTGGAGCTTTTCGCGCGAATGCCAAGCAGGACAGCATGCTTTTCAAAAATTCTGGTGGAGTGAATTGCTCTTTTTCTCACATACGATGCCCAACTGACCCTACTATACTGCGTACACGATAAAACCAAAAACAGTCAGCGCACATACGCAAAATGAAAAATAATATATGGCAACAATTTATCGATCACACCCTGTATATATGATAAAATATAAATTATGGTATGCTATATTTAATGGCACTATTCAGCCTTTCTTAATCACCAGTGACTTTCGTCACATAAAATAAAGTTAAGTGATAAAAATCTATCATATTAATAAATTAAAAAATCTATTACTTCTTCATATGTGTTATATATAAAGAAGTTTATATATATATATATATATATATATATATATATATATATATATATAAGTTTATATATATATATATATATATATATATAAGTTTATATATATATATATATATATATATATATATATATATAAGTTTATATATATATATATATATATATATATATATATATATAAGTTTATATATATATATATATATATATATATATATATATATAAGTTTATATATATATATATATATATATATATATATATATATAAGTTTATATATATATATATATATATATATATATATATATATAAGTTTATATATATATATATATATATATATATATATATATATAAGTTTATATATATATATATATATATATATATATATATATATATATATAAGTATATATATATATATATATATATATATATATATATAAATATAACTTCTTTATATGCCCATTAAGGAATTGTATTCGTGATCAATCAAAATTCGTAAATAATTATACAGGTCACACACGCAGACTCACTCTACACCGTTCTGACCATAGCTCAATTAGATCTCATTTAAATATTCATGGAGACCTACCGGAAAATATTCGTAACATACCTGTTGACAACACAAATATAATAGCATCATCTACATGCAAAAAAAGGCTAAAAATAATAGAAGCCTTATTAAGAAAAACAAAAAAAAACATTAACAAATATTAACTTCGAACCATGGACACAATATCTTGAGCATGTTTTGAAAATGGCTAAATGTATAGCCGAAAGCGCTCGGAAAAAAAGAACATTAGGACAGTTTTTATATAATTTCTCATCCGAAAAGAAAAAAAATTTAGATCGCATGAGAAATTTTATAAAATACTAAAAAGCCCCTTGACTTTCATATTCAATGAAATGTTTATTATATATATATTTTTTTCTGTTGAACTTTTTCTAAGTTGTTTTCATTCTTGAAACTCATAGTCGTTATATATTTCCTTTTCCTTCTTTTTTATGTTCCTTGTCTCTTCAGGGCGTAGGAGATAATGGCTCTACAACCCCACCTAACCCTTGTAGTTCTCAATAAGTTTCGTCCTCTGCCACCTCCCCAGACCATTTTCCCTCGTCTCTCTTTCCCTATATTCGACCTGTGAGTATCAGATTCTCCAGGCCCTACTTTCTCATTATGTGTCCCAGAAATTTTAGCTGCCTCTTCCTGTTGTTAAGTACAAACTTTCTCCTTGTTTGCGTCCTCTCCAAAACCTCATCGTTGCTCACGCACTCGGTCCATGATATCCCTAGCATTCTTCTGTAAAACCATTTCTCCGTTGCCTCGAGTCTCGTCTTCATCTATGAGGAGACCGTCCAATATTCGCTGCCGTAAAGGAGGACAGATATCACTTAGTAGCTCAGTACTCTTTTCTTTGTGACCAAAGATCTCCTCTTGTCTCGCAATACTCTGCCCGGCTTTTGGAATGCGTCCTTCGCCATCGCGATACGGATATCAGCGTGTCGCAATTACCGTCCTCCTTCAAAACACTTCGCAGATAAAGTACGACAGAAGGATCTGTTGGAGCTACTCAGCAACCTTGATATATTAGGGGAAAGACAGTAGAATAATCAAGGGCCTATACTGGTAGCAAACTGCATGCAAACGCATATGTTCAGCGGATACACAAAAATAGAAATGGGCGTAAGGCAAAGATGTGTCTTCTCACCGGACCTATTCAACCTATATAGCGAGGCAATTGTTAATGACAAGTTTCCCAGGTGCATTTCCTTAGTTTAATTAATACTAAGAATTGTAATGGTCAAAAACACTTTTCTTATTAGGAGCTGAAGACAGACGGAATATCTTTAATATAGCCGATGAATAAACATTTTTTGTTGATATAGACTTAGATATTGATTTCTTTTCTGTATGGGTAAAATACTCTTTTGTCGAGACTATGGTATAGAAATTCACTTCTTTCATACTTGTCTTAATATGGATTTAAAAACCTAGCTCTTAAAATATTTATAATTTCCGATATATTTTAATGTTTGTTTTTAGCATTGCAACGCCCGAGAAACTTTAGACCATAATCCTCTTATAGTCATCATCTCTCATATAAAATATTTCCATTAATTTACGTAAAAGATAGATTATATTAAACTTATTTCTTCTTCGATAAAAAAAACTCCCCATGGTCACGTTATAGCACACACGATGGCCTCTCATATTCCGCAGGAGTTCATTGCGAGATAATGCTGATTTTCGGCATGATTTCATGATTTATATCTGCCAAAAATTCATACGTGTTTATATCTTGGACATATATACGGTTTATTGGAATGTTTGAATGGTTTGATATAAAACGGAACATACGAACGTATGCACTTTTCTTACATGTAATTAAACCGATCCATGTCAGATTTAGTATTATCTATTGATTGTTTTGGAACAGACCCAGGAGAAGCTGGCAATTCAGAGATCCCAATAACTGTGAGCAAAAAACGGAACTCGGATTGCTGAGTTCAAGTTTTAAGATACTATCGTCTTTACGGGGTTAAAATCTTCACATATAGAAGAGAAGAAAATCAAAGGTAATCATAAAAAAATAGAAAAAATAATTAAGCCATTAATAATATGAAATGTTTTAAATTTACGAAACTACACTTGTGACGGAATTCAAAAAAGATTAAAGGGGAAAAAACACAAAACAATTTATCTATTTAACATCTACAATGTGTTTAGGAATACGCTTTTTATTTATTTTATTTATGTCATATTTTTAAACAGAGACAAAATGAAACAGAGTTACTGAGTATAGAATAGATATGGTTTAGAGGAATTATACGAAAAAATGAGGCGGTGGAATAATGGATAGCAACCGGAATTGAAGAATCGGAGAGCCGGTTTCGAATTACAGTCAAATCTATTACATTCATTTACGTGCGAAAAATACTTGTGAAAAGTATGAATTCCTTTTCTTCTCTCCATTGGTTCTATACACTTGGATGGCAACAGGTCTACCGCTGAAAGAAATGGCAACCTACTGCGAGGAAAAAATCTGCCTCGTCAGTCATATATCAAAAGATACATGATCCCCTAAGCGTGTATCACGCATGACACATAAGTGATAAAAAAGATACTATAAACAATATGTAATGAAGAGGATTAAGTCCGACAATTATTTGATATATTTTCTCTTCATACGTTATTTAATAGATGCAACTTATTTAAGTAAATGCTCTGTTTTTCAAATAAACAGTATTAATTACATTTACTGGACTGGAAATTTCGTAGAAAATGTGCATTCTTAGACATATATAAAATTCCATCAATAAAAAAAAACATTTCTTTAGTCTAATAAATTCCTTTTTTTCTACTCTTCCTACCTATGTATATAGTATTCCATCAATAAGAAATGCAACCCATCACTCTCCTAGATGTATATAATTCCATCAATAGAATAAAACCCTCATACGCTGAAGTCTTTCTAGAGCATGAAACAGATTTTTCGACTTTGTTATTTGTATAACATTAGGATACATTTGTGGTGGTATATAGAAAGTTATGTATCACTTTCAGCTATGTATATATATATATATATATATAATTAATGGGATTATATACATATAGGAGGGGGAAGATCGAATTTTTTTTTATTGATGGAATACTATATGCATTGGAAAGAAGGGTAGACAAAAAGGGCTTTATTACACGAGATAATTTTTTTTTACTGATGGCATTTTATATATATATATGTGTGTGTGTGTATATATATATATTTAAAATATTCTTTCTCCGACGTATATAAAATTCCATCAGTAAAAAAAAATTAATTTCGTGTAATAAAGCCCTTTTTTGTGTACCCTTCTTTCCTATGCATATAGTATTCCATCAATAAAAAAATTTCGAACCTTCACCCTCCTACATGTATATAATCCCATTAATAAAACATTACCCCCGTCCGGTGAAGTCTTTCCAGAGAATGAAAAAGATTTTCGACTTTGTTATTCATTTGTATGACATTGTGTTAACATTGTTCTGATATATAGAAAGTTATGATTCACTTTCTGCCACACAAACACACATATATATATATATATATATATATATATATGTATGTATGTATGTATGTATGTATGTATGTATGTATGTATGTATGTATGTATGTATATATATATATATATATATATATATATTATTTCAGCGACGTAGGCAGGGTGATTATTTCAAGGTGGACCTCGCTAAACTCACCTTGTCATCGACACATCTGTGGAAATGTTATCAGCGGCACTATAATTGGGCAGATTTTTCATCGGTCTGCCATCCGCAGAATTTGGCAACTAACTTGTATCGTCATTTACTGTGGAAGCCCTTTGGGCTAGAGCTAATGATGCATCACCCCTGGTACAATGCTTAACCCCAAGGTGTCAGCTTTTACTGAAATTTTGTTGCGGCCACCTCTGCTGTTTCAGAGCATCTGGTTGTATGCATGTATTATTAGTAGTCCTATTATTATTATTGCCAAATGAGAAAATAAAAATATTGTACTCGTTAATTAGGAGTCAACATTTTCATGACCTTCTAACAGAGAACCAATTAAAATAAATATTTCTCTAGCTTTGCTATACAAAAGGCAAAAGCATTATCATGCATTAAAGTCTCTAAGATATATGGAGATATTTGAAAATTTTATATAACTGGAGGAGTTATATCTAAAGATATGAGAAGTGATTGCTTTCTTTTGACAAAGAGATTTCTTAATATTCAATGACATATACTAAAGAATATTAACTCAATCTTGTATATTATATATCTATACAAAGTTGAGTGAAGGAACTTCGTTCGATTTTTTCCTAAGATCTAATAAAAAAGAAGAAACATCTAAGCATGTATTCCTTTTTTTGTCGAATATATTGATAAGAATGAATTAGTGCTGTTCGATAAAAGTGTCTCACCTTATCCTTCGAATTTAGCTAAACCTTCCTTTCATCGGAGAAGAGAACATTCTTCCGGTCTTCTACGGTGAAATTTCTGTAATAGTGAACCCATTCAAGTCTCTTGGCTTTGTTGGCTTTGGTTATTAGCGGCTTAAATCTTCGTGTACAAGATTTGTAGCCTTGTTCTAACTGCCACCAACAGACTGTTGAAGAGGCAAAACTAACATCTTGCTCTTCGCTTAGACTGGTTGCAATTTCTTGGCTAGTTATAATCCTATTCTTCGCAAATACTCTCTTGGTTACCCTGCCAGTTCTATCATCGATCTTTTTCTTTCCCCCCCTTCTTTCCTTCCTTGGAGCAGGAGTGGCATCATTATGTGCCCTAATCACTCAAGAAACATTTGATTGCGAGGTTATAGCAATTTCTCTCTTAGACTTGCCTGCTTTCGAGAGGGCAATAATAGATGCCTTAAGTGGTTATGACGCGTGTTTGTACCTTTTCATCTGGTTAGTGACTTGAGTGGCTATTTCAAGCTGTTTTTAGACTGTATGAGGCTTTCTGGAATACTCTAGATCTAATTTAAGCTGTTCTAGAATTCTCTAGAATATTGTTTTGAGTGTATTTTAAAATAGTTTTTAATATTTTGTCAAAAGCTCTTTAAATTTACCAGTTTAATCATTAGAATGCGATATCTGAGTCACTTTTTTTGCACAGAGTTTTTTCCTGAATCTCATTTATATCCAAATTTATAATTACCAATAGAAGACCTTAGGGTGAATAAACTTTTTCCTATGCGGTTGGGAAAGGGTCTTTATATTAGTAAGATTAAAAATTATTTTAACCCCCAAAACAATAGACAAATAATATTTTTAGTAAAAAAAAAAAATAGGTGTGTCACTTTTATCGAACAGCACTGAAATATAAATTCAAACGTTCAAAACATTAATTTAAAAAGGGCTCAATAACAAAAGTAGGGCAATAGTCATTTATTATAAGTTGTTGCCTACGGACAAACAAGTAATCACTACAAAGATGAAGATTTGCTTCGATGCTTAAAGGTAAGCATTTCATCCGTTGAGGAACAAAGATGGTTATAAACGATTTTATTTAAAAATGCTACCAATTCTTTTGACATTATTTAAAAATTTAAAGACATAAGAAGAATTACCCGAAAATGAAAAGAAATGAATATATAACAATTTCACCAGAAGGTAAAGAAAAATATAATAATATAATCAAGGGAAAATCAAAGAAAGAGGATAAGAAACAATAAAAAGAAAAATAAAGAAGAAGAAAGAGAATTATAAAAAGTTAAGAAAAAAGAAATCGCTTCTCCGAAGAAAAGAAGGAAGAGAAAAGAAGAGGAGAGAAAAACGAAGAGGAGTAATATATCACAATTAATTAATACAAAGAAAGGAAAAAACGAAAAAGAAAAAAGAAAAAGAAAAGGAATACAATAGTTGTTGTTGATAACAATTCAGCCAATTTAAAGAACGTTAGCATTAAGAAAGAAGCCATATAAGAAAGGTTCAAATTTTACCGGATGTCTTTACTACATAGAAAAACTTAAGATAAAATGTAACAGTTAAAGTTTGGCATTATTAACACTTTAACTGCTACTCATTTGCCCAGTGCAATTAGATACGAAACTACCATGACGTAGAGGAAATCTAGGCTGACTAATAATTTGCATGATAGAACAGTTAGAATTTTCCGTATTTTACGATAGATGGCGGAATGGGACACTAATACCAGCGGTATGCAAAAAACGTAGGTTTCCGTACTTAGACAGCTGTAGCAAGATAAGAAAATCGAAGATCTACGTAGTTAGCAGCGGAAGTGTTAAAAGAAACCAACATATTATTTAATAAAATTAAACATAGTATGTAAATAAAAGGCTATTTAGGAAGTAAAAAAAATAGAAAAACAAAATAAATTAACTAAACAAAATATTACACCAAATTTTTAAAAATAAATAAAATATAAAATATAGAACATTTAAATTTTTAATAAATTTAAAAACTATTACCAAGCCATGTAACTCGAAGTATAAGTATAAACCTGTTTACAAGAAATATTATTGCCAGTAATATAAACGTACAAAGCTATTTAGGACCTTATTTTAAGGTAAATCAGTAAGGTTAATATTAGAGAATTATATGAAGGTAAAATATCATGAGGGAAGTGATTATTAAGTTAAAAGTTTAACAAAAATTTATGGTTGAATATTTAATGTGCCTAGAATTCCCGGTAGTCTCAAATCTCTGATTTAACAATTGACGATAATTCAAATGTTTAATTATACACATTTTCTCCTGCAGACATAAAAAAGACAAGGTTCATATTAATATCTACAAGTTCAGGCTCGTTTGAAGATCTTCAATTTAACTTTAGGTGGCTTGTTTTCTTCATTCTGGTGAGTTTTCACTCTAATCTCTACGAGAAATATTTTTTTGTTTCTCGCATTCCTGCTTGTTGAAAAACCTCTTCATTCGTTCGTGAATTCAGGCGAACCATTTCATATTTCTATCAATCTGCCTTGTACCATTTATTGTACTAGAGACTCTTCCAACATTATGACGTTTTACCTGGTTTGGTATTAAAGCCCGCCTAATCAAATTTTGTTTCCCCTACAACAGGGACAGAGAACAAATTTTCGTTATTTTGATTTCTTGAAGACGCAGGCCGAGAGACATAATACACACAATTTAAAATAAAAATGTCTTGCCTATTCCAAATAACTGTGTCTACAATAAAAACGTTTGAAATAAACACACAGACTCAGACATACACACACACATATATATATATATATATATATATATATATATGTATATGTTTGTGTGTGCGCGCGCGCACCGGGTGTAACACCAGAATTGTCCACATCGTGTAACAGTATAATTGTTCATACCACAAAAATGTTTAATATCTAAAATCCACTAAACTAAATGAGTCTTCTCTCCAGCTTTTCTGATAAGATGTTTATCCATCTTGACACCGTTAATCGTAAGAATCACCGTTTTAGTTTTTCAACTAGAATTATTAACGGGATAAAATCGTTTTCTGTCAGACCAACTGTCTTCCCAAATGAGCAATGGTGAGAGGAAAAAGTTCATTCACGCCTTCAATAATGGTACCAACATTCATAGTCTGGCTTCCAAATTCAATTCCATTTAAGAACCATCAAGAGAACGGTGAATTAGTTTTTAAAAAGAGGGAACAGTAGAGAGTAAAACTGGATCAGGAGGTCAAAGCAGGAAGTGGGATCAACATTTCAATTTTGAGCTAAAGAGATCAATTAGAATAGATCCAACTCAATTCATAAGACATTTGATACGTGAAGGAGGAGATTCATCTATGACCATCCAAATAGCAGTCCAAAAAAGACTTGTAAATGAAATCGTACGTGAAATCTGTGAGACACCTTCTTTCTCCAGGACAGAAAGTTAAAGGATTAGAGAGGGCGAAAATCATCTTAAGTTTGAAAATGATCCTGGAATTATATATATATATATATATATATATATATATATATATATATATATATATTTGAACTTTATTTCAATATTTATGAGCTTCCGCTTTTTAGCTATGATTAATTAATGATGAGCATGTCCTTTTCGTTTATGATCAAATTCATTACGATTCTTCTATTAAGCTTGGAGAGTAATTATACAGTCTTATTGCTCAAAATAGAGTCAAGTACTGTTATAAAATCCTCGGTCAATTCCAGTCAGATATCTTTAATCACTTCGAAGATACAAGGCTTCAAATTTTAATCTAACAAATGGACAATTTTGCTTTTACACGATTTGGCTAAAGATTGGTGAATAACAATTTCCCTCCATAGGAGACACATATCGCTTTTCGATTCATGATTAACTTATAAGACGAATTCTCGTAGTAGGCATCCATTATTTTCTGCGGTAGACTGACTGGAACAATACAGGACTCAGTTTGTTCTGCTATTTAATCTATAGCTGGGTCAGAAGTCATGGATTGATAATATTCCCTGGGATATTGGCGCATAAACGAATGTAACCTGCTCGTCTGCATTTCGAATTCGTGTTTCCGATTTGTCCTTCTCAGCCGTTATCCATCACACTATACGCACTTCCTAAATTACTGTACCTGGCTGTCCAAAGCAGTCAGCTCTCTCGCTAGAGAATAGGCTCACTGTTGGCTTCTATATGTGATCGGACGAGAACCGATGTTCCAACCTGATATGGCCGTAAGTCAATATGAATCTTCCCAAGAATTAAAGTGGAATGCACATATTTGCAACCCACACTAGATAGTGCAGGGGAGGGAAAAAGAGAACTGAAAAAATATGAGAGTGTGGGAATGGTTTTATTTTTTGTTTGTTTTTCACGGCAGAATACCAAAAGTTATATTAGTACTTACATACGAATGCGACGAAAATACAACAAAGGAAACGTGGCTATATATATAGCGAAGAAAACCCGCTGAGATATGATAGAGAATATTTTACAAAACCACCTTTCCAGGCATCAACACGAAGCACCCTGAGATTTCCCAGATTATAAGCTCTGAAAAACCTCTTACGCCTTGCCCAAGGATATGACACAGATTATAAGATTCGATAACCTCCAGTCGGTTTTATTTCCTCTTTCCCGGATTTCTTTGTTTCGATAATCAGCAGAAAAGAGACGTCTTCTTCGCCACTTACTATAAATATACTAATCCCCGCTGATATTCCATATTTTCCTATATGTCATTTTTTTTAATTATTTATTTGGCTGCCCAATGTTACTTTCAGACAGACATTGGATGCGTGCCTTAAAGATGTCATTTTCGCAAATTTTTCTTTAAAGAGTCTTATTTTCATTCTGTATAATTTTTTTATCAATCTAATAATGAGTTAACAGCATGTGGGACATAGTGACAAAGTCAACTACAGAGTCAGTTATTGCGATTCGAAACAGAAGTTCAGGTTGAAATAAGTTGAAAGATATAACAGAATGGACACAAAAAGATTTTCAAGGAATTACAGCAGAATTTTCCAAACACATATTACTGTACACTTGACAATCAATAAAATCCAAAGTATAAAATTCTCCACCGGTCGGAATAAATTAACACACACACATTTAATTAATTCCGACCGGTGGAGAAGTTTATAGTACTTTGGATTTTATTAAGTGCCAAATGTACAGGAAAATGTGTTTGGAAAATGCTGCTGTATATCATTGAAAAACCTTATATATATAGGATAATTCTAAGGAGTCTGGCTCCCTAGCATTATCTTAGGTTTTGCTCTGCTTGCTGTAGTTGTCTTTAACTAAGTAGTTGTCTTTTTACTCGTTTTGGGTGTTTTTGCTTTGGAACATGGAGCTTGAACCATGGACGATTGTTTTCGACTTGGTTATTTATTTTTTTATTCCCCATTTTTCCTCGTGTACCGATTTATTCTACTGTAAATCGCGCTATCGGAGGTTTTTTCAAGCGAGTAACACCATTTATATATAAATCTTTATATATATATATATATATATATATATAAATAAATAAATCTTTATATATATATATATATATATATATATATATATATATAAATAAATCTTTATATATATATATATATATAAATAAATAAATCTTTATATATATATATATATATATATATATAAATAAATCTTTATATATATATATATATATATATATATATAAATAAATCTTTATATATATATATATATATATATATAAATAAATAAATCTTTATATATATATATAAATAAATCTTTATATATATATATATATATATATAAATAAATAAATCTTTATATATATATAAATAAATAAATAAATCTTTATATATATATATATATATAAATAAATAAATAAATAAATCTTTATATATATATATAAATAAATAAATCTTTATATATATAAATCTTTATATATATATATATATATAAATAAATCTTTATATATATATATATAAATCTTTATATATATATAAAATAAATCTTTATATATATATAAATAAATCTTTATATATATATAATTAAATCTTTTATATATATATATATATATATAAATAAATAAATCTTTATATATATATATATATATATAAATAAATAAATCTTTATATATATATATATATATATATAAATAAATAAATCTTTATATATATATATATATATATATATATATAAATAAATAAATCTTTATATATATATATATATATATATAAATAAATCTTTTTATATATATATATATATATATATATAAATAAATCTTTTTATATATATATATATATATATATATATAAATAAATCTTTTTATATATATATATATATATATATATATAAATAAATCTTTTTATATATATATATATATATATATATATATAAATAAATCTTTTTATATATATATATATATATAAATAAATCTTTTTATATATATATATATATATATATAAATAAATCTTTTTATATATATATATGAATAAATCTTTATATATATATATATATATATGAATAAATCTTTATATATATATATATATATGAATAAATCTTTATATATATATATATATATATATGAATAAATCTTTATATATATATATATATATGAATAAATCTTTATATATATATATATATAAATAAATAAATCTTTATATATATATATATATATATGAATAAATCTTTATATATATATATATATATATATATATATATATATATATATCAATGAAAATATATGCAACATACGCAAGAGATATGCTTTAATGAAAAAGTCAAACAAATTTTTAAAATCCTCCTGCAGAATCTCACTAACTTTCACACAATTTACTATCCAGAATATTTCTCACACATATTTGAAATATATATATATATATAATTAAATAAGCATGGTCAATATTTGTTGTTTACAAGCAGTAATATATATGTATAAGTGTGTCTGAGTGTGTGTGCTCAGCAATATATATGTTATTATTAGCAGTTTCTTTGTAAGGAAACTTTTGGCATTCCTTAACTGACCAACCATTTTTACTGTCGATTGAAATTTATAAAATTATATTAAAACAATTATTCACGAAAATAGTTTCGCGGCTGTTATTATTCTTTCCAGTATTAAAGTAGGCTTTCTTCCTAGCCTTCTATTTGAAGTAGTGTGGAACGACATCTTAATTATGGTGTTATTTTATCTTCGAATGCTATCTATTTTAGCTGTTACTACTGCTGGTAGTCCTCAAGTGATTTGTTTTTTTGTTATTTCGTATTGATTTTGTTTGCGATTCTCCTCTCTAAGAACTACATGCATTACTCTTTGGCAGCCATTTTTAACCATTGAACTCAGAAATGATCTGCATACAGAAGAGAGTATAGATATAGTCTGCACGAGTTTCATGATATGTATTATAATCTTATGAAAGTTTCTGACAATGCTATGAACATGACACAATTTCAAGTTTAAAGTTTTGTTTTTGTTTCAACTTGCGGAGTTACAGAAAACTATCCCAAGCACAATCTATTCTACATTAAATTTTATTCTCTCCTATACTAAATGTGTTGCACCTGATCCATACACCAATATACTTGTAGATTGTGTGTATAGGTGTGTTTTTGGTTAAATATTGCTTGTGTGTGTTCGGTAAAATCAACAAAGTTATTTCTTTGAACTTGTTTTTATTTAATTTACTATGCTTGAAATGTGAACATACATTTTCCCCGTTTTCTGAGCGCTCTCAGAAAATTATATCCTTACTTTGCTCAAGAAAAGAAAGAAGTTTCTAGTCATATAAACCGCATAAAACAAAGTACTTTCTTTGTTCTTCGAATAAAGCTGTCATATATATATATATATATATATATATATATATAGAGAGAGAGAGAGAGAGACCAGAAAGAGAGGAAACTATGTCCATATTATTAATTAGAAAGCAGAAAATTGGTCAGAAACAGTAAATTAAAAACATCTTAAAGTAAAAAACCTTCCTTTGTTCTTTAAACAAACAGGCGCACAAACATACACGTTATCTCTGATATTTAGCACTTTCAAATAAGTACGCGCATATATACAAATGACATATATAAAAACTAATTATATATATATATATATATATATATATATATATATATATATATAGTGTATTGGGTCAGCAGATCATTATACAAACAAATCATATATATATATATCGAGAGCTCCTCTCTGTGGCTGCTCGGTCTCATGCTGTCTGCTGACCTGAAATGGAACAACTACATTGAGTCGATTGCTTCATCCACCGCAAGGAAATTTGGCTCCCTGTGCCGGGCCAGGAAATTCTTCTCCCCTGAATCGATCCTCCAAATTTACAAATCAACCATCCGCCCTTGCATGGAGTATTGCTGCCATATATGGTCTGGAGCCCCTTCTGTTTGCCTCAAGGTTCTTGATAAGATCCAGAGACGGGTATGCAATGTAATTGGCCCTGATCTGGCTTCTCGTCTGCAGTCTTTCTCACACAGACGCACCGTCGCCTCTGTCTGTCTCTTTTATAAATACTTCCATGGTAATTGGTCCGATGAGCTGCCGTTGCTGGTTCCCAGGCTCCATGAATTCAAGCATCCTACGAGGCTGGCATCCCGTTCCCACCCTTTCACTGTTGAAACTGTTAAATGTAGACGTCTTTTCTACTCCAATAGCTTCATATCTCGCACCCCACGCCTATGGAACTACCTTCCTCATTCCTGTTTCCCTGATGACTATGATCTCCAACTATTAAAGTGTAACGTCAATCGACATCTCCAGTTGCCTTGATCTATCCACTTCCCTTCTTCATATCCTTTCCTTTAACACTCCTATTTACTCTCGCTCCGAATCCTCTGTAACCCCTTGCATGCTAGTGTCTTGCCTGGGGTGAAAAGCTTTTATTATATATATATATATATATATATATATATATATATATATATATATATATATATGCGCGGTTTACCAAGTAACATAGGTGTTTACTACTAATATATTACAAAGTTTTTGATCAAGTAAGAAGGACTGAATGACCGGTTTACTGAATACCTCACCAATGCATGAAAATGTGATATTTTCCATTAAACATTAAAAGATCAATTCATTAATCCGGAATCCCTCGCGTCCTGGGTATGACGACAAACTACATCCGCGTCCTGGGTATGACGACAAACTACATCCGCGTCCTGGGTATGACGACAAACTACATCCGCGTCCTGGGTATGACGACAAACTACATCCGCATATTTGATAAATATTATCAACAAAATAATTGCTTTTTTATAAAGATCACAAAAGACCAGAATGAAAATGAAAAAATATTATTACCAGCTCAAAAACAATATTACCAACTATCCTTTTTTGAAAAACAATATTACCAACTATCCTTTTTTGAAAAACAATATTACCAACTATCCTTTTTTGAAAAACAATATTACCAACTATCCTTTTTTGAAAATCAATATTGCCAACTATCCTTTTTTGAAAAACAATATTGCCAACTATCCTTTTTTGAAAAACAATATTGCCAACTATCCTTTTTTGAAAAACAATATTGCCAACTATCCTTTTTTGAAAAACAATATTGCCAACTATCCTTTTTTGAAAAACAATATTGCCAACTATCCTTTTTTGAAAAACAATATTGCCAACTATCCTTTTTTGAAAAACAATATTGCCAACTATCCTTTTTTGAAAAACAATATTGCCAACTATCCTTTTTTGAAAAACAATATTGCCAACTATCCTTTTTTGAAAAACAATATTGCCAACTATCCTTTTTTGAAAAACAATATTGCCAACTATCCTTTTTTGAAAAACAATATTGCCAACTATCCTTTTTTGAAAAACAATATTGCCAACTATCCTTTTTTGAAAAACAATATTACCAACTATCCTTTTTTGAAAAACAATATTACCAACTATCCTTTTTTGAAAAACAATATTACCAACTATCCTTTTTTGAAAAACAATATTACCAACTATCCTTTTTTGAAAAACAATATTACCAACTATCCTTTTTTGAAAAACAATATTACCAACTATACTTTTTTGAGAAAAAAAAAATTTTCTAAACCCAACAGCCTTTCAACCTTTTATACATAATAACCAACTTAAATTCATAAATTAATAAGGCTTCGGCGTAAATTGACCCAAATAGGAGTTGACATGCCGTTAAATCCAACATCCATCCGGAGTCCCTCAAATAGATTATTCTAATTTGATCTCATCTTTGATTCAGCAGTAAGGGTCATAATTAGAAGTAACACATGTGCTAGTCAGAAAACAGTGAACATGTCAGTGCGCATAAACATCAGCGCGATCACAGGTAACTAAACACACCTATATTAAGATAGATAGATAGATAGATAGATAGATAAGAAAAAATTGAGTCCCCAAAATTAAATTACCTCTGAAATAGACCCATTTGGCATGTTCGAATCAATGCGCTCAAAAACATTATCAGTAAAGCTTATGTTCATATTCGCATTACAATAATATCCTTCTAAAATCTACAACATGTGCACTATTACACTTAATATGAAGAATGCATCCTATTCCAACACCACATTTATTTAGGCTGCTTGGTTTCACTAAAACAATAATACTTTTGATGTATTCAGTAACTATTACAGCATAGCGTGACGCCTCACATAATTATATATAAGATGTATATATATATATATATATATATATAGAGAGAGAGAGAGAGAGACAGAGACAGAGACAGAGAGCGAGTTAGAGGGAGAGGGAAGAGATAGATATGGGGCAAGATGGAGAAATAGACGGAGCATTAGTGCCGCTTAATGTCTTCGTCACAATTCCCAAAATACCTGCAGATTTTTAGGAACAACAGTCGAAGATTGGACGCCGTTTTTCTTCATTTATTATCAATAAAAGTGACATTTAATGGCGCCTGCCTCACTTTTAGCGTAACTGCCATCCACAATTCTCTCGCAAATTAGGACATATATTTCTTCAAAAGACTGGCAGATTCACCTATTTCGTATTATTTCTTTAAGTATATAATATTAAACAGTGATTGATAGAGTCGTCTCTGTGGGACTGCAAATTTCATGTTTCATTTCTAAATGAAAGACGCAACAAATATCTGTGTATAATAACGTTTGTGTATACATAATTTGGTAAACTTGTAAACGATTGGTAAATTGTCGCCATATTTTATTTTTAATTTTGCTCATGCGCATTGTGTATTTTTGATTTTGTCGACTGCAGTGTATAGTAGGGTCAGGTGGTCTCCTTCTATGAGAAAAAGAACAATATGACGCAAAACATTCAACCATAAACATAGAAACAGCATGCTGTACTACTTGACATACTCGCCGTAAGTTCCAATACGAACATTTCAGAGTATTTGGGTGAGAGTGCAGTGGATTGGAAAAGAGTTATACGAGTCTAATGATGATTAAGAAGTAGTGATCACTAGCAGTGGCGAAATTATGTATCCATTCATATCCCCACAGGTCTCCAGACTCAACACAGAGACCTATATCAAGTGATTTGAGTCGGTATTGCTGCCTTGGTCAAAAAGGTGGCTGTTGGAATATCCTATGTCTGGTAACACGTCTCTTCACCATGCCACACAAGCAGGAAAAAACACTCATGGCATACTGACATTTTTCTTCCACCATGTCACCTCTTACATCTTCCAGCTAACTCCGCAGACAGAAAACCGCTTGTTTATTTCGTGTGCGGCGCAGTTGAGCGAGAGACCAAAAAATCATCTCGTAAGACCAAAGATGAACTGAAGGCAAGGATTATGGCAGCATTCATCAAATTAAACAAGTTGACTGTCCAGAAGAGTTGCAGCAGATTTCCAAGTCGTCTGGAGACCGTGGTTCAATTCAATGGTTATTTTATTGCATATATGTAGTCTTTAGAATTTCAAGATATTTTTTTGTAATCTTGGTATATAAATGTTAAAATGAGATAGCAGTTTTATGTTAATTCTTTCGTAATTTAAACGACGGTTTGTCCATCTTATGCTGTGTTATATGATACTCAAAAATGGAGTCATGGTAGACGTACTTAATAGATAAATAATGTTAAAAAAAACATATATATGCATATATATAGTAAATGAATGTTCATTTTATATCTTTGAAATTAATTGAGCCATTTTTTCTACTGTGAGAATAACCTTTCGCAAAGATGCTAGTTTTTTTATGTATAAAACAGCAACTATTTATATTAGGTACTTCAAGATTTCGAGTAGTAAGTGAAAAAAAAAAATTAAGAGCATATTTATCAAAATATATTTTTGAATCCTTCGTTTTAGTCAAAGCTAATTCCACCACAGGGAATAATTTACATATGACACCAGCCTTTAAAGACCACTTGTAAGAGAAGCTACGAAAAACACTAAAAAATACAGTGTATCAGATTATACACGCATTGTCGATTTAGTTAAGACATGTTTACAAGAAAAAAAATTATATTATTTTAAAAGTGTTTTTAAATAAAATTAAACATAAGTAAGATGCAACAATCCAAATCAATAAACAAATAAAGTAAATAAAAACAAATTAACAAACTACGAAAGCAAATATGAACACAAGTAAACGTAATAATAACCATCAAAACCAAATTAATAATGAATGTAATCAATCACAAATAATGAGTAATAAAGATAATTTCTAATATTATATAATTACTAAAAAACTGTAGTCAGTTCCATAATTGATCGAACCTAGAATAAATTTGATACCTAACCGAAACTGACCACACAATAACCATTAGAATATTAAAATAAATATATCAATAATGCCCATTGATCAGCTTTTGTGACTATATATATATATATATCTCAAGACATTCATTTCTGTAGTTTACTGCTACAGCAAGCAGAAACATTTTTTCTCCCGATGATGGCCATTTTGGTCGAAACTAGTCGAGGAATATAAATGAAATAATAATAATAAAAGCATAAGAATATTAATCTACAACCCAGTATGTCTGAAGATTTTAACTGATTTTTTTAATAATTTTTATCATTCAATATTTTTTAAGCTATTCCATAGTTTCATGTGTAATCATTTTGAGCCTAGCCTCTAAGTGCTGTTTGGTTTGTCAGTGCTCCATATATATATATATATATATATATATATATATATATATATGTATATATATATTCGTTCTGGATATAAATAAACGTGTAAGTTTATCTATTAGTATGCCGGTATCAATAATAACAGAGCTGAAATGTTTACTAATAATATATATACGTTTTTCTCCTCACCATTTGGCATATATTTTTCATGCATGGAATCAGGGCTGAACGAATCGACGACTAACAATATATATATATATATATATATATATATATATGAATGATAGATATAGATATTAAAACTGGGATATGAATGAATATGCGAAACTGACTAAATTAATGAAGTTAACTGACAAAAGGAAATCAAATTTTCCACGGATTCTTCAAAGGCAACCCGGGGAGATTGAGAAATTCTTGTTTTTTAATAAGAGAGAAAGTGTCGTTGACGAAATAAACGTAATATTTTCAGAAATGAAATATAAAAATATTCGTGAAAAAGAAAACGCGTCATTTTGTGAACTATACATTTATTTTGTCTAGAACTACAGGTTTCCTAATGATCTGATATGCTTCAACGGAAGTTTCTAAAGTAATGAAACGTTTTGCATAAGTAATATTTCTTATTATGTCAATCCAGAATATATATATATATATATATATATATATGGGGGGTGTAGGGGGGTGTATGTGGATTTTGAAAGGCTCCAAATTTGAACCCTCTTCTTACTTTCTTACCAAATAACTAAGCGCCTGATTTTAGTAGAAAGTGTTCATTAGTTGTAGTGAGAATTTTCAGAAACTACTCATATATCTAAACGATCATATGAACATTGCATACTTTCTCTCTCCGCCCCCTCTCACTCTATATATATGAAGAGAGAGGGAGAGGGAGACAAAGAGAATGAGAGATAGATAAAGAGAGAGAGAGAGAGAGAGAGAGAAAGTAAGAATGTGTGAGTGTGTGTGTGTGTGTGTGTTAGCGAGAGAAAGATTAATAGAAAGAATGAGAGTCAAAGAACATAGCAGAGTTGAAGAAGAATGATTATTCTTCTCTATTTAATTGGAAACGAATAATAACCTGCTAGATTTTAACTATCTGCTACCACATATTCGACTTCGGTTTATTGAATTTGTAATCCAAATTGAATTTTTAAATTTCGCATACAACTAGATTATCGGGTGCAACTCCTTGATGTATGTCACTCATATACACCGAAGATAGATTCTCACAGCTACTGAGTTCATTTAGCAAATTATGGACGGAGTAAACATTGCGTACAGCTATCTATTTTTTTTTTTACTTCTATCTATGTAATATATACAGCAGTCAAATTTGCTTTACTGCAGTCTGACTATATATCTATGTAATGTACACAACAGTCAAATTTGTTATACTTCAGTCTATCTATGTAATGTACACAACAGTCAAATTTGTTATACTGCAGCCTATCTATGTAATGTACACAACAGTCAAATTTGTTATACTGCAGCCTATCTATGTAATGTACACAACAGTCAAATTTGTTATACTGCAGCCTATCTATGTAATGTACACAACAGTCAAATTTGTTATACTGCAGCCTATCTATGTAATGTACACAACAGTCAAATTTGTTATACTTCAGTCTATCTATGTAATGTACACAACAGTCAAATTTGTTATACTGCAGCCTATCTATGTAATGTACACAACAGTCAAATTTGTTATACTGCAGCCTATCTATGTAATGTACACAACAGTCAAATTTGTTATACTGCAGCCTATCTATGTAATGTACACAACAGTCAAATTTGTTATACTGCAGCCTATCTATGTAATGTACACAACAGTCAAATTTGTTATACTTCAGTCTATCTATGTAATGTACACAACAGTCAAATTTGTTATACTGCAGCCTATCTATGTAATGTACACAACAGTCAAATTTGTTATACTGCAGCCTATCTATGTAATGTACACAACAGTCAAATTTGTTATACTGCAGCCTATCTATGTAATGTACACAACAGTCAAATTTGTTATACTGCAGCCTATCTATGTAATGTACACAACAGTCAAATTTGTTATACTGCAGCCTATCTATGTAATGTACACAACAGTCAAATTTGTTATACTTCAGTCTATCTATGTAATGTACACAACAGTCAAATTTGTTATACTGCAGCCTATCTATGTAATGTACACAACAGTCAAATTTGTTATACTGCAGCCTATCTATGTAATGTACACAACAGTCAAATTTGTTATACTGCAGCCTATCTATGTAATGTACACAACAGTCAAATTTGTTATACTGCAGCCTATCTATGTAATGTACACAACAGTCAAATTTGTTATACTGCAGCCTATCTATGTAATGTACACAACAGTCAAATTTGTTATACTGCAGCCTATCTATGTAATGTACACAACAGTCAAATTTGTTATACTGCAGCCTATCTATGTAATGTACACAACAGTCAAATTTGTTATACTGCAGCCTATCTATGTAATGTACACAACAGTCAAATTTGTTATACTGCAGCCTATCTATGTAATGTACACAACAGTCAAATTTGTTATACTTCAGTCTATCTATGTAATGTACACAACAGTCAAATTTGTTATACTGCAGCCTATCTATGTAATGTACACAACAGTCAAATTTGTTATACTGCAGCCTATCTATGTAATGTACACAACAGTCAAATTTGTTATACTGCAGCCTATCTATGTAATGTACACAACAGTCAAATTTGTTATACTTCAGTCTATGTAATGTACACAACAGTCAAATTTGTTTTACTTCAGTCTATCTATGTAATGTACACAACAGACAACTTTGTTATACTGCAGCCTATCTATGTAATGTACACAACAGTCAAATTTGTTATACTGCAGTCTATCTATGTAATGTAAACAGTCAAATTTATTATACTGCAGTCTATGTAATGCACACAACAGTCAAATTTATTATACTGCAGTCTATGTAATGTAAACAGTCAAATTTGTTATACTGCAGTCTATCTATGTCCACAACAATCGAATTTGTTATACTTCAGTCTATCTATGTATGTATCTATCTATCTAATGTGAACTACAATCTAATTTATTATAGTCAAGTCTATCTAATGTAAACTAAAATTTAATTTTTTATGCTTAAGTCTATTTATCTATCTATCTGTCTGTCTATCTATATAATATATTCACATCTGTCTATGTAACGTGTACATGTCTATACATAAAAACGTTTTGTTTTTCAAGTATGATACGTAACAATACAGGTACACTTCTAAATCTCCGATCGTGTAAATATACGCTATGTTGCAAAGAAGATGATAAACACAAGAAACAAATAATAATTTTCTACTTTACATCCTGTTACAAAAAATTAACTTAGAAAATAAACCAAAACTAAAAGGGCGTAAGACAAGTATGCGGCTTCACAAGGGATTTTGTTTACCTTTGCAGATAAGCAATCCCAAGAGAATTATAAGTTAAAGCAGGTGTGCCTATCGCTGGTTACAATTCTAACAACATAAGATGTGCGGATGACACTGTCTTGATGGCAGTCACAGAAAAAAAAGGACTGCAAGAACTCAGAGATAATATTGTAAAGGAAAGCATATAGGAATGACTAACAATAATATTTAAATATCTGCGAAACATAGGACAGAAAATGTAACAACGAATTCGAGGGCACAATCGATAGCAAAAGAGATATTCTAAAATGTAAGAGATCTTCCAAAATGTAAACAAACTATTAAAAAAAATAAAGTATTTCGTTAGAAACTGATAAAAGTTCTGGTGATCAGCTTTGTAATAACAATCATTTTACACGGCGGTAAGTTCTGGGAGATTTCCTCGTAGACTTGATGCAACGGAGATATGTTTCTAGAGACAGATTCTGAGAATACCATGGTTGAAAACATGTGAGCAACGAGAAAAGTTTAAGGAAACGGGCAGTAAAAACGTAACAGTTTAAGTTAGACTCTTGAAAGAGACAACTAAAATTTGCAGTACAGATAAGGAAAGATGGCTTGGAGAATTTGACACTGACAGGACATATTGAAGTAAAGTTGAGCAGTAAGTAACAGTGAGTGTTTCTATCTTATTCATCTTACTAAATGCTTACCCAATACAAAATCACTAAATTACTTAATGAACGTAAGAAGAAATATTAAGTGCTTACTATAAGGATAAGTAGGATAGATAAACAGGTGCCCATATATTTGAATAGTTTAAGCATATACTGATCAGGTATGCATCATATCGGGAGTCTGTTTCATTAAGGGCTGAAAGGTGGGTGGTATTGATAGTAAAAAGAAAAAAAAACATGTCTTAGAAGTCGTGGTTTAGCCTTGATCGCCCACCGTCTGAAGGGACACGGCACATAGAAAGAGACGATAGTAGATATTCAGAGGTTTTAATTGTGATTCTGACAAGATTATTTGCTGTGCTTAATGGACATGATTCATGCAAACGTTTACACTTTCTTTTGCTTGTGCTAATTCATGCTTTTTTTATGAATTATACTCAGACCGACATGAAATGACGTGCTAGACATTACATTCTGTGGAAAGATTAAACGAGCGTATATGAAAGATTAATGTAATAAAATGCAGAAGTATCTCTTTGTTACATTTTTAAATAAAATATAATTCTAATAACAATGAAATGTAATTGATTATACCTATAGATCAATGTATATTTCTTTTGTAAGTTTCAAACACAGTTTTTTTTTTGTTTTCATTTTTTTTTACAGCAAGATACAACCTTTACAAGCCCCGTGGTCACACGAGGTAGAGGGTGACGTTAGGAGACAAATCGTGCGGGAAGCAGTGAAAGATAACGGTTAAGCCTAGACTTGAACAGGTTACGATTGGGTGTCGGGACCACAGGGCAGTGGTTCGCAGGAAGAAGTTGTTCGAATGGAACTTCTCACCGAAGGAATACGGATGGGAATGTGGGTGGTTTGCTACGATGTAAATGGCATGCTATGCTCTTACTTTGAAGGTTTGAAATGGCGGTACCAGTGAATGTAGTTTGTCTAAGCACTTTCTGTGAAAGTAGCGATAGAGCAGCGAGAGGCTTGCCACGTCCAGTCCGTGCGAGAGAGGTTAAAGAATAATTCGTCACCCACAACGGCTCTGAGACGTTTTTGGATTCTATTGAGTCTTGAGAGAAATAATTGTTATGGAATAAATCTCTATCTATAAAAGGCAGTGTGTGTGTGTGTGTGTGTGTGTGTGTGTGTGTGTGTGTGTGTGTGTGTGTGTGTGTGACGAATGCACAGCCGCAATTTTCGACGGATTTACACCAAAATTTACATGGACATTCTCCAAGTTAGTGAAAAGGCCAATACCGACATTTTGCATTTCCCAACTCCCATCGATTTTTTCATGCTTCTACGGCAGTTTTCATGTAGTTTGCGGCCATTTTCTACTGGCCAGCATGAGAGCCAACAACTGACTGACACGAATGTTAACTAGCATGCTAGCAGGCAAAAAAAATCGATAGCTGCATTCGTCACAAGTGGGAAAAATTTAAATCTGCATGGCACTTTTCTCCAATTGGCTCATTCGCTTGCTTAAACTCAACAATGATTCTGATTCCGCAGAAATTGTTTGGGTGTGAAAAAGTATTTGTTGTTAACATTCTTTTTCATTCGGTTTTTCAATTACGAGTCCTTTTTTTAAAGCTGATCGTTTTGTGTTCATTTTGTTTAGTTCTTTTTTCGTAACAGATTTAATGTTTAGTATAGGGCTTAGAAAAAATTCGCGGTGTGAGATAGGCAAGAAGTGAGGCATGTAGCAACATCAGCACGGCAAAGGGCACTCCTGTAAAGGCAAGGAAGGGCGAAAATATTTTAAGTCAAGTGATAGCGATTGCTGTATGAGTCGTACGAATTTTGAATCCTAGCACGGACAACGCCGGCCCATGCTGCTAGTATATATATATATATATATATATATATATATATATATATAAAGAAAGAACAGTAAGATATAAAATCCGGTGTTCTTATAGATATTTTTATTTTTACACAATAGTGCTCAATGTAAATTTACAGAGCATTAATATTATAAATAAATTAAAAAAAACCATATTTTAAATTAATTAATTTATAATATATATATATATATATATATATATGTGTGTGTGTGTGTGTGTGTTAAACTTTGGAATTTACCTGTATAATCCAATTAAATATTTAATCAGTATTTTGAATATTTAATTGTATTCATATATAATATTAATTTTCCAGTAGAATGAACTTTTATATCAATTATTTAATCAAAATTATACTTCGTTATAGCACCGCACACATATACTGATGCATACACAAATATGGACAATACTCTACCTTCGATTGCTGTATGAGTCATACGATTTTTGAATCAAGCACGGGCAACGCCAGGCCATACTGCTAGTAAATGTAATATGAGAAATAATTAATCAGCGTAATAGTAAATGAAGTGGTTAATTAAACTGTTTATTGGCTTCTATTTTAGCTTTGAATTATGCGTCACAACATTATTGAATATCAGTTACTAGTTTCACAACATTGTTTCATTTTATCTAAATATACAAAATATTCTAATAACTGCAGTTATTTGTGACGTCACGAAAACTCTAGGAATATTATTTACAAAACATCATCTTGAAAACTATGCATTTAACTTCCAAGTTACGAATCCGATAAATTAAAATAATATCGCTTAAATATTTGTTCAAATCAAAGAGTTTATTATTGTTCTCTGCAATGATACGCCTATGTATTTCCCGATGCAAGCAAACATCGTAAATACAAAATAAAACGCTATAGAATTTGAAAATACTAAAGTAATTATAACGGACTTAATTTTGGAAGTATGATCCGGTGCTAGTGGCGTGAATATTCATTGTTCCCTGCTTTTGGTTTAGCTAATTAATTTTCTTTTGAGTCTTTAAAACTAATTAAAATCAGTAGATTTTATGTACAAGTTCAAATTAATTTAACAAACAACTAATCACGCACGTCGCTGTACCAATTATTAGAAATAACTTCATATTTATCGGCCACAGATTTTCAGATTTAG
>OZ038495.1:30927377-31032377 GCA_964036315.1 Acanthosepion esculentum | reverse complement strand
GATCGATTGTGTTTAAATTTGACAAGATAAATCGGTCACCGGAGTAGATTTCAGGCAAACTTTAGTACCGTCTTCGCGGAGGAACGGAGATAAGTTAGTATGAAAGAAATTCATACACGAATCATTAGTCACTAGTAGAGGCTAAGGTGTAATCCGTTTGGAAATACATTACCATTAAGTCGACAAATGATCTGGAGAATATGATCTTCGAGATGTGGCAAAAAGTGATTTCCTTTCGAAATGTTATGATCTCTCAGAAATATTATATACAAAGTATCTATTGTCTGTCCTTCCAGGAGGCGTTATCTCATTCGAATTTATAACATTGACATTTCAAGTCATGAAGTAGCGCAGACTTTTGTGCGCGCTTCTCACATACACTTAAACGTACACATACACACATATACATATACTGGGGAAAGATATATGACAAATTGTAAAAGTTTTCATGTGACACGTTTCGTCAATTAGGACTAAGTGTATGTGTGTGTGTGTATGTGTGTGTGTTGATGCGACTACTCATGCGTACGAATGAGACGCTGGAAAATGTAAATTTTTAAATAATTCACGCACACACACACACATATATATATATATATATATATATATATATATATATATATATATATATATATATATAATCAGCTCTCCTTAGGGTGTCTGCTCGGAAGGACGTTCTGCCTCCCCACCATATTAGTAATGTAATATACCGTTTTGGATGTAGTTGCGGAGCCGACTACATCGATAGAACTACCTTACGGTTAGACGCACAGATTAGCCAACACGTACCCGGAAGAATTAAGAATGGTACGTTCCAATCTGTTGACAAGATCACGGACACAAACGGCTCAGCCATTGATGAGCACCTTAAAAACAATCCAAGTTGTGCCACAAATTTCAACACGGAGTCATTTTCCATCCTTAGTCATGCTCATTCTGCGTTACACTTAAAAGGTATTGGAAACGATCTATGTCAAGTCCGGGCAGCCCTCCCTCTGTAAAGGCTTGACATGATTTCCATCTGATCTTTCCCACTTTATGTTATCACATGCTTCTCATTGTTTTTATATTTTATATTCCAATATTTCAGCTCTGTTGAGTGGGGGCGAAACCCGTCGGCTGGTGATTTTTTCTTCCTTTTAATAAAGAATGGTAAAGCACGTCTTGCTGCTTTTATATTTAAGTCAACATCAAGAGACGATTAGTCTTGTGTCTATCGTCTCTTCATGTTGACTTAAATATCGTCTAATCCTAAGTATGTTTCTAATAACCATGTCCTGATGATGGTCTACTAGCCCGAAACGTCTGACGTCGACAGTAAAACAACGTTACAACAGTAAACTTGCATAATAATAAGATATATATATATATATATATATATATATATATATATGCGTGTGTGTGTGTGCGCGCGCGTGTTTGTACAAATGACTTCTAATGTGTGTTCGATTTTCTCACTCCCTAAACCTAACCAAATCAGTCACATCTTATTTGAAAGGGTTTTGTTTGCTGCTTGTACTTTTTAGTACAGCTCATATATATTGGATTGGTGTCAAGACTTGTACAATGTTATACTAATATTATAAATTTTGATAGTTTAATCTACGCGTTTTTAGAGTTTACACATTATTGATTTATGGAGATTGCATTATATTTCTATTTGGATTTGGCAATTTATTTGTCATCTTAGCTCATATTTAATTTCTATTGCTCTTGAGACTTAGGAAGGATGATGGGTGAAAATATATTCGACTGAACTTAAAGAATGTAAATAGGACAGCATTTAAATAGTTGCCTTCATGTCTTATTTAAGATAGGAAAAATCCTGTTTGTATAAGAAAGTCAATGGATGACGACAAACGTATTTTAAAAAGACAGGGGTTGTGACTATATCCAAAGAAAGCCACCAAAACCTCGACCTAAACGTGGAAAGATTTTTTTTACATTTTAGTTTGCAGCGAATTCCAGGGAATTATTGATTACACATTCCCAGAATCTCGAAAAGCAGTTACTGCTGAATGCGACATTGAGATTTTTGACTCCTTCGAGTGAAGCGTTGGGAACCAAAATAATCTCTTTTCTGTCCAACGATGTCTACCGGAGATTCTGCTGCATGAAGACCCTCACCTTCAAGTTGCAATTGCGTCATAGCAAAAAATCACGAAAATGTCATTCAGATGCGGCATATTCGATTCCGTGTCTTCAAACACTGAATTGGTTCGCCCCAAGCAAATCTCCGTCTCTGGTGAGCCATTCGAAAATGTAAAAGAAAACGAAAGACTCTTCAAAGAATTGGATAGAATTTGTAATCGATGTTCATGATAGAAAACGTGATTTTATTGTAAGGAGGCGAAGATCTGAGAATGGTTATGAAATATTTTGCTAATTTCATGCGGATGCGATGTATTCTTATAAATAGAAGATTCGGTTAAATATTCTGGAAAACATCAACCTATCAAAGGTGAACACCAGTTGAGAGAATGACATGTTTAAAATACAGCAAACTATGAGAGAGCACTGGTTACTTTCGGAAGTAATTGCCCAAACCAGTTACACATATTCACATGTGCGTCCGCGCATACACACACAAAGACAGACACACACACACATATATATATATATATATATATATATATATATATATATATATATATATACGCACGCACACACGCAAGATAACCTAGTCACGGCTGCCAGACAATTTCTGCGACCTCACCACGCCTTACTTCTGTCCACTTAACTGCAATCCCTTTGATTATTATGTGTGGGGCGCAGTTAAGCGAGAGACCAACAAAACTACTTTTAACACCAAAGAGTAACTTAAGGCAAGGATTATGCCAGCATTCACCAACCAAGAGATGCAGGGGATTGCTAAGTCGTCTGGTGGTCGTGTTTGAATACCGATTGTATTGAATAAATTTGCTCTTTAGTATTTGAAGATAGATTTGTGCAATTTTCATAAACGTGTCTGTTAAAATTAGATGTCAGGGTAATTTTCATTTTTACGTAAATTAAACGACACATTATCCACCACATTCTGTATATATGCACACACACACACACACATATATATATATATATATATATATATATATATATATATATATATATATATATATATATATATATATATAAGAATGTTTGGTTGCATAATCTACACATTATATGTCTATTTGTATTTTAAGTTTGTTGTATTCAATTTAGTACAGTATATAATTAAATTTAGTTTTTTCCCGATGGGGGTATATTAGTACTTTTTTAGATTTTTTACTCAACTTAAAAAAAATAAACAGTCATAATATGTCTAAATTAATCAAGCAACCATGCTTGAAGGAAAATTTTTTTTTACAAATTTTCTGGGTAGGTTGCTGACACCAAAACAAGGTAAAAATGACCATGTAAGCAAATGTCCAAAAAGACCATCGTTGTACCTCAAGAAAGCAACTGAACAAATGTTCAAAATGCTCTCCGTATGCTTCTACACACGCATGCACCTTGCGAAAATTGACGGATGGACACTTTCAAATACATCCTCACGGTATGGAATGGTTTGTGGCCTGGGGAACGTGCCTCTCATGGAGATTCTCCTATCCTACTTATTCATCTTTCAGATATCAGCCACTCCATCGCGAAAAATGTTACTAAAATTTACTTCGGAAAGGTATGAATCCTCTTCTTCTCCCCCCCACCAACTATTGGTAAATAGCAGGAGAGACCGGGTTCTGTAGACTTGGATGTCAAATAATCTACCGCAGAAAGAAATGGCAACCTACTGCGGGGAAAAATCTAACTCGTCAGTCATGTATCGAACGATACATGATCGCCTAAGCGTATATCCCGTATGGTACATAACTGACCGACTGAATGTTTCCCAGTAGATATGTATCGAACGATACATGATCGCCTAAGTGTATATATCGAACGGTACATAACTGACCGACTGAATGTTTCCCAGTAGATATGTATCGAACGATACATGATCGCCTAAGCGTATATCTCGAACGGTACATAACTGACCGACTGAATGTTTCCCAGTAGATATAAAAATAGTTACAAGTGTTTAACCACCGTTCAACCGGAGACTAGTCATTAAGATCTTTTTTTTCTACCACTGTTCAACCGGTGGCGGGGCATTACGTCATTTTTCTCTACCACCGGTAAAACGGTGGTCATGGCTCAAAGGGTTAAACTTAACGGAAAAACGAAGGATTTGCGAACGTATGCTTATATGGGCTTTTTCTTTGTTCTAGTGTGAGGAACCCACTAACAAAGTTTGTAAAACTATTTTGATACATCTTGTATATATGTTTGTCTATATGTGTATATGCATGTATGTGTGTGTGTTTGTGTAAACAAGTAGGTATGGAAGTATTTTAAGTAGGCGGAAATCAAAGTACTAAGTCTGGTGAATAAATAGTATTGTCAATTTCTGAAATAGATTTCATAGCCAGAAAATCAAGTATTCTTAATGCTTCAGTTTTCTTATTCCCAGATCATATAAATAATAGTGAACGTTTGCAAATTTTAATATTTTTTATATTTGATGCTAAAAGTATACATATTTTTATACATTAATATAACATCGAGTGGATCTTCGATAAATTCCCACAGTTCCTGCTAGTAAATCATTGCAATATAAGAAGCAAAATTATATAAATGATATCTATAAAATCTTGTGTAATGAACAAGGCAACTGGTAAAGTTAAAGAATACAAAAGAACGCAGATATAATCAAAGGTTTCGTATGGTTTTTTTCCCCTCTTAACGTCAAGGGCGAACAAGCATATTTTCTAACCGGGCACGTTGTATTTCCAACTAACTTTGCAAATCAAAACTCTCCAACCGACATGTCATTAAATAAGTACGCTTCAGTGAACTCCTCTCAGAAGCTTTATCCAGTTTTTCGTTCTATATTTTTTTTATCTCTTTTTCAATGTTTTTTCCTATTGAATTGTCCCGAAGTGATATCTATTTGAGTTGTTCATTACACATGTGATGTGTCCAGATCACGTAATAATCATCGAATATAAGAATAAGAATTTTTTCGAATTCAGACAAACGATGGTAATAACGATATATTTGTTAATCGGATCATAGGTAATTCCACGAAAGTGTTGCGGTTTACAAATAGGAATTCTCACGTTTTCATACGATAATGCATTAGTCACTTAACATTTCCTAAATTCACAGTTGTCATTAAAAATAATATTTTCAAATATTTGTCTTAAGCGACTATCTAGTTAAGAATATACTACTAATTTTCCACGTAGTATATTTTGGTATGGTTACATCAAGTTACGTGTAGAAGAAAACGAATTTGAACATAGAAGAGAACGTGCTAGTAGTTCCGCCCATCATCGCAACTTGCTACAAAACCAAACCATTAACATGAAAACTCGAGTCATGTTCTTAAATAGCCTTGTCGCATCGAGACTTCCATACAGATGTCATGCTTGGGGCCAAAACCTCTCATAAATATCTAACATGACAACTGAAACCAGTCGCTTCCTACGATCAATGGCGAAAAAAGGCTTTGAGTGCGTAAAGCCTGAAGGTCTTGGCATATATCATCCTGCTTACTGGTACTAGAGAATCGCAAACAAACTGTACCAAATAACAGAAACCACATCGCTTGAGGACTACCAGCATCAACAACAACGAAAATGAATAGCACGTGTAACTGGAAGAGCAAATAATGACATAATCAAGATGTTAGCATTCCACACTTCAAATAAATGTTACAAAGAAAACCACCAACAGATACTGTACCTGAGAAACATGTTTTCCTAAAAATAGAAAGATTTTATTAATTACAACCGAAAACTGGCTGCTCGGTCAATGAATTTCATACGTTGCCTTATAGGGAAACGGCTAAGATTACCATTACACTTAATTTAAATTTTACCGTTATTCAGGTGTGGAAAGGAATCAGTGTAATTCTCTGTCACTCTTCCTTGGAAAGCGAACGTAAGCATAGAGAAATATGCCTTTGAGAAGTTAAGCAAAGTAATATAAAAGATAGAAACACGTCATTAGAAACCAAGAAACGGGTATGTAATACCTATCCTTCTATATGACTGTGAGTGCTATTTTGTTCCACTTGGTACGCGAAGCTTTGTTAGTAACACTAAGCCGTCGACGGTTGGGCTCATACTAAGTCAACTGTCCTCACCGAATGTATAGAGAGGATATCTTTTCGGGTTTGTTGGAAATTTTTCTAGAGATAATGTTTATATATAATAATTAATTTCCCAGCAGACCGTGTGAGGATGCACAAACTAAAAAAAAATAGACACGTGACTTCGCATTCAATCACGGACGGGAAGAGAGGAACATTAATATTCTACAAACCTTTAAAATTACTATCGGCTTGTGGGTGTTTTGGTTTGAGGGATTTGTCCCATCATGGTTCTAATTCTCGCAGCATGTGAGAGAGACCCTCATTGACTCTTCCTTGTCGACTAGGACCCTTATAATAATCCTGTCACCCTGTTTTCCCACATGTAAACGCCCCGAGTTCTGACCATGAATAGAATGAAACAGAAATGTGGTTCTACAGAATTTATGCTGAGTATAGCGTGGACCGAACACATGAAAAAACGATGAAGTTTTAGAGAAAATAGAAAAAAAAAAGGTATATAGCGAAGAAAACGGCGACTTACCTCGTCAAACCAAGCGACAGCGCTTCGCGTATATCCTACGACGGAAAATGTGTCGAAAAAGAAAATTACTTAATAAAAAAATAAAAAAGTGGGCACGTATTCCACATGACATGCTGAAGACGGAATATTTAAATTTAAAGAAAAAAAAAAACAAGTCCATAGCAGGAGTCTCTATAAAAGTATTTTGATATGCAAAAATTGGGTGTTCTCTCATAGCTGTCGACGAATGGAAAAAATGCTCGGAAAATAAAAGCGGTTGGTGTTCTAGAAGGGGGGGGGAGAGATTTGTGTGTTTTGGCTGCTACGATCGTAGCAGAGTGAGTTATTTTTTGACTGGTTACGTGCATTGTGTTTTGTGAGATAGTATCTTCGAATCGAGTTTTCGGCATTTATTTTTGCCCCCGATATTCGAATCTGAACATACGCCTTGTTCTCTGCGTTGTGGAAATAATCTGCGATAAATATTTCCTTTGCTTTCAGAAGGATTACAAGGTCTCATACTTAGCGACAGTTGAAATTTCTCGGTTGCCTAATGAGTAAATAGCGCTTGGAAAATACGATATTCGCAGACAAGAGGGACCGGGAAAATCTGCGCATAACCTACCTAGCTAGCTTAAGAAAATCGATTGTAAACCAGGCTTTAGAAGAGATAACAAAAATACAAAATTTATTAAGAGACAAAATGGCAGAAAATTGTGGAGAGCCATATTTACCAACGTCCTGAAGCTACACTACATGCAGATGTCCACCCGAATAAATTACATTGAATTTTGAACTGAATACTTTATTTAATCAATGCAGGTCGATTGTTCTCGTTGCGCTGTCCATGTCTAGGGATCTTGTTCTTATTTAGTTTTTCTGTTAATGTTCTTATTTCCATAGCGTCAGTATTGCCTTGTCAAGGTGTCTCATCTATTGATTTATTGGTAGACTATTAACTCCTTGGTTCGTAAAATTGTTTTCATATTTAGTTTGAATTCAGACCCTGGTCTTGGTCTTACACTTAGACTCAGTGTAAAGATGGTGGTTAATAACTGAGCAGCACTAAAAAAAATATTAGGGGATATCAACATACACGGACAGTGGAAGAAGAATAATATGAACCTTTAGATTAAATAATGTGCTCATTTCAAATTTCCCTGAAAGATACCCAGATCTACAGACGCCTAAATAAATTACGGGGGATACCACTGCTGAAACGTTGTGATAATAACAAAGATGAGGACATTAGCCCTATTGTCAATAATAAAAATAGTAAAGGAATTTGTTATATCACGGGACTGCTTATCACATATGTTCATATTTATTGATTAAACTGTCTTTTATAAAATATATTTGTTAACACTAAAATATACATACATTAGGTCTTCTGTAATCATGGAAAATTATCGCATTCCTCTTATATAAAATTCAACGTTGTCTTATCTAAGATGGAGTCGTATTCTTTTAAACATTTCACCCCAAATATGGCGATAATGTCCCTAAGACGTAAGTATTTGGTGGTAGTGAATGAGACGTTAGAGAGGCGAAAGAACGAGTTTCAGAAAGAGAATGGGCGACTGACAATGTATTTTAACCTTTGAAGAACGTATGTCTGCGAGAACCAAGAAACCAGAAGTTTCTACACACGAGAAATGCGAAAAAGCTATTAGAATAGAACATACAAGTACATCTCGCTATTTCAACAATAAGACCTATTTGGCAATCTAGTAGCACGCTTAAATTCAGGCGGTAAAGATAAAAAAGGAAAAGAGCTTAATTAGTGACTGGAGTTGAGATGCCAGGTTAAGACTGATAACATTCCAGACACTTTGGATTTGGTAACGAATCTCGAGATATATAGCAGGTGTAACAGACCTAATTTGGCAGCACATTCAATGCACCGACGAATGGTAGATACAATGTAATCATTCGTCTTCATGGTAGGGGAAAATGTGAGACCAAGAAGGCGCTTTGAATGGCTCCTCTGGATTTAAAGAAAAAACAATAAACGTTGCTTATTTAAATGATATTTCAAGACAAACATATGATAATTAAAAAATAGTGTTAAGAATCCTTAAAATTAAATCATGTCGAAATTAAATTCCCAACAAACTTAATATTTGAGTGAATGCTATGACTTCAATATCTTAGACCCACAGATTACTACAAAATGATATTTATGAACACACTCGTGATATATCTGAATTTGGTGACATCGTAACTAAGAGTTCAATCTCTGGGCTTAGAAGTGTGTACTTGGACTCAGAATATATAACCGAGGCGACCATAACTGAGAATTACTCAGTAAGGACTCGACGAGATGTCCCTATGGACAGCGGAAAGAAAACAATCTACCACCGTAGATTAAATAAAGTTCTCAGTTCAAAATTCTCTCAAGATTACACAGATCAACAAAAACACTAGGAAAGCAGAATGTCTCAATGTCCGAACATACGTGATAGCAATAACAAAGATGAGGACAAAAGCGTACGAAAAACCTTTTGCAAATTAATTGAAAGAAAACGAATAATTCCGTTATTTATTGTTGGTATTTTTGTCATTGAAACTTCGCCAAGTGCGCATGTTAGTACTTCGTATGTCCATTCCACGAATTCCTTCCTAGCAGATTGACCACAGCTTATCGAATGGATTTAAATCAGGAGTGTTTCCGGGCCAGTACTTTGATTTGTTCACTGGTAGCTCTTGTCATAGTGTTCGTGCAACGTTACAATTTTCGTACGCTTCAATGGAGTAAAGTGCATTGCAGACAATGTCTGTAAGACAACTAATCGACAGTCGAGACAATAGTGCTTGGGTGTGATGAAAATCATACAGTCATGGAAGACGCAATATTTTTCATGACTAACCAAATTTCATCATACACCTCGAAAACAGATTCATATTACTGCACACCACTACAAATGACCTAATTTGAGGAAAAATAGAGATCGATTACACCCTGTCACTTCAGTGGGTCAAAAACTGACTGTATGGCGAAAGAAAGGAAACTAAAGCGGTTGTTTCAGTTAATTTGCACAAGGGTGTAAATAATTTAGATAATAATTATACATCGTCTCACAACCTTGGAAAATGTGCCGTTAATACTAGACCTATGAGTGTGTCCATATCTGTAGTGAACTACGATGAATATCAGGATTTACAGAGAAAGAATCAGACGTAGGTAGTTAAATATCACTAATTATTTACCGAAATATAATCTGATAAGTCTCTCTATATAAACAAGACCATATACAGATAAATAGATTATTGCATGGAATATATTAAACATATAGTATTATAAATATCCTATTTGAACAAGGATCAGAGTATTAAACTGAGCAGGGTTTAATTAATTTAATTTATGTAATCAAGGCCGTCACTAGTCAACACGTGCATTCAAATCTCCGCATTGGCGGTCGATTGATTATCAAGGTATTATCCTTTCAAATGAATGTCACGACATTCTCCTTTTGTTTACGAAACGTTAGACATTTGCAGCACGAGTTATGTGTGAAGGAAGCTTTACGTGACACTGTCGAGAACTACATATCCAGATTGAGATAACCTTGTTGCTTCGATTCGATAGATCATTTGTGTCTCCCATGCCGAAATTGAGGTAAGAATATTGCGAAATCTAGGCTTTGGCATATCAAGCGTGATACGGATGTCTTTAAACACCTGGGAAAGAGCACAACATTGTTACGGATGTGATACTTGGGTATGACGATAAACTCCATCCGGCAGCAAGACCTCTGATCGGGAGATTGGAGGTTTTGAGGAGCGTGGAACCACCTCTTAATTGCTGGTGTTCACAGGGCTAACCTATTAGAATCCCATCTATCGGATATTAATGAAACCACAAACAAAAACACAATATGAAAGTATAAAAATATATTTTCATAGTAAAATTACCAACAATACCTATTTATTATAAAATTCCCAGTAATACCTATTTAACGCAAACTGACCAACAATAACTATTTATAGTAAATTTACTAGCTATACCTATTTCAAGGTAAATGACCAACAATATATTTTATAGAAAAATGACCAAGAATACATTTTACCTGTATTTGAAGAGATGCAATTGCATTCGATATATATTTAGGTGAAGTCAGAAAATTGTGTTCAAAATATTTAGATTTTGGCAATAAATGACCCATAAACGTGCCTATATGCCGCTAAAAATCAGCCAAACTAAACAACTGGGATAATCTGAAATATAAAAATACTGAAATCATCATAACAAATCAATTTCAAAATTAGATTTAATTAATCTTAATTTAATTCTTTCACGCATATACTATCCAATATATTGGCACAGGACCGAATGGTTAGAACTTTCTGACCATGAGACCCGTGTTCAAATCTGACCATGATTGATTTGTCAGGAGGTTGACTTCTTGATGTTATTCGTCCGGAGGATACGACCCCAGCGTGCGGCACTTTTGGAAAGTGCCTGAAATCCATACCCAAACCTCGTGAGTGAATGGGGCGGCCGGAATCCTTTGGGAGCCGTCGTTGGATGTGCTAGCACGAAGTTACAAGTCCGAGGGTTTGAACGTACTTGTTCAGTCTATTGATCGCGGAAAATAACATTCTATCTGCCAGACATTGTAGGTAAGGTTCGCTCAGCGTAGTTGCAGTATAAACCATTGGTGGGCTCTGTGAGTGTTGAACAAACGCAAAAGTGCCTGAGCATGCATCTGCAAAAGGGATTAGCTAGCCGTCATAGTAGAAAGCTTCCTCGGATACGAGACGCAA
The DNA here is from genome assembly GCA_964036315.1 of Acanthosepion esculentum. Taxonomy (NCBI): domain Eukaryota; kingdom Metazoa; phylum Mollusca; class Cephalopoda; order Sepiida; family Sepiidae; genus Acanthosepion; species Acanthosepion esculentum. The sequence goes on along the minus strand of OZ038495.1, from coordinate 31,020,969 downwards.
GCCTTCTATTATCCGACATCATTTAAGAAATGTTGAACCAAACATTAATATTTATGGCATAGCTTATAGCTATAGCTAGTTTTTTCGTCTCTCAAATAATTGATCTTGTACCTGTTCCTTTTCTTATGGTGCATCAAATTTGGGCCAAGTTCCGATTTAAACGATATCTATTTCGTATATATTTCAGACGCTTAGAGGTACTCTTTTTGGAACGTCTTTTAAGATATTTTATCGATTATGAACTATTTACATTTGAAAGAAGACAAATCCTGATATTATGAATATATTTTGGCTGAACGGAATAAATCTAGATTATTTATCTTGTTCGGTTTTATCTTACAGATAAAAGGAATCCTGACTTAAAAATTATGCTGGCCAATTCTATTCTATTATCGATTTATTAAACAGCTACTGTGTGTTCTTAAATAAACCCATACGACCAGTGGTGATCCCGCGTCTTGTAGTTGCATGGCTCTTCCATAGTTTAATTGGCATCGTTTTTTCTACTTACTGATTAGGTGCTATGTTGCAACACTGATCAAAATGTTTGTTTGTTTTTTTCATTAATAAAAAGAAAATTAGTAAATGCAAAGCTGTGATTTAAACGATTTTAGATTAGATTTATGCAAAGTGTAAAACTTACTGATACTCTCTGATCTATGAGGACGATAACATTAAAATAATCAAATAGATGTCAAGAGAAAATAATCTAACTAATGTTGTTTCCTAAGTGAAAAACGGAAATATTTATATTAGTTATAGGAATCTTTCTAATGTTCACTGATGAGTTTGAATTAGAAAGTGAACAACATTTTCAGAAAATGGTAAAAGTGTCATTTATCATACAGATAATGTTCCAGACGTATCACGAAAGATATTAAGAAACTAGATATATTTGTTTCCATTTACAGGGAACGCTCAGTAGAAAATGAACTGTAGTCACAAAAGTGTAAGCTCTAATATGCCCCTTCTTTCACACTGGCAATATATATATATATATATATATATATATATATATATATATATAGAGAGAGAGAGAGAGAGAGAGAGAAAACAACTGAAAAGTTGCAAATTAAAAGAAATTGAATTTTTTTTGTGAAAGTATTTATTTATATTTTTATATATATATATGAATAAATACTTTTATATATATATAAATACTTTCACAAAAAAACATTCAAATGTTTTTTTTAATTTGCAACTTTTCAGTTGTTTTTTTATATATTATATACATATTAAGTAAGTATAAGTGGCTTCTCATTATGCTATATATATATATATATATATATATATATATATATATATTTATATAAATAAATATAAAAGTGAACATACAAGTCAACATATATATATATATATATATATATATATATGTGTGTGTGTGTGTGTGTGTGTGTGTGTGTGTCTTGTACCCTCCCGCGAAAATTGGGCGACCTAGCTACCTCAAACTGACAAGCAATCCAATCCAGCTATTTTTTTTTTAAGCATTTCACCCCAGGCAATTCGGGAGGGCACTAGCACGCAAGGGGTTACAGAGAGTTGGAACGAGAGCAAAGAGGAGTGATAGAGGAAAGGATGAAGAGAAGGATAGGGGATTGATCAAGGTATCTGGAGACGTTGATTGACATTACATTTTAATAGTTAGAGATTATAGCTATCAGGGAAACAAGAAATGGGAGGGAGTTCCACAGGCGGGAAGTGCGAGACATGAACCTATTAAAGTAGAAGGGATGGCTACATTTTACTTTTTTTTCTTTACTAAATGTTCACTCATTACAAGGACCAAGAGTCACTGGAGGCAGAGTTTTCAGTGTGGTTATTGTATGGGCGTAAACGGAGTGAGCGAATGCATATTATAAGTTTATGTAAGATAGGTAACTTTTGACGAGTTTAAGGGTGGAGAGATATGCAAAATATCTTCTCGACAGTCTTTTAAAAATGGTGCTGTTGTCAGGAACAATTTAATACGAAGAAGGGAATTGTCATGTGTTAAGCCTGTTGCATGGAGTACCGGGTGTTCATGTCTGAACTCTTGTAGCTAATTAATTTTGCTCGTCTGAATAGTTGCCATGGTATTTTTTTAAAGCTTATCACCCCTAGCAAGGCTGGAAGCCACTAACACGCAAGGGGTTACAGAAGGTTTGGAGGAAGAGCAGATAGGAGTGGTAAAGGAGAGGATGTGGAGAAAGATAGTGGATCGATCAAGGCAAGAGGGTTACAGAAGATTTGGAGCGAGAGCAGATAGGAATGAAAGTTGAAAGGATGTGGAGAAGAGAAGTGCATAGATCAAGGCCGCTGGAGATGTCGATTGACATTACCCTTAAATAGTTGGAGCTTGTATTTGTCAGGGAAACAGGAATAAGGAAGGGAGTTCCACAGGCGAGATGTGCGAGACATGAAGCTATTGGAGTAGAAGAGACGTCTACATCTAACAGTTTCAACGATGAAGGGGTGGGAACGAGATGCCAGCCTCGTGGGACGTTTAAATTTATGAGGCCTAGGAACCAGCGAAAGCAGCTCCTCGGAGCAATTACCGTGAAAGTATTTGTAAAAAAGACAGAGCGAGGTATTAGCGATGGAATGCTGATAGGCTTCTGAACTTGTGTCTGTGAGAAAGGAGCTGTCGGGTTGAAAATAATTCATCGCCTTCAATTCTGTCAACACTGAACGGTTAAGAATGTGCAGCGCCCGCATAGATATGGCAGCGATACACCTTAAATGATTCTTGTAAAGGGAAGGGATGGCAGGTGAAGCCAGGTACTTCCTGGATCACTAGAAGATTAAAACTCTAGTTTAACAACAATTTTGTTAAAATCGTTTTCGGGCAAATATTCACGTTAATACTTGTGCGAATAGTAAAAAATATATACAGTATTTACATTAGTCGGACTATTGTCCTCATCTTTGTCGCCATATTTGTCACAACGTTTCGGCCGTTGTACGCTCCGGCCTTCTTCAGGTGGTTGGAATTTCGAACTGAACCCTTTATTTCGATCACAGGGGTAGACTGTCCTCAAGGACAGATGGCACAGTGGATAAAGGCTTTGGTTAGATCCAGTGACAGACCCAAAGAGTGTGAGTTCAATACCCGGTTAAGGCAGTGGAGAACTTTCAGAGGGAAAATCAGCAGGAGATAACTGATAACTGACATCCATCAAACATGGCACGTGGAACAAGAACAGTCTACACCTGTGATCGAAATAAAGGGTTCAGTTCGAAATTCCAATGTCTAATGGATGTCAGTTATCTCCTTTTAATTGCCCTCTGAAAATTCTCCACTGCCTTAACCAGGTATTGAACTCACACTCTTCTGGTCCTGTCACTGGTTCTAACTAACGCCTTTATCCACTGTGCCATGTGTCCAACTACCTGAAGAAAGCCGGAGCGGACAACGGCCGAAACGTTGTGACAAATATGGCGACAAAGATGAGGACAATAGTCCGACTAATGTAAATACTGTACATAATACCTCATCTCAGAAATATAGACAGACTAAAAAATATATATATATTATTATTGTTTTAAGAAGCAGAATCCTTTCTGCTTTTATAGATTCTCAATTGAGAGGCTCATGTGTATAGTGACCACGCGAATAACAATTCTGGTCACCGTAATTTGCAGCTTTTTTGAGCGATTCAAATTGACAGAACAGCCAGAATTAAGCTTTCTCTGCTTATGCCTGTACCTCTGTTGTCCTGTATGTCAAGTTAAGAAAAGATCTGACATGAACAGGCAGCTCATTCTTTCCATTACTGCGATTTTCGATGTCAGTTGATGGATCAACAGCTTAGGTAATGTCTGACTTCGTGCCCCGTAATTGGACAATTCTTAACAATTTCTTGGAAGATTGTAGAAATCCATGTGGTTAATGATTGTCGTTGACAACCGTGCTTAAATTGGATTCATAATTACGGTTACGACATTCATTAATTCATCTCTTAATTGCTGTCAAATATCAATCATTTGTATGTGATAAAAAGCCCGTGCAAATAATAAATAAATAAATAAAAATAGGTATTTATAACTGGTCTTTTAGTTTCTTTAAAATGAAGAATGTTTTACTGCTTGGACGAACAATTGAAGGATATCATGTTCGTCTATTTAAATCACATGCAACGTAAATCTATATCATGAATATATCAATCTAAAATATTTTCCTCAAATTATACAATTTCCTATGTAGCTTAAATTCCATCTGTACATTCTCTTTATTTACGTATTTTAGTATGTATGTAAGGAAAGAACTTGTGAACTGACGCTACACAGACAAAGCAGAATACCAATTAACAGAAACCGTATCACGTGAGGACTTTCAACAGGTATACATAGCTAAATAGGATAGCTTATATATATGGAATAGAAAATAATGACAATCATAATTATGGTATTCCACATTACTTCGGACAAAAGGCTAGGGAGGAAGTCCCCTCAATATTGTAATTTTTATTTATTGTTAAGAATACACCATTAAGTGACGAATATGGTGCGTCGTCAGTTTTGTTGCTCCCATGTCACCAGAAGTTTCGGGTCTAAATAAACAGACTTCTTCGATGGGTGACCCAACCGAATACATATGTATTCGTACAATTTTGTACAAAATGTGGCACAAGGCCAAAAAGGGGATGGGGGAAGGGACGGTCTTCTGTATCAATTCTAAACTTAGATAGTCACAAACACTGACCCAAAAATATACCAACAATAGTCCAATCACCAAAACAACAGATTCTCTCCTACCTTTCTGACTACATCCCCCATAATACCTCAATGTCTCTATGAAATTTTAACGAGTTCCCATACGTACATTTCAAAGTCTGGGGCGGGGGAATAAAAAAAACAAAAAAACAACGATTAATTATAATATGAATTAATACTATTTACATAAAATCAAAACAAAATTAGGTTAATAATAAAACACCCCACAATCCTTAAATGTGGCAGAAACATTAGTTAACTGGACGACAAAATTGTGGGATTATAATAGTTTTTAAAAAAAAATCTATCATCCATTCAAAAACACTCACACAAATACGCACTGATTCAGTCACAACAACAAATACGAAAACACACAGGCGAGACGAAGGGCATCCCGCAACTACCAGAGAACTGACATTACTGACCGACTAACGAGAGAGGGGATGGGGAATTTAACTAAAGAAAAATAGGGACAGAAATAAAGGGGATATTGAGCATAAATACCCTAGCTAAGTTAACAGAAAACAGGAAACTAAAGATTCAAACTAAACCTAAACTAGCCTAATATCGACACGCGACCAAACCGAATATGATTAGTATTCGGCCCGCAAACAGAATAAAATTTGCTACTAGCTTTAGGACGTGCCTTATGTAAGTTCCCCCAGAAGACGGCAACTACTAAAGACTTCACTTGGACTATTCGATGTTATAGATCAGGTTTGCTTGGTTGTACTGATCTTCCTACATCCGGCCAAGACAGGGTGTTTCTTGGAAGAAGAGAAGAAAACAAACCAATATATATATATACATTAATAAAATAAAAATGATTTATTATTTTGGCTCGTCTTACGACTTACTTTTCTTTCTCTTCCTCCCCTTTTAAATTCTTTATTATATCTTAATTTGTTTAATCTTTCTCTTTTTTTTAAACTTTCCTTTTTATTCTTATTTTTTTCTCTTAACTACACTTAAAAAATGTTTACAATAGAGTGATTAAAATGACTATTTACAAAAAAAAAATCCTCCTAAAATACGGTAAGAATAATTTGGTATATTGATTGATACTCTAATACATTCCGTTTGAAAATTTAGAGAAAAAACATTTAACTAAAATTACATAAAAATAAATTCATCAATATATTTACATGTTAAATATTAGTTAAAAAAGAAAAGGTAATAACGTGTAAATCTTAGTTAAAATAGGTTACTCCCCAAAAATTATCCTTAACGGAAGAAATTTGTTTAAAAACTAAGAGAAATAATACAACTAAAATCTTCAAATAAATTAATCAAGATATTTATTTACATATTGAATAATAGTTAAAAGAAAATAGCGTGTAAATTTAGTCAAAATAAGTTACCCCTAAAAAATATATCCTTAAAGGAAACAGATTAAAAAAACTAGTAAATACGCCGAAAAAGAAAAAAAAATTCAGAAACGAAAAATTATTTTAATAGAAAGATTTTTCAGCTAAAAGTAGCACTTTATTTACATTATTCGGACTACTGTCCTCATCTTTGTTGCCTTGTTTATCACAACGTTTCGGTCGTTGTACGCTCCGGCCTTATTTAGATGGTTGGAATGTCAAACTGAACCCTTTATTTCGCTCACTGGGGTAGACTGTTGTAGTTCCACGTGCCATGTTTAATGGGTGTCAGTTATCAGTTATCTCCTGTTAATTTTCCTCTGAATGTTCTACACTCCCTTAACCGGGTATTGAACACACACTCTTTGGGTCCAGTCACTGGATCTAACCAAAGCCTTTATCCACTGTGCCATGTGTCCTCAAGGACACATGGCACAGTGGATAAAGGCAATGGATAATCCAACGTTGGATAAAGGCTTTCAAAGTAGCACTGTCTGCTCCGCCAATAAATACCGAATGTTTCTTTCTAAGGAATCGATTATTATTATTACCATTCCTATTACAATCTCACGGATACTTTTTGTAGATAACCAAGAAAAATTTTGTTCAACGCATTCAAACCTAAAATTAGTAGCTATCACCTGATTCAAACTGAATTATATATTCTTACAAATTGGCGATTGTTATTAATATTTAACAATACAACATATCTGAGGCTTTTTCGAATGACTACTTTGGTTGGAATGTACTGTTTTTGCTTGTGCATGGAAATCAGGCGTCTGTTCATTATGCTTGGCTTGAGCTAGCTTTGCTTAATCAAGCTGAATAATGAGTCGGCTTAGCTCCAGGTTAGAAACGAAGCAAAGAAAATTCCCGTCCATAGGCAGAACTGGAACTGCATTTAGGAATTTTAGTCCTACGAAAGCTTCATTCATTTCCAGGTGTTCGAAAAAAAAACCAAATAGACTAACCGGGTTGCATCTTCCCGATAATTGCATTGTCGATGCATAAGCTTTTTTTTTTTGCATATAACACGTTACAATTCCAATTAATTTTAATGCTATCTTCTTGGAATATGTTGTGATACACCGCCCCGATAATATTTAAAACCTCGGGTTTATTGAAAGTAAGCTTTTTGTATTTTAACAAGGTGTCTTTATTCCAAAAACATAATTCTTTAGTCGAAATAATAAATGATTATTTCATCTCGTGTGACAATGTTAATCATGCCTGTAGACAAATTTATTATATAGATATAAATATAGATGTTTACCAAGTTTTTTTTTACGTATACCCTCATCTATATCTGTGGGTGTCTTCGTGCAAGTGCAATTATTTATTTTTGTGAGATAGTAAATATTTATATATTTATATAAATACACACACAGACACACACACACATTTGGGGCGTGTGGTCATGTATGTATGTGGGGGTGTCTGTGTGTGGGAGAGAAAATGAGAAAGAGTGTGTGTGTGTGTGTGTGTGTGTGTGTGTGTGTGAGAATAAAGACAAAAGGAAAATTTATCTTAGCCGACGCGTTTTTATCTCTAAGTGACTTTATCAAAGTAAATGCAAGGATTTAATTTTGTAACAAGTATTTATATACAAGAGTAAAGATTATATTTGTTTTTCAAAATTTTTAAATTTAAGAACGCGTATAAATATTGTTGTGGAGCTATTTCGCAGTGGAGGCTTGTATTTGTACTAAAATCGGTCCTAAATAAGTTCAACGTACCAAACGTTAGGAACTTGATATAATAGGTATTACGCAGAGTAATCTTGTTGTGGTCGCTGACTACTTTCGTATTCGACTAGCTGTCGGCTACTGTCGTCTGACATCGACTGACCCTCGTTCCTCTTACTACTCCTACTTATATTAGGTGGGTGAATCTAATAACTATAGAATATGTGTGTTTTACCATAACACCCCCCTCCTAAAACTTTACTCCGTAGGAGTAAAACAGTTTTCTTTATTTTTTATAGGAAATATGAAGAAAAAAACAAAAAAAAAAAACTTCATTTTTTTAGCAACATCGTAGCGTATCTCCTACGTTTTTGATCCACTTTTAAATGATCAGTTTCCTTTCTTTTTCTCCTGGATCGGCGTACCTCAGGTAAAATCGTTGCTGGAGTTGTTAGATCAAACGTATCGAAAATCATCTCCATAGGCGTTTCTTCCGTGGGATCGCTGTCAACCACGTCTGAAGAGCGTCGTCTGATGTGGTTAATTTGCCGTCTGCACTCGAATTTTTCCCCTTTCACCAAGTACGTCATGTTGCCAATCCGCTTTTCTATTTTTCCAATCTCCCAGAATGATGTATTCTGTTTATAGACCTTAAAGTATACTTTTTTACCAGGATTGTATTTTTTACTTGAATAAATTTTTCTGTACCTGGCTTTGTCTTTTTGGTAGTTGTTTGTCGAAGTCAGATCTTACCCGACGCGCAAACATCACCTCGGCTGGCGATTGTGAGGCTGGTGTTCCGTTATTTGGGGTAATTCTGTATACCTGTAGAGACTTCTGTAGGGCTTCATCTGCAGGTATTTCCCTAGCTTTTTTTAGAGCTATTTTTAGTGTGTCCACAAATTTTTCAGCTAACCCGTTCGATCTTGGGTGATATGGAGCTGTGGTAACATGTTCAACGTTGTATTCCTTGCAGAAATCTTTGAATTGTTCCGACGTAAATTGTCTTCCGTTGTCCGTCACAATTGTATCTACTACACCAAACCTTGCGAACAATTCCAGCAGGAGGTTTTTAGTACTTTGCGTCGTCGGTTTTCTTATCCTTTGTATCTCAGGCCATTTCGAGAAACTATCCACTATTATGATGTAATGGTATCCATTCAGTAGACCTGCGAAATCTACATGAAACCTAAACCATGGTAGGTCTGTTTTTGCCCAGGGATTAAATTTTATTGGGGGTGCCTATGCAGCTAAAGCACAGCCGTTAGATTTTGCCACTGCGTTCTCAATGTCCCTGTCCATATTCAGCCAATATAAAAAACTTCGTATTAGGCTCTTCATCCTAGTGCTGCTCGGATGACCAGAATGAAAATGACTTAGTATTTGCTTTCGCAGTGTGTATGGAATCACCACACGTTCTCTGGAAAACAATACTCTATCGCAAAGCGAAAAAAAACATTTGTTGTGTATTTTGGTCCCTCTCGGCATTTTTTTCATTTATTTTCAAGATATACTTTTCCCTGGTGGTTTCTTCTTTTATTTTTTCTAGAGTTACTGGAACTTCCCGAACTGCATTAGCCACAGCAAATTTCAGGTCTTTTTCTAATTTCAGTGAGGTAATTACCGTGTCTTCTAATGGTTCGCTCATTTTAGGAATTAACCTGGACAGCCCATCAGCATAGCCAAATTTATTCGATGGTATGTACTCCATGCTGAAGTTATAATTTAGCAGTATTATACACCATCTCTGTAGTCGGTTGGATGTATGCATCGGCAAACCCTTTTTCGATCCAAAATTTGAGGCTTATGATCAGTTTGTAGCTTCAAATGTCGACCGTGGTCAAAACGGTGAAATTTCGCTACTGCAAATATTATTCATAGCGCCTCTTTCTCTATCTGAGAGTAATTCTTCTCAGCCGGAAGTAGTGCTCTAGAAGCATGAGCAATTGGTTTTACTTGACCATCTGTCATTTTGTGTAAGATGCATGCTCCTACTCCATACGCACTTGCGTCGCAAGCTACTATGATCTCTAAATCTGGCTTGTAATGAGTTAAAAATAATTCCGAGGTTAAAACTTCCTTTATCTTTTCAAATGCTTTCTGACATTCATTAGTCCATTTCCAGGGTTTTCCTTTCTTCGGTAGCTCATTTAGTGGTGCCCGAAGATCATACATTTTAGGGATGTATATTTGGTAATAATTAGCTAATCCCCCAAAAACTTTGTAATGCGGTAATATCATTCGGAGCCGGCATGTCTTTTATAGCCGCTGCTCACTCCGGGTCTGGCCTTCTACCATTCTTATCGATGATCTGCCCCAGATATTTTACTTTCTCCATAAAAAAAACTCGCATTTGCATTCCTTGAGTTTAAATCCAAAATCCTGTATTCTTGAAACTACTGCATTTACATGTTCCACGTGTTCTGCTATTCTTGTACTTCTCATGAGGATGTCGTCCAGATACGCTACGGAAAAATTTTGCCCACCCAACATCGAATCCATTACTTGTTGGAAAATGGCGGGTGCGACCTTAATCCCAAAAGGAAGAAAATAAAAAAGTTTTTTTTTTGGGGGGGGGGGCAACACAAACGCTTACAAATATTAAGTGAATCTATCTTTACAAAGATGATATTACAGATTGATAAACCTCTGACTTCACATTTTGTTTTAAGCATTTGAACCCCAACCAAGGTTGGAAGCGACTAGCACGCAGGGGTTATGGAAGATTTGGAGGGAGGGCAGAAAGTTGTGATAGAGGAAAGGAAGTGGAGAAGGATAGTGGATAGATCAAGGCGGATTAGGACTAGAAATCCGCCATGTTATTTGTTTTACATCCGAATGTAAAAATGTCAGAGATAATCTCATCGTCATGGAAAGAAGGACATCTCATAAATCAAAAAAAGAGTTCTTTACCAAGATCCAATCATTAAGAAGTTTCTTATAAACGGCAGGTTAAAGAATCAAAGGTAGAAATTGAAATCTATTGAAATACCGTTGTCAACGTTAAAAATACTGTAAAAGTATTCTACTCTCTGTCGACCCGGTGAAATAGAAATACCTCCTGCTATTCGTACACTTATAATTGCATAGGTAGAAGCACACAAAACTTTTTTTATAAAGTATATATACAGGGGTTGGACAAAATAATTGAAACACTTTGCTGTTGATTCTACCATGCAGGACAACTATTGAACCGAGACATGTCCATGATATAGCGGCCCAAACTATCACTGATCCACTTCCATGCTTCACTGTTGGAAGAAGGCAGTCAGGGATGTAAGATTCTTTGGGCTGCCTCCACATATAAACAACCCATGAAGTTGGGAAAAGAGAAGAATTGGACTCGTCTGAGAATATGACTTACTTCAATTGGTCTGCAGGTCAGGCATTGTGATCTCTACACTTCTTCAAGCTCTTCTAAATGTTCCGAGTTTAGAGAAGAGGTTTCCTTACGGCCGCTCTTCCATGATATACAGTCTTATGGAGCTCACGACTAACAGTTTTAGTAGAAACTGGACTATTCAGATGATTATTCAACTCAGCAATCATTTTGGCCGCAGTAGTCCGATGATTTTTTGCCACATTGCGTTTCAATACACATCTGTCCCTGCCAGTAAGTTTGCAAGTCCGGCCCGAATTACTACGGTTGCTAGAGGTTTTCCCCTGTTTTTCCCTGTTTCGCGAATTGCGTCATAGTTCTTGATGTGGTAGGTCTTGAAAAACCAAACAGTTAAGCAACCTTAATGATAGAGGCTCCTACCATGCGAGCTCCAATAATGTTCCCTTTTTTGAACTCGGAGAGTTCGCGCATTTAGATTAAATTTTAATAAATTCTAAAAATAAATGAGAAAAAGACAGTAAATTAGATAAATAAACGTATTTACAATAGTTATATCTTGAAATTACGAAGTTCTTAATATAATAGGTCTTTGAAATATAGGAATGACATTTGCACCTGTTCCAATTATTTTGTCCAACCACTGTATATGACAAAATGTAGTCTTAAGGTAAACACGCTATATTCGTGATACTGAGCAATTTAACTCATAAATCTAATACAGTATACATTATATATATATATATATATATATATATATATATATAGGGAGAGAGAGAGAGAGAGTGAGAGTGAGAGAGAGCATTATTCAAAAGTGGAGCAATATTCGTTAACATGTTTCGATGTGTATTAAAACATCTCCTGAGCCGTTAGTAAATAAAGAATTATTTTTACAGATACTAATATTTAAGCAAATGCTCTGTTTATAATAAACAGTATTAACTATGTTTTCCGGCCTGAATGCCCGAGAAATTTCACAGAAAATGTGTGTCCCCTGAGAGAAAACGAACCTGGAAACTAAAACGGAACCGTCATATAGCCTGATGTGTGACAACATTTTGCTAGAGAGAAAGCGTCTGGTTAGCAAAATTAATTTATTGTTTTTATCCAATAAATTTCCCATGATTTTGTCGAACGATCATATCTACTCGAGGAGTATCTCATCGTAAAATAATATATATATATATATATATATATATATATATATATATATATATATATATATATATATGCATGTATGTGTGTGTGTGTGGGTGTGTATGTGTGTGTGTCTTTGCGTGGAGTTAGTGGATGTAGCGTCTTTCTGGTTAATATATTTTAATTAATATGTTGTCTGCAATGGATCCATTATTGGTAGAGAAACGGTTACCTAATGTAATGTGAAAAAATGATGCTGTGTTTTGCCAAAGTCAGCTCGCACACACATCGCCATTTATATTAATATATAAATACAAATTCTTTTGTGTGCGGTTTTCTGCTTAACAGGACAAAATATATACACAAATATACACTACCCGGTTTGCTGACATATATCCATATAAAATATCTCTTTGTGCACACGTGTAGTAAATAACTGAATGTATAAGCGTATATAATAGCTTAGCGAATAAAACATCTATTAAATTATGCATTTCATCACTATCCTCATATCAAAGCTTCGATTAATGAAATAGTAATAAAGTGCTGAAGCAAATTAGGAGCTAAAGGTCGAGCGGCGCGTCGACTCCATTTCGTGTGTAACCATTACCCACTCAACTAATGACATTGTTCTAAAAATTCCTTGCCTATGCGAGCAATGTTTTAGTTGTTTGAGCCATAACATAAAAGCATTGCCAAAAAATAAAAATGAAAAAAAAAAAAATAAAAAAAATGATTAAAAAAACAACGAAATTTATTTACCTGGTGTTGTATCGATATTCGATTACATGTATATGCTCTTCGCTGGAATCATTTCAAGGTGAAAGTGTCAGCAGTCGCCCAATATCCTATATGCGGAATGGTCCGTACAGTTAAATTATGGCCGCCGATGACATGATGAAAACAGAGTTTCGATCGAATAACCAGTGTTCCAATGCAGATGTCTAACTTCTGTTTTTTTTTAATCATTTTCTTTAAGTTGAAGCAAGAAAACATCAATGTCAGAACGAACTAATGAACGTATTTATTGACCGTCACTCAAGCGCCATACAGCATCTCTTCGTACACATAAATGTCATACTCACTCCTAAAGACAACTTCAGCATCAAAGATTATGGTTTCTCTTAGAATGACCGGTCAATGCTCTGTTTGCTTTTATTTTTAGATGGATGTTTTACGAAAAAAAAAAAAGGTAGAAAACTTATGAATTTCGAATTGCTGTCATGTCAGGCAGTGCAGTAATAATTCGAAACTTCTGTTTTAAATGTTCGAGAAGATTTCTTTATCATAAATATGATGTAAAAGCAAAACGAAAAAAACAAGTTATCAAATTCGACATGTCGGGTAATTTCTAAAGATTTTACAAGTGTATCTAATGAAGTCATTTAAAAAGTTCTTTCGGTATGTTTCAATATATAGTTTACTTATCCCCTTGGTAATATAATCAGCGCTTAAAACAAATGTTTCATTTTTTAGGACATTGGCGATGGTTTTTTTTCAATACAACTTTATTTTCTCTGAATGCCTATGCTGTTTTACATAGACTGGTTTTCAGTTGTCTTATATATAGATGTTGTCTTTTTAGATTGACTGTCACACAACGATAGAGAGATAAGTGTGTTCTCTATTTACATTATTCGGACTATGTCGCCATATTTATTACAACGTTTCGGCCGTTTTACACTCCGGCCTTCTTCTGGTGGTTAGAATGTCGAACGGAACCCTTTATTTCGCTCACTGTCTGTTCGGGGTAGACTGTTCTCGTGCCATGTCTAATGGATGGCAGTTATCTGCAGTTAATTCCCCTCTCCATGTTCTCCACCACCTTAACCCGGCATTGAACTCAAACTCTTTGGGTCCTGTCACTGGATCTAACCAACGATTTTATCCACTGTGCCATGTGTCCTTGAGGACATCTGTGTCTAAATTTCTGGGCGTTATAAACCCAATGTCTTCAGCAACCAGTTTTTACCAGTCCACATATTGCAATTTTTGCTGTTATCAATACATTTTTTTACCAGAGCTCATTTTGCAATTTTTTTATTATCGCTTTTCTCTGGCACAAAGATGAGGACAATTGTCCGAATAATGTAAATAGGTGTATATAATACCATATCTCAGAAATATAGACCGATACTAAGTGTGTTCTATATCCATAGTATGAGGAAGGAAACATGGGTTCATGCCTTTACAAATGAATATGTGCGAACTTAAATACAATAGCGTAGACTTGGTTCGCCGATTAAAATGTTTGAGCCAATACCATATAGTAACCGAAACGTACCAAATGCTTAAAGTGGATTTCCAAAAATGTTATCATCATATTCAGGTCGTTGAATGGGTCCTAATATATTTATATTCTTTGTTATATATATATATATATATATATATATATATATATATATATATATATATATATATGTATGTATATATAACAGAGAATACAAATAAGTTAGGACCCATTCAATGACCTTAATATGTTCCTTCTCTCTGAAGTATGGTTGATTTTTTATGCTTTTTATGGCTTTCTTTTCTTCTCCATTTGTATTTCTTTATTGACTTCTTATTCTCTTCTTTTTTACTTTAATCTGTTTTTTCTTTCTTTCGTTTCCTTTTATGGAAATGTTTGTATATATTTGTTTCTTTGACTTCTATATAAAACTTTCTAATATGTAAAATGAAGTGATGTTTCATAACTTGTATTTTTAAATAAAATCCTTTATTATATCCAATGTCATACACCTGATGAGATGACTAAATTAGAAATCGAAACAAATACGCGTTCTTGTCGTGATAACTTGCATGTTCGAAAGTAACAGTTTATAATAATTACCTATTGCCCTACTTTAGTATTGACCACTTTTTTTAATTAATGTTAACAACGTTTGAATTTATATTCTTTACGTTCTTTTACACAAACACACACACATATATATATATATATATATATATATATATATATATATATATATATATATATATATATATATGATAGATGTATATTTAGGCAATCTTTCTTTTATGCATGTTTAATTAAAAACGACAGACAAGGTACTATGGTTAAGCTTTTATTTAATTTTTCTTGTGTTCGTACAATAGCTTTCTTTTCTGGACAAAGGGTGTGTAATAACTGTATAACTGTAATAGCTGAAAAATCGAATCATCCTTGGTAATGGCTAAAGGTATAGCCAAAAGCGCTGGGAAATATAAGACATTTGGACAGTTCTTACACACCATTTTTCCAGAAAAGAAATCTCTTGTTCGAACACAAGAGAAATTAAATAAAAAGCTTAACTGTAGTAGCTTGTCTGTCGTTTTTAATGAAACATGCATATATATATATATATATATATATATATATATATATATATATATATATATATATATATATATATAACGTTAAACGTAATATTTGATGGATACTAATATTTTAGTAGACGTTCCGTTTATATTAAATAGTATATATACTTTCGTCTGTTATGCCATACATCAGGAGAAAATCCAGCGTTCCCCTTTGTAGGAGTGACTGTTGTTAGTGACGACGGTATTTTAACCGAATGGTTAATAAGATTTCTCGAATATTAAAGTCAATGGATGGAAATAAATATGCAGTTTAGAATAACAGAAGCGTGTACTCAAATACGATTATCCATTGAAAATACGTTTAAATAGTAACAATCTGCCCTATTATAAAAAATCAATTCATTTTTTAGAATATATATATATATATATATATATATATATATATATATATATATATATATATATATATATATATGCCTAATAATCCGTTGGTATATAATACAAAGGAATCTTAATAATATAAAATATTAAACCTGATCCACAAAAAGAGCTGTGTATTTATTATAACAGATCATATATGTTATGTAGACTAGAAATCCAAATTAACCTCATTTGAATAGCTATTTCAACCGAAAATAAAACCCATGTTATCATTGTCAAATTAGAAGTGTGAACCTTCACATTTCTGAGTTGACAATGCCAACATAGGACTTCTTGTTGGGTGAAATATCTATTCGAATGAGGTAGATGTGTTTTTCTATTTTATGTAATATATATATATATATATATATATATATATATATATATATATATATATATATATATATATCCGATGCGATGAGAACGAAAGTAATATATAAATTCCAACGTTCACAGAATTAATCCAAAAGAAGGCTCGATACCGATACTAGAGAGATAATTTTAATTTTATCATATACACAAAATGATTTCAGTCACTACAATGGTGCAACTTCCTTTCAGTGCATTTTAACTGCACTTCGACGGGTGAGAATCGAAGTGCAGTCGAAATGCACTGAAACGAAGTTGCACCATTGTAGTGAGTAAAATGGTTTTGTCTATATGATAAAATTATAATAAATAAATATATATATATATATATATATATATATATATATATATATATATATATATATATATATAGGTGCCGCATGTGATTAATCGATAATTACAAAACAATCATTAATCTAAGTTTTATTGGGAAAGTTTTAGCATCTGATCGTCCTCAAATGAACCAGCCTGGCCAATTTTTTCCAAATATTTATGTCATCCATGTCTCTCCTCATTTCTAACTGGTGGCGGTTCTTCTTGATCAGTTTCCATCATTCGGTTACGATTGTATAAATTGCGACACAGCTTCTTGTTTACTTCACCAGCAATGATGGCCACTAGACCAAACTGACATTCACCGATTTTGTATATAATAATTGATAGGTTCCTCTGTCATCCTTTTAATTCATATTGTTTGCAGCTGAAATTTAGAACTACTCTCAATAGTCGAGTATATGTACCATTTATTTCTTAATCTAATGTTGCTGATGTTCAGCTGCTAGACCCGTATATTAATATTGTTCCCACCTTTGACATAGAGATTCATTTTTAGATGATTTAGTTTTTATTTTGGTTTTTCAGATAGTATTCAGTTTTATATATATTCATCTTCGTTTTGTAGTTGATTTCATTTCGATACTATTGCAATTCAAATATCTAGTTATTTTTAGTTCAAATATGATTATAAATAATAAAAAATATCCTCCATTTTTATTAGACATGTCAGTTGAGAGTCTTAAGAGATTTATTTCTAGTTCATAAGAAATATGAATTCTGTTAGAATTTCATTTAAATGTTCAAATCCCGCCGCAGCCTGATTCTGTTGAATACAAGATTCCGTTGGAATTTTCATTTGAAAATCTCTGACTGCGATGTTGATTGTAGTGTATCAACTAACTCTTGCTACTTTTAAAATAAAAACGTTATATTTCTCATCTTTAACTGCAACTCACAATTGTATGGTCACATTAGAGCGAATATATTTTCAAAAGGTATGGATGCTTAAAAGATAAACTACTGGGTTCCTTCACATTAAGCTCATTTCCCTCATAATCAGCTCGTAATTAAAGCAATTTAATTAAATATTCAAATTAAACTAGAAATAAATACAAAGAATGAATAGGAACTGAATTAAAAACTGCTCCATTTGTAATACAGGGTGACCAAAAAAAAACAGGTATGTTTGAAGTGCGTATTGCCAGACACGAGCAAGTGGCAAAACTGCGAGACAGTGACCTTCAGCAAGTTAACCTTTTGCCATTTTAGTTACGAGAATGAAATTCACAGTATCCCAGCTGAGATGTTGCAGCAGTCAATGAGGAATCTCAACAGCAGATTTCAAGAATGCATTCGTACAGGAGGACGCCATCTACAGGACGTAATTTTTTAAAAATGAAAATTCCATCATTGTTTCTTAAATGGCATTGGTTTTATTGGATTGTTAAAAAGATCCCGTTTTTTTGGGTCACCCTGTATAAACGAGTTGCTTAACATTAGGCCGATAGTCATAGGCATATATTTGATTCCGTTGTCAGAAGGTAAAATAATAACTTGCCGAAATAATGGCACTTTCCTCATTAGTACCAAGGACAATATTTTATGTAAGATTATTACGACAGAACATTAGGCTTAGATAAAAATGTTTGGTAAAGAAATTGGATTTACCGGATGACTTAACAATGGAATGATATATTTTAGACAAGCGTAACGCTTTTAGACACAAACTTTATCCCTTATTTTCCTTAGAAATCCACGCAATTAATGACGAACATTATAGACAGAAGTGAGGCAAATGTAAACGCAGAATGTACATATATATATATATATATAATTTTGAAGAACTTTAAATGGATGAACAAATAAACTTTCTGGCATCAGCAGCAAGTGACCATGAAAATATCAGTCTGACATTCAGTATTGATTATTGAAAAAGGTTTTCACGGATGATGCTAATTAGACAGTTTTTTTTTATCGTAATGCATCTGCGGAATAGTGGGATATTTTTATAATAGAACCAGAAGGAAATGTAAAATAGTCTACAGAGTTAACTGACTTCATGTTTGCTGAACACCGAAGAAAAAACAATGCGGTTAATACGAAACCCTTTCTCTAGACACTGTTTTACTCTTCATTTCTTCCAGACTATCGGTCTCCCTTTTTCTGTATATATGTGAGGCTTTTCATATTTATCTATACGCGAAACATAATTGTTAAAAATGCGGGAGAAATAAAACGAACGCGTCTCTTGTTAACGGAGTTTTCTTTATTTCTAACTAGTAATACAACAACATATCCTCAGAAAGTAGTATCTGCTATATATTTCCATAGGTACACCTATAATAATACAGTTCTTTTCGAAAGTGAAGTAAATACATCTTCAAAATACTCTCTTTCACATAGTCATCGACATTATCTACACATTTACACCCAGCATAAACATGAGAAAAATTCCCGGGAACACATCACTGAATGCCAAATACTCACAGACTAACCATTTCTTTCCTCCCTCATTCTCGTTTTTTGACTTACTCTCTCTCTCTTTTTTTTTAGCTTTCTCTCTTTCCTTATGTTTCTCTCACTCACACCTGAACTCACGCTCTCTAAGATTTCTTTTCTATTTTCTTTCTTTTTCACTCTCCTTCTTCGTATAATATCTCTTCCGAACGAAGGCGGACATGGTTGCCTGTGGCTTACTGATTTCACTTCCACTCCTTTATATTGCCTTGTGTTTCTATCACTTGTTCAACTATTCATTTGCTAAAATCATATCAAGTATGTGACTCTTTGAAGAATAGAAACGCCCTCATAACACATCAATGTTTCCAATACTGAACGGTATTACCAATCGCCTAACCATATGCACAAATCAAATGTTTGGTTTCTGTAAACGCCCAGCAAGCGTTGATTAATGTCAATGATGTAATTCTTTCCACATGGAGGAATTCGGTAGAATACGTCTGCTTTGTACTCACTTTCATTTTAAGACGCCATTTTGTCAGGTTGCCGCTTAGTTGGTATTTGTAACAAAGCCAAGAAATTATCGGTTATTGGCTTGAAAGTTCATCCTCGACTGCCATATCACCTGATATCCAACTCTGGGGCAACCTAGCAAAATAGGAGGAATTATTTTCGGAGAGATTCTTTTAAATTTGGAATACGGTTTACTTAGTGACAATCTGAGTGAAACTGAAATTGAACTGTTAAGGGAGGTCTGATTGAATCATGTTCAGCTTGATACGATCAAATAAACCCTTTGTCACCCTTGGTGATACGAATGTAGAATGTATTTTTTTAATATATATTTGAGCAGATTCATTGCAAGTTTCGAATGTCAAGGTCAGAAAATAATGTTAGGCTTTCTTCCAGTGAAGAAACAGTCAAATATTTCGAACACGAATATGTGTTTTATTTTTGCAGATCATTTACAAATCAATATGACAATATGTAAATAGTCAATATTGCAATATCATAATAAAATATTCGCATTTTCATATCTCTCTTTCACTTTCACTTTCACTTTCTCTTTCTACTTACACTGTATATCTCTTACAATCCCTTTTCACTATTTCATTCCTGTTTTTTTCTTTCGCTGTCCCTCTTTTAAATTATATTTCTTCCTTTTTTTTCTTTCGTTATATTTCTCTCACTCATTTCGTCTCATTTTTACTCCTTTTTTCCCCTTATCTCTCCCCAACTCCGTGTAATGTCCCTTCAGACAGATATGGATTGTGAACCTCCAGAACCTCTGATTTTTTGTCATGCTCTACTTTATTATAGACTAGCATCATGGCCCTGCTTAATTCAAAAAACGTACGACTCATAGAGCAGTCGCTATCACTTGACTTAAAATATTTTTGCCCTTCCTTGCCTTTAAAGGAGTGCCCTTTGCCGTGCTGATGTTGCTACATGCCTTACTTCTTCCCTATTTCACACTGCGAATTTTTTCTAAGCTTTACACTAAACATTAAATCTGTTACGAAAAAAGTACTAAAAAAATCAACACAAATCGATCAGCTTTAAAAAAAGGACTCGTAACTGGTAAAACCGAATGAAAAAGAATGTTAACAACAAATACTTTTTCCCACCCAACCCAGTTCTGCGGAATTAGAATCAACGTTGAGTTTAAGCAAGCGAATGAGCCAATTGGAGTAAAGTGCCATGCAGATATAAATTTTTCCCACTTGTGAAGAATGCAACTCTCGATTTTTTTTTTGCATGCTAGTTAACATTCGTGTCAGTCAGTTATTGGCTCTCACGCTGTCCAATTGAATCTTCCTGCCTATTAGTGGCAGCCAGCTATAGACTCTCACTCTGGCCAGTAGAAAATGGCTGCAAACTACATCAAAACTGCCGTAGAAGCATGAAAAACTCGATTATTTCCACTATAGAAGGGAGTTGGGAAATGCAAAGTCGGTCTTGGGCTTTTCGCTAACTCGGAGCATGCGCATGTAAATCTTGGTGCAAATCCGTCGAAAATTCCGGCCGTGCATTCGTTACACACACACACACACACACACACACACACACACACACACACACACACACACACATCCTGCCTTCTATAGATAGAGATCATTGTCCTTTTCTCCCTTGTTCCAATATGCAGTTTCACAAACAATTTAATGAAAATTAGTGCTGCTTTTCTCTATTGATATGTGAGTATTCAATTCACCAAGCATTCTTTCCTTTTTATGTTTTATAAATTTCAGCTGTAACTTTATGATTAGTACTCTTATTTGTTATAGATTCTTCTGATGGTCTTCTCAATAAAGTCCTTTGAAGATTTTGCTTTCTTAATTTGTTTCAAATCTTTTCAATCCTTTTTTAGATACAGAAACTATATTACTATTCTTGTGGACCTTTTATCTTTTGAGTCACAACGTGCACCTTCTGTTACAGCATAACTATGCATTTCGGCCATCGTTTTATATGTTTATTTAAGCCTTCATGATAAATCTGTAAAGGTTTGGACACAAAGAAATCTTTGAATGCAGTTTCTGCATCTATATTGCAACGAAATGTTTTTTGGCTTAAAAAAACCTGCCAATATGATTGAATATGTAGCCGTCAGTGGGCGAGAAATCTGGGGAATATGGTGGATGTGGCAGGGCCTCGTATCACAAGTCCGTGAGAATCTGCAGTGCCGTCGTGTCAATATATGGCCAAGTATTTCCATTAAGTAGAATTAGAACTTGTCGATTAACCATTGCCGATTGCATTTTTTTTAATGAAAGTGAATTTCTTCCAGCTGCTGACACGCGGCTGTGATACTCGAATTAGACGCCAGATAGCTGCAATGGATAACACCAACGACAGACCATTACACAGTAACCATAATCTTCTGTTAGTACAATTGTGTGTATTCAAAATGTGGGTTATATAATATTTTAATTAAATTACGGAAGAGATTGATATATAATTAACAAAGGGTGCACTTTAATCTTTAAAAATGTAATTTTGTGTAACTATTCTAGTGAATTAAAAGGTGTATTCTAAAATCGGACATTTATTTTCCGAATGATGTAATATCATGAATATATGAAAGCATTATGAAGGATGTACGAAAAGTTACATAGAAACATTTACTAAGATAACATGTTAATTTTAGCCAAATAAAATAATATTACCTATGGCTATCTTACCAGCTCTATGCTGATCTTTCTCGCAGTCGTCCTCGACATTGTATTTAGATCATCAGAACATAAATTTACATTCACCCTATTTACATTGTTTGGATTGTTGTCCTCATCTTCATTGCCATATTCCCGACGTTTCGGCCGTTGTAAGCTCTAGCTTTTTTTTCAGGAGATTGGAATTTCGAACGGAAATAATAATAATAATAATAATAATAATAATAATAATAATAATAATAATAATAATAATAATAATAATAATAATAAAATGTTCTCGTTCCACGAGCTATTCTTCTTCCGGATGTCTCAATATCCTTGAGGAAACATAGCCCATTGGTGTTAGGTAAAAGTGGTGTCTTTCGACTTGAGAAATGCGTATAGCTCCGCAGAGAACATTAAGGTCTGTGTGAAAACGCTTCATTTGAGGGAATAAAACGAATGATAATGTAAAAGAATCAAATCAAAATGAATCGTTAAACTCGGTATAATATTCGAAATATATATCTGGAGACACAATTTTTTTTTAGGTTGACTGTTTGGTGATTTTTTTGGCGCAGTAGGATGATATCATCATGCAAACGCCCAGGTTCCTTTCAACGAACAGTTTTACGCATAAATATTTGTATTTTAGCGGCTATAATGCGTCTTGGTCTAAGGGTCCGTGATTATTTGCTCCTGAGTCTTACCGTTAATTTACTAAAACGATTGGAAAGCTAGGAAGAAAACAAAAACGTTGTTCTGACGCTTTTGCTCTTTAATCAGTTATCTTGGGACATAGCAGAAGGACACTCTCCCAGATACGAACATTTCATGAACAATTTCATGGATCAACGAATTAGAAATATCATATTATGCAGCTATATCGCTCAGTTTGCGCCATATATCCCCTTAAAGCACGGTATCAACGCGCGCAATGATATCTCTTGCTGTAGATGTACAATGAACGCTCTGCACATGCTTAACTCCCTGTGTAAGTGCACTTCACGAAACCGATGAACTTTTCTTGCTTCTTTACATGTTCGCCATACACAAAAACAAATTCTCGGCGAGTTTCTGTTGGAATTATTTCATTGGGCATTACAGAAATATATTATTAAAACACGCACCTATAAATTTTTTCACAATGTTTTATATTTTGACGAATACATATTTGATGTAATCTCACATACGCATGCGTCTTATATAAAAAGTCTCTTTTGGCTGTTACAAAACGTATTGCATACTATATGTTGCTTTGTATTAACAGCTTACAAAAAAGGCTATATATATCTTAGTTTCCAGGCAATTGTTGTATTACTATAATGCTGTAACAGATATTATATCAAGTAATACTTCGAGTTGTTTTGGTATCATGTAATCCAGAAATACATCCTGCAATCAAGTGTCATCATCAGCTAAACAGGTTCCACCACCAATCGTGTCTGTTGAGAAGGCTAGACACCCAACAGGACTAAAAACAAGATCTCCCAAAGGAAGGGCGGAACGTGTAAATCAACAACTAACACACTGTGAAACACTGGGCTTCCTAGTTATGTATACAGCTACAGCGGTGATGAAATGGCATCACTTGGCCGGGGAGGAATTCCTAGATTGAAAAACAACGGGCAGAGAGGATGTTTTCCCTGGGAGAATCAACGGACAAGGGATCGTGGCCAAGGCGAACCTATAATTTGGATGATATCAACTGTGGTTGGATAAATGTGGAGGTTATGGGATCGGATAAGTTGTCTAAGTTGCTACTCTCGAATGAATGAATACCTCTTCAGTATTAGAAGCAGATAGGTGGAGTGGACCGGTCAGGCGCTGAGCGACCCTACAACCAAACCCGGCCATGGGACCGATGATTAATGATGATTATGAATAATGATGATGACGATGGACACAGAAAATTTATAGGTGCATACGTCTATACGAGAAAACACTACAAACACCGAGAAGAATCAATTTCAAACAAGGCTTTAATTATTTACATCGTTCGGACTATCATCCTTATCTTCGTTGCCATATTTATCACACCGTTTCGGTCGTTGTACGCTCCGGCTTCTTCGGGTGGTTAGAATGTCGAACTGAACACTTTCTTTCGTTCGCTGGTGTAGACTGTTCTATTTCCACGTACCATGTCTTATGGATATCAGTTATCCGTTATCTCCTGTTAATTCCCCTTTCTAAATTCCCCACCGCCTTAACTAGGTATTGAACTCACACACTCTTGATCCTGTCACTGGATCTAACTAACGCCTTTATCCACTGAGCCTTTTGTCCTTGAAAGAGCGAAATAAATGGTTCAGTTCGACGTTCCAGCCACCTGAAGGAGGCCGGGGCGTACAACGGCCGAAACGTTGTGATAAATATGGCAACAAAGCTGAGGATGATAGTCCGAATGGTGTAAATAGTGTACATAATACCTCACCTCATAAATATAGAGAGATACTGAAGGCATTAATTGTTCGTGAGACTTGTTTGGACAACCGTTACTACTGAGTAGCGAATTCAATTTTAACGGTGTGTCTAATACAACATTTACCTTAAATAAAACAGCAAGCCTCATCATCAGCCAGCAAACAACTTATTCAAACGTCAGAGAAAGCAAAACAAAGAAATAACTATCGTCTTGTCCTATGTGACATTGTTTAACATTAATTTAGAGACACTAATTATTAAGATACTTTCAAAAAGGTTTCCCAAAGATAATTGAAAACTAGGGTAAATGGTAAGATAAATAAAGAGTGAGAAAAAGTGTCATATAGATGCAAGGGGAAGCAATAAAATGATTCAACATCACATATCTTTATTTTTTCACCATGCTTTCTGCTCATGCGCGCTTAGACGGTATCATTTGTGGTCACGTGATCGAAGTTTAAGCTTGATCGCTCCAGTTTGCCGCTGCTGTTACAATGTAAGCGTGGTCGCTCCGGTTGCAGTGTGCAACAAGCAGGAACAAAGAGCAGTGATAAGATGTGTCTGGTGTTTAGAGAGCGGAGATTCGTCGCAAGCTTTTAATAAAATACGGCGACCTTGTACTTCCTTGTGAAAGTTTGTATGAGTGGATCGGAAAGTTTAAAAGTGTCCGGAAAAGCGTGACGCACAAAGAAGAAAGCAAGACGTCCGTCGATTTCCACCACTGACGAGTAAATTCAGCATGCTCGAAAGATGGTAATTACGAACCGCCGACTTATCATCGATAAGGTAGAATGTTATCTACAGATTCGGATCACTGCTGTAAAAGCTCAAATGTCTCTTTCGCCATAACATATCTAAATATATGTTATGCCGAAAGCGCGGATAATTCTTTGACTTTTCATCGGATTCAGTCAGTTATGTGCCATCCGTGATACAGGCTTAGGCGATCATGTATCTTTCGATACATGGCTGACGAGGCAGTTTTTTTTCCGCAGTAGGTTGCCATTGTTAGACCAGTTGCCATCCAAGACTAAAGAACCCAGTCTGTACTGCTATTTACCCATAGCAGGAGGGAGATTTGAAGAAGATACATAACTTTCCCAAGGGTATTAGAACGTAAATGAATTCGACTGGAATTCGAACTTGGCTCTCCGATTTCTCATTTCGAGCATCTATCCATTACTCCACTGCGCTTCCTACAACGTCACAGTAATTATTTCTTATATTCTCAGTTTACGCCATTCATTAATCCAGCGTATTCAAAATGGTTTCCTTTGCTTCAATTACTTTAGATTAATGACATGAAGCTCGAAAGGAAATCCTCCTGGAGGCATCATCCTCCACCCGACTTTCGAAATACGCAACATATACAATGTTCAAGGCGTAAACCTGATCAAGAAAAAAACTGTACATCAATAAATCTCTTGTCAAAGTCGACTTTAAAAATCTAATGAATTATAATATTTTTCTTTGTCTATATTTTTGAGATGAGGTATTACAGTTATTTATTTTATTTACATGGATTGGACTCTTGTCCTTATCTTCATTGCCAAATTCACGACGTTTCGGCCGTTGCACGCTTCGGCCTCCTTCAGGCGAATTGAATTTCAAACTGAACACTTGATTTCATCCATTGGGGTAGCGTGTTCTAGTTCTAGGTGCCAAGCTTCTTCCGGATGTGTCACTATCCTTGAGGACACATGAGCCAATGGATAAAAGCGTTAGATGAATCCACTGACTTGACCCAAAGATTTGTGAGTTCAATACCTGGCTGAAGCAGAGCTGAACAAAAAACTTGGAGAGTTGCGTTAAAAGGAACATAACTGATAGTGAGACACCCGTAAGAGGCATGACACGTGGAAGTAGAACAAACTAACCCGGTGAACGAAATAAAGTGTTCAGTTTGAAATTCCAATCACCTGAAGAAGGTCGGTATGTAGAACGGACGAAACGTCGTGAATATGGCTACGGACATGAAGACATCAGTCCGAACAATGTAAATAGCCTAAATGTTTTTGTTTTTCTTATTACGACAAAGTTATTTCTCAATACGTTCATTGGATTGAAAGATTGAATGAAAAATACTACCAAAATTACGAAGCAATCATTTGCTAAAACAAACCACTGGTAGATCTGATTAGTTTTTCAGTTTATATCCGTTGTACGGTACTGACAAAACAGAGGAAACAAATTTGTAAAGTAACATTATCTATGGTGTGTGTGTAGGGGGTGAAGTAGATATTTTCAATTGTTAATATGTTTACAGCTTCGTTTGATCACTGAGATCAAACACGAAGTAATTAACAAAATTGCTGTATCTACTTTTTTCAATCAAATGGATAGCACAATATATTCTTTCATTGTAATCGATAACATTTCTCCCTTAAAAAACTATTTTTATTTGAAAGAAATATGCTTGGGTTAAATATATTGTCTGTGTAAATAATGCAATCAAGATCCTCCTGCATAGATAAAAGCCATTACATAAATATGCATAGTGAGCAAAAATGTTCAAATAATCCAAATATCTGATGGGGAAGACATATTTATACAAGTTCTTTGGAAATGTCTATTCATGGTTTGTAAATGTAATTGAGATTTCAGTTCATAACCTAGTGGGAAGCACACTATTTACATTATTCGGACTACTGTCCTCATCTTCCTTGTCATATTCATAAAAATGAGGACTATAGTCCGAATAATTTAAATAGTGTACATAATACTTCATCTCAGAAATATAGACAGATACCAAGTGGGAGCATTTTGTTCACCTGTAGGGGTTGAGCAGGATGACACACTTCTTGGTGAGCTTATCTTGGTTTTATCATTTGCAAACTTATTTCATAACTTCAAATCGATAAATACGATGCACACAGTTTTATCCTAGAGCAGAATTCTACAAAGAAAAAAGATTAAGGTTTTTAGAACAATATATCAGAAGAACGGATACATTATTATCCACTATGTGCTTCTTGGATTTTAGAAACGTTTCGGCAACTGAAACAAAGACGTATTCTTTATATTTAAATACGCTCACGGCAGAACAGTAGGAGTTTTGAGTTGATTTATTACCTCACACAATCACACATATAACTTGAATAAATCGGTTTGATATTGTTCGAGAACATGTTATGTCTTTTACGTTCAAGATAATGACATTACACTTTTATATTGGCTTTGTTTCAACTGTGTATCTTACATGCTTACTAACTCTTTTATTTTCCTTACCTGAATTCTTTGCTAATAATAATAATAATAATACCGCTGTCCAT
This sequence comes from Acanthosepion esculentum, assembly GCA_964036315.1. Taxonomy (NCBI): domain Eukaryota; kingdom Metazoa; phylum Mollusca; class Cephalopoda; order Sepiida; family Sepiidae; genus Acanthosepion; species Acanthosepion esculentum. Next base: position 30,993,075 of record OZ038495.1, on the reverse strand, counting down.
CTTTGGAAATCATATTTTTCATATTGTTAGCGATAGTTATCTAATTTCTCCAAATTTCAAAAGTGACCAAAGTGAATGTCAAACGAAATCGTACATTATATTGCATGCATATTATATCACCAATATATATATATATATATATATATATATATATATATATATATATATATATATATATATATATATATATATATATATACATGAGCATTTGGGCAGAAATCTTTCTTTTATACAAGTTACATTAAAAATTACTGTCAATCTACTGCGGTTAGTTTGTTTTATTTAATTTTTCTTGGGTTCTTGTCCGTTTGGTTCGTTGTTTTTTACGGCATATCAACCTCAATATGTTATTTAATGCCAAGAAAGTTTTTATTGCTGATAACATTTTGTTTTGTCAAAAATCTATTTCTGGTAATGTTTTTTCCTCAAAAATGTATAGCTCGTAATATTATTTTAAAAAATGTATTGCTGGTAATATTTTCTTTTCTTCAAAAATGTATATCTGGTAATAATTTTTTACAAAGTATTTCTGGTATTAAAACCTATTTTTACACTTTTATAATGCGTTTTACCTCAGTTTTGGAGTTACTATTTGCCGATAGCTGGGACCCTAACAGGTGCTACGACCCTGGGTCGGGGTGGACCTGGGAGCACCAGCAATTAAAAGGTGATTCCACGCTCCTCACAACCTCCTGATCAGAGACCTTGCTGCTGGACGTAGTTTATCGTCATACCCAGGAAGGTGTTCTTGCCCAAATATCCACGCATTCAATTAAAATTAAAAAAAAATAAAATTCTTCAAGGTAATGGCTAAAAGTATAACCGAAAGCGGTCTGATCTGCAGAACATTCGGACAATTCCTACGAAAAGAAGCAGTTACAGTGATAGAGTGGAGGGGAGATATACCAATTCTCTTTGTTACATGAGGACCGAATTTTCGTTTTAATTTTTTCCTTTTATTTTCATCTTCTTTCTTGATAATGAACTTATTTCAGTGGGGAATATTAATGACAAATACTGAGTATTATCGCTTGAAAATCTAAAACAAATCTTACAGTTCATACTTACGTTTCAAGCAATTGATTTGTTCGTGCTCCTTCTCGAACTAGGAGCAGTTTTATATTCGATTTTTTAAAACGAAATATAAGTTTGATTTCAGTTGCGAAATGACTACTCTCCACAAACATACGACAATTTGACAGTAACATTCGGCGATTGCGACCCCATAAGGATGTCAAATACAATCATATGTACCTAACAATACTTACAAATGTAAAATAAAATAAGAATTATCATAAAACTAAATTAGAAAAATATTATTCTATGTTTAGAACTATATTTAATAAGAGTAGTAAAGATTAGCCGTAATGAAATTGGAGATGTACAATTTATAGGGTTGATTACAAAACAAGGGGTGCGTGTTATGCGTGAGCAGAAGCATTTTCCCACAGTTTCAGCAAAAGTTTATGGGTGTGTGTTATGGATGAAGGCGTATTATACATGGAGTATTACAGTACATATTTGTCTATTTGCACCTTGGTTTAATCGTCCCTATGCTTAAAACCTATGTGGAATCTAAGATTTCTTCAATATCTCTCTATATTTCTAAGATTTCTTGTAAATTTACCGTTTAATCTTTCTCTTATTCATTAGTTTCTATATCGAGATTTTTATTTGACATAATTAAGATGGTAAATTTCCACAGAAATGTAAACAAAACTTTAGAAAAGAAACCCGAATCAAGAATAGAAATGAGTGACACTGGCTAGTCGTCGTGAGAATAGAAGAGAAAGATTTTTAAATTTCAAACGAAGGTAGCTCCGGCTGAATGAATGCCGAACGTTTCTTCATAAAGTAACAGAAAATAAACATATACCAGGTGTAGCAAAAAGTAATGCTGTTTCTGTTTGGAAATGAGGGGGTAAGACGACGTGGAACAACTGAGTGGCTATCTCGAACCCCAGACGTAACAGCACCAGACTTTTTCTTGTGATTTTTACTGAAAGATCTTGTCCACAGGCTCATATAAAAATCAATTTCTGAATTTTAACAAGCAATATCGGATAGATTTTCTGTAGTAAATGTGGAATCGTGTCAATTGGTTTGTAGAAGTGTTGCTGATTGGGTTCAGCCTTGTATTAAACATGAATGGAAGCATTTTAGTCATGGTAATGAATAAGACGACGGTATGTGCTTCGCCATAAAAACATGTTAAATACACCCTTATGGAAATTAAGTGAAATAAAACGAATAATTCTGTTATTATTATTTAATTGTTTTTGATGTTTTTCCAATGAAACATGACGCAGTGCATATGTTAGTACCTCTTATGTCCATTCCACGAAGTTGTTCCTTGCAGATTGAACACGTATTCTCGAATGGATTTAATCAGGAGAGTTTCTGGGCCAGTCTATAGTACTTTGATTTGCTCACTGGTGAGACTTTCTAGTTTGTTCGTGCAGCGTTACAAATTTTCGTACGTTTCATTGGAGTAACGTCCATCGCAGACAGTGGTCGTAGGACAACTAATCGACAATCAGGAAAATAGTATCTGGGCGTGATAAAATTCTTATGCAATCACGGGTGATAATGCAATATTTTTCAAGGCCAAACAAATTTCATCACACACCCGGAATATAGATTCATATTACTGCACGCCACTGCAAATAAGCTAATCTAAGGGAAAAACAGAAATCCATTACACCCTATGACTCCAGTTCGTCTAAATCTGTCTGTATGATGAAAGAAAGGAAACTAAAACGGTTGTTTCAATTATTTTGCACAAGGATGTAGTTTGTTAATCATAACAAATTCTCTTATTCTGATGTGACAATAGTTATAAATTTTCTTAAACTACAGTAATTTATTTTTGTTAAATCAATGAAATAAAAAAGGTCGCTAATTTTTCCGCACACTGTAAAAGCATAATGCCATGTTAATGCAAATACAGTAATACGTGCGTATACTCAAACACACACATACATATGTATATATATATAACACTAAAGATTTCTAAGTAAAGAGAGCACACATGGATATTCATGTTTGTATTTGAATTTCCTGTTAAACTTTCATGTAAAGATACATTTAAGTTTAAATTAAAATGCAGTCAATCATTCACTTTCAATAAGCAGATTACTTGTATAACGGAATTCTTCAACTTAAAAGAAAGGTATGAAAGCAGCTGAGAAAATGGTATTATATTCTTTTAAAAGTGCAAATCGTCACACAATTTAGAAATGGTTTCTATTATTCAAATGGATGCTTTGATCTGACGATATTTGCATTAAGAAAAACTAAACTAAAATATGTTCCTTATAATTTTCATCGGTATGAATGGAATATAATTTAATATAAAATGTACCACATAACTGATAAACCTATTAATAAACAACTATTGTAAAGTTTATATATTTGGTATAGCGAAAGAGAGAGAATACATAACTAAACCATAAAAAGAGAAACGTTCTTTGTAATTGAGAAGGCACGTATTCGTTGGAGATATGCAGACATAAATTAAAGAAAATGCATGCACACAGTTTATAGTATACTTAGAAGAAAAGAAGAAAAAAATCCAATTATACCGTTAATGAAAAAAGCAACAACTATGGAAGGAAAACTCAACTAGACGATGAAAAAATAAGAAAATGAAATATATGAAAACAGCAGACACTTCCCGAGGGAGGACCTGACGTGTTTTCGATAAAAACGGTTGTCGAACTTTGAAACCTAACGTTTTATATGTCGAACTTATACGAGAGAGAAAAAAATAACGGGATTATATGCTTTGACTGCATGAAATGGGTTATTACAAATAGTTAAATTTATGTGTGTGATATAATTATTCCTTCTTCCATTATGTATATAAGTGTGGTACATTTTAAATAGATTTAAAAGAGACTTTAATACACACATATGCATTTTCATTATTTATGCAATAACAACGTGTTTCCCGCAATGGGATTTTGAAAGGTTTCTCTTTTTAACTTTAGATGCTTCGACACTCTGCAGTTCTTTTTTTACGTTTATCAAGATCATTGCATCAACGTGCCGATATTTCGAAAAAAAGAGATTACTTTTCTTTGCTAATCCATTCATATTCTTGAATTTTATCATTTCAGTTTCTCTATTTGGTCCTGCATTAAAATTTCTTCCTCTGTTATTCTCCTTCTTTTTCATTATATCCCATTCTGTCTGTCTGTCTGTCTCTCTCTCTCTCGATAAATATATATATATATATATATATATATATATATATATATATATATGTGTGTGTGTGTGTGTGTGTGTGTGTGTGTGTGTGTGTTTTGAACAATAAATAATATTAAAAAAACAAAATTTTCAGACACACCGGGTTGTATATTAATATTTTTAGTTTTATTATTTCAATGATGTTCTTCGAATAGTTTCGGCCAGCATGGCCATCATCAGTGGAAAAAAAATCAGCTTGTTAGTATCAGTGAACTAGAGGAATGAAAGACTTTCTGAAGCAAATGAACTTTTTCTGTAGTTTTCATTTGTTTGTTTTTAATCGTTATATTTGGTCAATCCTAATGTTGGCCAAACAGCCTGTTTTATGTTGTTTTGTTTTTTTAAGATGAAGGCTGTGGAGATTAATGCGACTCAGAATTCCCTTCGCTATTTTGACAATTTTATTGGTTGCTGGGAAGGGGATGTGTGCGCGTTAAGTGTAAGTTATCATTTGTTATTTTGGAGTGTGTATGTTGTGTGTAAGTGCATATATTGGTATGGATGTGTGTATAAGTCTGATACCTCAACATTTCCGCATGCATGTCTGTCTACGTGGGGGTGAAATGTGTGTAGGGCTTGATTGATGGGGTTATATATTAATTCTATGTTGTTAAATTTTGTGGTTTAGCTCCTCTGGACGAAGTGATTTGAGCCGCAAATCCATTTATCTTGATGTTCCTCTAGAGTTTTCGAAGGTTATCTTTTCTGTCTATTTCGATTTCTTTTTAAAATATAGCGAATTTGCATGGCTTTTAAAATTATATTTTTCTAGGCGGAAATGATGTTGCTCTGCAGGAAATGACCTTTCCCTTGGAGCCGAGGTATATATATATATATATATATATATATATATAGAGAGAGAGAGAGAGAGAGAGAGAGAGATAGAGAAAGAAAGAGAGAGAGAAGAGAGACAGACAGACATAGATAGATAGATAGATAGATAGAAATGAATAATGGTAAGATAGATAGATAGATACGAAAAGGCATAGATATATATAGGTAGATAATGAACCGAATTAGATAGATAGATAGATAGAAAGAAATGACAACGCTTAGATAGATAGATAGATAGATAGATAGATAGATAGATAGAAAGATAGATAGATAGATAGAAATGAAAAAAAAAACTTAGATAGAAATGAAAAATGCTTAGATAGATAGATACGAAAAGGCATAGATATATAGGTAGATAATGAATCGAATTAGATAGATAGATAGATAGATAGAAAGAAATGACAAACCTTAGATAGATAGATAGATAGATAGAAATGACAAACCTTAGATAGATAGATAGATAGATAGATAGAAATGACAAACCTTAGATAGATAGATAGATAGAAATGACAAACCTTAGATAGATAGATAGATAGACAGAAATGACAAACCTTAGATAGATAGATAGATAGATAGATAGAAATGACAAACCTTAGATAGATAGATAGATAGATAGATAGATAGATAGTAATAGAACTAAAACTTATCGCACATATAGTGCAGGTGTTAATGAAACACAGCTCAATGTAATGAAACAGAACAAAAACTATATTTTTAAAGATATATATACTATCTCAGACCTCTAGCACGAATCTGAGTTTCATGCAGGACGGTATCTTCGGGTGCAGAATTCAAATGACTTTTATGGTTAGAATCCAAATAGGTTTGGCTCTCAACATGTTGAGATGGTGATACTTAACATTACAGGTTTTTTAATATTGAACCTTAAAAATAGTAAAGTTACCAAAAATAAGTGGGAGAAAAGAAAGGAGAGAAGAAATGCATAATCCGGAAATAAAGCTTAAATGTTGATAAAATGGAAAAAGTAAAAAGAAAATGGAAACAAATATAATGGTCAAAAGGGAGTAGTTATAATGGCCGAGAAATAACGGTAAAAATGGAAAAGGTAGAAAATAATTAAGAACGGTTTTAAGAGCTAATTGGAGTGTATTTAAGGAGATATTTAATTTTGTGTTTACAAGAAGATTTCGTCGTTCATGAATCTCAGAGTCCTTCTAAAGGTGTGAGATAGTATTCATATTTATTAATATATATATATACTCTTAAGGTATGCTAGATCTATGCTCAATATCAGAAATAGAGCGAGTGTAAATATAAAAGTGAATATTGAAGTCAACACTTAGAGGCGTCAGGCTGTTTCATGCTAGATGCAATCATCAGGACTGACGATTGCGTCTAGATTGAAACAGCCTGTCGCCTCATCAGTGTTAATTTATATATATATATATATATATATATATATATATATATATATGTGTGTGTGTGTGTGTGTATTTTTATGTATACATGTATGTATGAGCTTACCCGACGGGTTTCATCCTCTGATACACTTTGTGAAGGCAAACGTAAAGATATCATTTTAAAAAATATTTTTTTTTTACATTTGATTAGATACAGGAGAATTTGCCATAGCCATATACATACATACATACATACATATATATATATATACATACACACACACACACATATATATATACATACACACACACACACACATATATATATATATATATATATATATATATATAAATGTATCAATTTAAAGTACAATATAGATATAAAATTATCTATTGTAAAACAGAAAACAGCCGCGCTTAAAAGGTTCAATTCTAAAAAAGTGCTCGATACAAGTATCCCAAAATTGGAGATGTAGAGCAAAATATATTCAAACTATCTCAATCCCAAACTACCCTACTATCTCGGATCTCACCGTTAGGTCTCCTCAGGTCGATAGAATTGAAACCTAGATAGTATGGTAGTTTGTGCTTTAGATAGTTTGAATATATAGATATGGGCCGGTAGTGTAGAGGATGAGATTATATGAGATTAGATTATAAAAGATCATTTTCAGAAATGGACATAATTTTGGAAACATTTTTGGTCAGGGTGGACCGGGTAACACCAGCAATTAAGAGGCGGTTCTACGCTCCTCAAAACCTCCTCATCAGAAGCCTTGCTGCTGGATGTAGTTTATCATCTTACCCAGGACGCGGATGTAGTTTAACCTCTTACCCAGGACGACCGAGGTAAAAAAGCCATGAGAAAATATCAAATGCTGCACAATGAGAGAATAATTAGATATATCATATTGCACAAAGAAAAGTACGAAATATGTACGACTGTTTGGAAGGGCATACACTAAGAACTGTGTAAACGACTAGAATTTCAGTAGAGAATATAATGGGATATCTACAAATTCGAATTTATTGCAGGGACGAAATTCTGCATGACTACTTTCAGATACAAAACGATCATCTATTCCCGGCATCAAAACTAGTTGTTGTTACCATAAACGAGAAAATATGTCAGTGGGTTACTCTGTCCTAGCAAAACAATGTAAAAAAGAGAAAGTGGGAAAATGCCCAAATATCAATGCCTCTCAATAGAAGAAAAATTATTGCGGAATCTGAAGTTGACAGTTTGCCTATTGTTATTTGAGCGCTGGGTACGGTCCGAACTTGCCTCGCAAAAAAATAAAAAAAAATATTGAAATCCAACAAAGCATCAAGCCCACCCAGATGATTTCCTTAATGAAAACAGAACACAAAAGAGGGTGTGGCAATATTGAGACTAGTGGCTCTATTGTCATTGCCAATACAATACATCAGCTGCTTCTGATGTGAACACTCAATGAGTTTAACAACAACAACAACAACAACAATAATAATAATAATAATAATAATAATAATAATAATAATAATAATAAGAAGAAGAAGAAGAAGAAGAAGAAGAAGAAGAAGAAGAAGAAGAAGAAGAAATGCGTTTGTTCCTCAGAGCTGGGAGAATTACGCATTAGTGGTAGTACCGAGGAGAAATCATGCCCCTGATGACTGTTTTGTTATTTTGATGGCTGGGACAACCAAGGGTACTTAGGTTTCATAACTATATACCTTGGATGACACTTAATCGGAGGCAATTTGAGCTGACTCGGTTACCCGACATAAAAAGTGTCTCACCTATAATGTGCTTCTTTTATAAAAACCGAATAGCATATAACCCACATTGTCCCGTGATGCTTGTCTTCGGTATACTTATATCTGACGGGGCACCATGATGCGAATTTGGAGATTCGTATATTTGTCAAACAGCGTCGCTTTATTCGACAACACCAATAATAATAATAATACTTTTGTAATATCAACGATTACTCGTTGTAACTGTCGTAATGCTCGTTGTATCGCAGATAAAGATATAGTACGCCGTTGAACAATATCGGTGTCGGGAGCCTTCGAATAACACTCGCACTAATACTACTTGCTGGAAAATACTCTCTCGGAAAGTAACCACCGAATAGTAATCCGTATACTAATCCGTGTAGTGATCAGTATAGAGAAATAGTAGAGTGTATAGTACAGAGAATAGAGGATACTATAGAAACAGTGATCGTTTAGACGTCACGCTACTTCCTATTTATGTGTCTGCTTATGTTCACGCGATAAAATTAATTGAAAATGGGATCGCCTGTGTCTGCTCTCTGGTGATCTGTGTTCAAACTCCAGTGTCGGCAGCGACACTTTATTCCTATATATCAAATAATAATAATAATAATGATAATAATAATAATAATAATAATAATAAAGAACGCTGATATCGGAGTAAACGGACGTGTTTTTTTTTTTTCATGGCTCTAAGAAAGCGATTTTAAGGAAAGTATCGATTGTTTTTTTTTATTTTATTTTATTTTTATTTTTAATCAGAAATCTCCCCTCTGGTATTAAATTTCCTTAAGCGCAGCATGGGAATGTGGAACACCAAACTCTACCTTAGTCACACCAGGGGCACTGCCATATCCAACCGACTAAATATCCGACGTAGAATCTTTCAAGGAGACTCTCTGTCTCCCCTTCTGTTTTGTTTGTCCTTAATCCCCCTTACGCATGAACTGAACAACAGTAGCTATGGTTACAAAATAAATAACAAAATATCCAATCACCTACTCTACATGAATGATTTCAAACTCTTTGCCAAAGACGACAATGAGTTGAAGGGCCTACTTAATATTGTAAAATACTTCAGTGACGACATAGGTATGAACTTCGGATTAGATAAATGTGCTAAAGTAACATTCAAGAAAGGTAGAATTTTAGAAGCACCCTTAATAGATTTAGATTTTGTCACGAAGATTATAGAATTGGAGCTTGATGAAGCATATAAGTACCTAGGAATTAGTGACGGAGATGACATACAACACCCCCAAATGAAGGAGAAGGTAAGAAAGGAGTACTACGGGCGTGTACACCTGGTACTAAATACCGAGCTAAACTCAAAAAACAGAATATCAGCCATAAACAGCTTGGCTATTCCTGTGGTGCAATACAGCTTTAATGGTCTTAACTGAACCATAGCTGAAATTAAGCGAATGGACGCCAAAACGATAAAGCTCCTCACTTGATACCGCATGCATCATCCCAAAGCTGATATTAATCGCTTGTATGTGCCCAGATCCGATGGAGGCAGAGGACTAGTTAAACTAGAACTATCCTACATAACTACAACAGTCGGCCTCCAAAGATACTTGGAAAATACAGAAGACTGGATGATGGTATGTGTCAAGGAACATGAAAGTAGTAAGTGTCTTTACTCTGTAGTAAAGGAAGCCGACAAATTCAAAATAGAGTTTCAAATAGTTGCAGAAATGCAAATACATCAATTTACAGCGTCTGAAGCTGCAAAATACTTAAAAAAGAATGCAAAGACAAAAGCGACCGACCAGAAACAATGGCAAAATAAACCGCTTCATGGTCAATACTCTGCCCGTACCAAACAAGCTGACGTAGACAAAAACCGCACCCATCAGTGGCTACGTTGTGCAGGGTTGAAAGCTGAAACTGAAGGTTTTATCCTTGCTGCACAGGACCAATGCTTGTTAACTAGGAATTGTCAATCACATATACTAAAATACTGTGTTAGCCCAAAATGCAGATTCTGTGAAAAATATCCAGAAACCATTGATAATCTTGTGTCAGGTTGCACGATATTGGCACCCACTGAATATAAAGCCCGACATGAGAGAGTGGGCCAATATCTGCACTGGAAAATTTGCAACTTCTACGGGAAGGAAACTGAAAGAAACTGGTACGAACACCACCCAGACCCGGTTCCGGAGATAGGACCTGTTACAATTCTATGAGACTACACAATACACACTGACAGAACAATCAAAGCCAACCGCCCAGACATTGTTATTAAAGATGACAAATAAAAAAAATGCTTCCTTATTGATATGGCAGTCCCTGTAGGCTGCAATGTATCTTTGAAGATATTCGAAAAGCTGTCAAAATACAAGGACCTTGAAATAGAAATCTAAAAAATGTGGCACATGGAGCCCTAGGATTGATTGGAAAAGATTCCAGTAGACTAATTGAAGGGATCCCTGGAAGTCCATGCCTCAAAGAGATACAAAAAATTCTTCTGACAAGTACAGCCCACACTTGACGAAGGGCTTTATCTATGTAATTTTTTTTTTTGCAGTAGAAAGTGTCATGATGCCATTTCTAACTTTAGGTCCCTGGGCGGGACCCGGAAAGAAATGTCAATAATAATAAGAATAATAATAAGAAGAAGAAGAAGAAGAAGGAGGAGGAGAAGAATAAGAAGAAGAAGAAGAAGAAGAAGAAGAAGGAGGAGGAGGAGAAGAATAAGAAGAAGAAGAAGGAGGAGGAGGAGGAGAAGAATAAGAAGAAGAAGAAGAAGAAGAAGAAGAAGAAGAAGAAGGAGGAGGAGGAGGAGGAGGAGGAGGAGAAGAAGAAGAAGAAGAAGAAGAAGGAGGAGGAGAAGAAGAAGAAGAAGAAGAAGAAGAAGAAGAAGAAGGAGGAGGAGGAGAAGAAGAAGAAGAAGAAGAAGAAGAAGAAGAAGACGAAGAAGAAGAAGAAGAAGAAGAAGAAGAAGAAGAAGAAGAAGAAGAAGAAGAAACATCAGTGGGTGGAAAACTTAATCCAGTCGGAATAGTGCAAATACATATATTTTGATTATGCATACTCATGATATATTCGAAAATTGGAGTAAGTCTTCAGGAATAACAAATCTACAATCTCTCGAGTTGAATCTTGAAGTTAAAAATGATCATTCTTTCAAAACCAGAAGAAAAAATACCGGATATTGAATGTCGTTTCATATATATATATATATATATATATATATATATATATATGTGTGTTTGTGTGTGTATGTGTGTGTGTTTGTGTGTGTATGTGAAAAGTGTGTGTATATAAACATATATATATATATATATATATATATATATATATATATATATTTAATATATTATATATATTATTTATATATTATATGCGCCCAATATCAGAGACAGAGCTAACGCATTTGTTTGGCTTCTTGTGAGTTTTGACCCTTGGTTTCACGCTTTTGCGATCGTCAGAACAACTGATTATTTTTTTTTTAATTATTTAGATTGCGTATATTGGTGTTATCGTGGAAGTGGTGGGGGAAATCGTCGTCGTGATGTCACTCATGCTAACGCAAACATAGATGCATGTCCGCAGAGACACATACGCCCTGGCTCGCCCGCTGGGGCACATACACAAATAAACCTATGTGGACAGTATGGGACTTGACATAAGCATGTGTATGTGTCGTTGTCTATATACATACACATTTGTATGTTCAAATTCAAAGATCGGAAGTTTAGCGAAAATTTCTCGTGAATGTTTCGTGAATGTCACGTGAATGTATACACGTCAGCAATCAGACCATTTTTCTATTCTTTCTCTGAATAATATTTCTTCGAACGCACCTATATACGTGTGGTGGGGGCGGGTTGTGTAAAATTATGATAGGTAAAAATTGCTATTATTTTTAATTTTTTAAGGCTGATTTGTTATTATTTTAAAGCTGGTTATTTGCTTGTTTTTGATGACTGCGTATATGTAACTCGTAGAAATTGTAGCTTGTAATCCTTATTGGTTTTTATGTGGTGGTATTAAAAATGCTGGGGGGAGTAGTTTACGTTAATAATTATAGCGGGTTTATATGATAATATATATATATATATATATATATATATATATATATATATATATATATATATATATATATATATATATATAATAAAAAGAAAGAACAGTAAGATATAAAATCCAGTGTTCTTATAGATATTTTTATTTTTACACAATAGTGCTTAATGTAAATTTACAGAGACTCCAAAATTCGCTTGACGAGGAAATGGAACTAATATCTTTGGTTTAATAACAAAATTAAATTCAGGGGCTTTAGCTTCCATTTCTGAAACATGGTATCACTGTGTAGCGAAAAAAACATTTTAAATCAATTAATTTATAATATATATATATATATATATATATATATATATATATATATACTCTATCTTCTTTACAGAAAAATATAAGAAGAAACTAGAAAGCTAAATGAGTTACGAAGTCCTCCTGAGAAACTGGGAAAAATATAAGATAAATGTTTGAGAGAATGGAAGTGGTCGTTTGGCTGCTGACTCTACAGAAATATTTCTCGTTCGCATTCGTCGAGCCCAAGGACAATAATCTCGAAATATGTTCAAAGTTTTCAGTTAATATAACTTATGGGTGGTATTGATAAATAAAGGGGAAAAAAAGAACGAAAGAAACCCCAAAAGAACAGTCCGTATTTGACCGCCATGTATAATCTTCCTGGTTGCAATTTACAAGAATTTTATTTATGAAATCAATGCACCATCACTATAGAAAAGAGAGGAAATTCTTTTTTTAAAATCTTTATACAAAGGATAATTTTTTTATGGTGATAAGTAAAAAGATTTCTATAAATCGGAATGGGAATTTTAATGATAAAATGGGGTTTTTTGGGGGTTTTTTTGTATGACGCGTTCCTGCCTTTAGGATTTAATCGACGAACTAAGTTAATGTTCTTTGTTGATATAATATACGTGGGGAGGGGAAGGGGAAGGGGATATAAAAACGCAAATGTTTGTTATAATTATATATAAATAGGAAACACTGAAAGAATTGGAACACTAAATATTTGAATTTAATTTCTTTTCCTTTTAGATGTGTTTTGCACTATGGTGCAGCCAGTTTCATTTAGTATCTTTATGCATTTGTTTTTGTTATTAACAATTTTATTATTATGTATCCCACTTTAATTTTCATATTGTTCTGAAATATATACTTGTATATATCATATTCTCCCCTAAATAATGATAATAATAATATTAAATCTGTGTATTGTGTTTTAGTTGTATTTCTGCACCCATTTGAAACTCCATTTTGAACTTGTTGACTTCCTTTATTAAGGAATAAAGACGCTTACTACTTTCATATTCTCTGACACATATCATCATTCAGTCTTCTGGAGTTTCCAGGTATTTTGAAGGCCAATTGTTGTAGTTTTGTAGGACAGTTCTAGTTGACTTAATCCTCTGCCTCCTTCGGATCTGGGAACATACAGGCGAGCAATATCAGCTTTAAGATGATACATATGGTGGCAGGTGAGAAGCTTTCTCGTTTTGGCGTCCATTCGCTTAATGTCAGCTATGGTCCAGTTAAGGATGTTAAAACTGTATTGCACCACAGGGACAGCCTAGAAGTTTATGGTAATATTCTGTTATTTTTAGTTCAGCTCGTTATTCAGTACCAACCACACACGACTGTAGTACTCATTTCTTACATTCTCTTTCTTTTGGGTATGCTGTATAGAATTATTATTATTATCATGATTATTATTATTATTATTATTATTATTATTATTATTATTATTATTAAGAGATATTCAGTTCCGAATTCGTGTAAATTTTTAAAGAGGTACCTGTAATTGTATTTGTAATGGTTCACAATTTTCTAGTCGTGCACTCGTTAATAAATCGGTTGAGTAAATAGACATGTAATGAAGATATAGTTCGATACAAATCCCTGTGTAATGAGAGAGCAATATTTTGATTACTGCAAAGCAACAAAAATATCAGATTATAGCGAGATTTTTGTTCAATAAATTTACAGTTTATAATAACTTTGTTATTTTTTTGGTAAATTTCCAGTTTATAAACACTTTTTCCGATAAATTTAAATTTTATAAACACATTGTAGGTTATTTAAATCCGGCACACATTTCAGATTGTAAGAATATTTTTTCATTTTGCGAATGAATATTCCGTTAACAGTATATTGATGACAAAAATAATTTATATATGAAAATATATATATATATATATATATATGAAAATATTTATATAATTATATATATATATGAAAATATTTATATAATTATATATATATATATGAAAATATTGATATATATATATATATGAAAATATTGATATATATATATATATGAAAATATTGATATATATATATATATATATGAAAATATTGATATATATATATATATATGAAAATATTGATATATATATATATATATATGAAAATATTGATATATATATATATATATATATATGAAAATATTGATATATATATATATATATATGAAAATATTGATATATATATATATATATATATATATATATATATATATATATATATATATATATATATATATATATATATGAAAAGATTTCTATCCAGGGGAGTTTCTGTTACGAAAGCTCCAGCAAAATATATTCTGATGGTACAGAATGTTAGATGCCATAGCAGTTCAACACTCATTTACGTTTTTCTAACAAAATTGTCCTATGCCTTTATAGTTTGCTTGGTTTCTCAAAGGCCGCTTTAATTGTTCATCTACGCCTCTGAATATGTGTAATATTTCATCGTATACTTAAAACATATATATTTTTGCCATTTGATAATTTTTAAATATTCGTCACTTCCAAGAAATAAAAACAGATATATATAATCTCTTTTTATAGAAAACACAGTCTGAACGACCGAAATTCATACCATCAAAATATACTTTGCTTAAGCTTTCATAACAGAGACTTTTCTGGATAGAAATCTTTTCATTTGCTTTTCTCTTTCACAATGCTATTATCATAATAGTCACTTTTCACACACTGGAAAACTATTTCCGGTGCTTTTTTTTTTTTGCCTTTGTTTCATTTTCCATCTTGGCCGATTGGGCTACCCTCCCACCGCCCTAGTTTGGTCGGTGTTATTAACGACTATGAATCTTGCCATTTTGAACTCGCCTGGGCGGATAAAGTTGCCTATTTCTGATCACAGATACCGACCGCCTGAAGATTGCATGCTGCGAATGAAACTGAGTGCCGTGGCCGGTCAATGCTTTACCGGAATTTAGTTTATAAAATTTACCTCTAGCATTATGTGTGGCATGGATCTCTCTACCATTTTCAGTGGGAAACGATAAGGAAATTCTCTTTAGAATTAATTATTCCCCTTCTTCATATATACATATGATATGATCACAGAAAAAATGTCCAACCGTTGAGTTTTGGCGTATTATGTTCAGAGAGTCTTCTTTTAATTTTTTATGTTCTTGAAGGGCAAACACATTCACCCCATAGATAGATAGATAGATAGATAGATAGAAAGAAAGAAAGAAAGAAATAAAGAATTTATGGATGTTTCGGTCCCGATATAATTATGACTAGAAACGTTATTGAATAGACTGCCTATTTTTTATTTATTAATCAATGTATATTGCGTCTACTGTCCTGCACACACAGGAAATATTAATGAAGAAAATGAATCCCCAATTAAGGATCAAAAATTCGTACCCCCTTTCTGGGTGAAATCACCGTTTAATCAGACATGCTTTACTGCTCTTCGTGACATTTTTCTTGGCCGACCGGTAACACACGTCGGTAAGGTAAGCACGCTGTGTTTGCTACGATTCCTGGAAAGCGCACGCATTAATATATATATATATATATATATATATATATATATATATATATATATATATATATATATATATATATATATATATATATATATACTACATTTTATCCCTGCCCCAAAAACAAATCAAGTGTCGCTGACAAAAAGGACCTCCAATCTGTTGTGAACTGGGGCAGGAATTGGCTGGTTAACTTTAACGCCTCAAAAACAAAACTGCTCTCTATTAATCGCCACAGAGATCCTTCCCTGTTCCCCATTAGATTGTCTGACGCTCAACTTCTTGAGAGCACCTCTCTGCGGCTGCTCGGTCTCACGTTGACTGCTGACCTGAGATGGAACAAATACATTGAGTCAATTACTTCGTCGACCGCGAGGGATGTTGGCTCCCTCTGCCGCGCCAGACAATTTTTCTAAAAGGAATCGATCCTTCAAATCTACCATTCGCCCTTGCATCGAGAATTTTGCTATATATATGGTCTGGAGCCCCTTCTGTTTGTCTCAGGGTTCTTGATAAGATCCTGAGACGGATATGCAATGTAACTGGCCCTGATCTGGCATCTCGTCTGCAGTCGCTCTCTCGCAGACGCACCATCGCCTCTCTCCGTCTTTTTTTTACAAATACTTTCAAGGTAATTGCTCCGATGAGCTGCTTGCGCTTGTTCCCAGACTTCATGAATTCAAGCGTCCTACAAGGCTGGCATCCCGCTCTCACCGTTTCACTGTTGAAACTGTTAAATGTAGACGTCTCGTCTACTCCTATAGGTTCATATCTAGCATCTCTCGCCTGTGGAACCCCCTTCCCTGTTGCTGTTACCCTGACAGCTATAATCTCCAACTATTCAAATGTAATGTCAGTTGATATCTCCAGTTGCCTTGATCTATCCACTATCCTTCTGCTCATCCGTTCCTCTATTTCTCCTATCTGCTCTCGCTCCATATCTTCTGTAACCTCTTTTAGCTAGTGGCTTCCCGCCTTGTTTGGGGTGAAATGCTTAAAATACACACACACACACACACACACACACACACACACACATATATATATATATATATACATATATAAGATAGACTCTCCCGTCGAATTCGACGTATGAGGGTCAGACAGATCAGTTCCTAGAAACTGAAAGCCCGACACCGACACATGAGATTTGATTATAGTGGTGAAGGATTTGTGCAGGGCCATCCACACTTTTTGGGGGAACGAATACAGGGACCTGGTGCAGCGAATGCCACAAGGTCCCCAAATGACCCTCCGCAGGTTTTGAATTCAGAGTTGTCCTTCTCCTAGACCAGTTGCCATCCAAGGCTATAGAACCCAGTCTGTCCTGCTATTTACCCATCGTTGGAGGGAGAAGAAGAGGATTCACACCTTTCCCAATGGTATTAGCACGTAAGTTAATGTAATGGATTCGACTGAAATTCGAACTCGGCTCTCCGATTCCTCAATCCAAGCCGTTATCCATTACTCCACCGTGCCTCTTATATACTCTTTTTTTAACATGTTCTTACAGATAATGCGATTTAGTGGTGATATCGAAGATATATTGAAATTTCCGTTAATAACTATTTAGCAAGAAGAAATGATTGGTGTACAGGTGCATATACTTATATTGCGTAACCTTGAATGAGAAACCTTTGCAACTAAGCGGCCTGTAATTTGTTTTTAAAGAACAGAAATGTAAACGTTATAATATTAGTTACATGCATCAATATCAACACGGACGCCATTCAAATATCGAAACAACAATAGATATTTTGAAGCATTTGCTTTCTCGAATTGAATTTAAATAAAAAGAAATATCTATACATTGTACTTTTCTAGGTTTCGTAATATTATAGTAAAAAAGAGTCAGATTTGTGTAACGAGATGAAATAATTTTACACTCCTTTCAAGTATGAACTTGCTATCTTAAGCGCAGTTGCTATATTGTAAATATGAACAAGTTTTGTCCGAACTTAATTTTAGTTTACATAAAGGCAGTTTATGTGAAACGTCTTTTCGATTGTTGATACATACTTTGTTAGTATTCAAATTAACCCGTCTCCTAAACGCTTTACGCTGACGTTGTTTTTGGTGATAATAATATGCAGTTGAAACAAAGTACACGAAATGAACTGAATCTTGCATTGAATTTAGAAGATTGTGTGACGTACAGGCTAATATTGTTTCAGTTACAAATAGTAAAATGGCGTCTACACCAGTGAACTTAAAATCTTACATTGAGAAAATCGGACAAAGTTTACAAAGATAGTGTTGTGGTAGGATCCACCTAATTTGCATAGCGGAGTACCGACGATATAAATATGGTTGGTACCGGAAGACAGGGAGGCGAATCCAGAGATCCAACTAGAGACTCTGCCCGACTGCGACTTAGTCAACACATTCTCCAGGAACGGTCTTCCCAGAAATATACAAAAGACTAATGTAAATATTGTGTACACATTCTTGTTCAATACATTTTATTCTAAGTACATTTTGTGTTTGCATTATTATTCCATGCATTAGTCAAGTTTCAACAGATAGGAATCTGTTGAAATCCATAATGGACCATGTCCTGAGGGATAAGGCACATGGAGGAAGAAGAACCAGATGCTTGATATATCATGACATTTAGATCACCCCTTCACTTTTGTAACATTTCGTAATTTATGACAGGAATTAATATGAATGTGAAGGTCTACAATTTCTATAATATATCTGTACTTATATACGAGGAATATATTGAAAACTGTAAAGATTTGCACTGCATAAAAATCTGGAGCCCAATTTCCTTATCTCGAATGATAAGCGAGTTTATTTTCCAGGATCTCTCCTGATTTCCTGACACCTGTTAAGGCGTGCGAAAGCTCGATCGGTTCAAATATAAGAACAAATCAAACGTTTCAAATGTCTATTTATTAACTTACCTAAACTTATCATAAAAGTATTTGGTACGCATTTCAAAAACAAAAGCATCATTTAGATGATTCCCACAAAAGAGTGATTAGCACAAAACCTTCCGACATAACATCTGAACACTTTAATTGAACTGAAAATATAGACGCACTCACGCATACAGTTTGGATACAGCTATCATAACACTTCATGATGATTGTCCGTTTCAAAGTTTAATGCGATTTGCAAACGTCGAATTTTAAGATAATGGGGAAAAAAAGCGGGAAACTGTGATACAAACAGTCCATTTACCCACACTGCCTATGTCTATATTGATTAGTTGAGTGATTTTATGTCGGCTTATGAATCATTTGCAGGTTATTTAAATATAGGAATATTTTGGCGATAATAATTTTTTACTCATATAAACTATGCTAATTAATCCTTAGCTGGAAGGAGACAATGTGTATTCATATCTTTTCCAAGGATATTTGAACCTAAGTTAATATAACGTACCTGAGTGCAATTACAACTTGTGTTTCCGACTATAAACGCTCTGTCTGAACAATATTCACCAACACATAAAGTTAAGTTATAATAAGTTATCTTAAGCTACGCGTTTCGTCATCTAAGGGACTTTATCAAGGCATTTTTTAATATATTTTCTTCATACTTTCTTTTCTTTTCTTTCTTTTATGGAACATGTAAGCATTTCGTTTGGCATTATAGATATAAATAATCAAATGAAAGCATTTAAAATAATTCCAATACATTTCTATTCATCTGGTAGCTTTTCCAGCGTCTATATGCTTAGTGTGAATAAGAGTTTGCTGCTATAATCTAGATATACTTTAAATAAAATCTTTCTACTGATGAAGCTGATCCTTAAGTAAAACTTGCTATAATATAAGATTTCCAAATTGCGAGATTACTTAATAAGTAAATCTAGAAGACATTAACATCGCTTAAACAATATAGACAGGTACATTAATGATTCATAGATTATTACTTATGGCAATCCATTGAGAGATCACTTAATAAGAAAATCTAGGGAACATTAACATCGCTTATACAATATAGACAGGTAAATTAAGTATTAATAGAGTCTTAATTATTGAAATACAGAACGAGAAATGCGTTTAACGATGATTTTTTTCCCGCAAAGTGGGGCGAAGTTTCGAATCCTGTCGGAAGGTGCATTTCTCTTTAATACGATTCTATCAATTTCCAGGATGGTAGGCGAAAATAAACTGTCTAAAAGAAATAAACGGAGCCTCTACTCGAATATATGCGTACGCTAAAAATAACGCTTAAAGTGATAAAATACACACACACATATATATATATATATATATATATATAAGATGCTTCACAATTGTTGAAATAAGCAGCGGGGTCTCGAGGAGCGTGAGGAGGTCCTTGACGAGGAGGTACAGTGGTGCTAACATGGTGCTGCCCATCCTTACACTGCTAATTTTACCAAGGCATGGCTCTGTGAAAGGTTTGAGGAGAGTCTCTTCAGCCGCAAATTTGAAGTGGAATGGGCACCGCAATCGCCTCATCTGAACACCCCAGATTCCTTCCTCTGGTGGGTCCCTCAAATACAACATCTACCAGGGCAACCCTCACACCATTGCTGAATCGAAGGCAACCGTCACTGTGAAGATACAAGCGACCACCCAGGACGAATATGCACGCGTTATCATCAACTTTGCATTCAAAAGTTGCTTTCAACTGAACGGCGGCATCTGGAGCATGTAATCTAGGGCTCCGCTTGATATTTTTTCTTAATGTTTGAGACTAAATTCTTGCAGATCCTAAAAGGTTTGAGACTAAATTCTTGCAGATCCTAAAAGGTTTGAGACTAAATTCTTGCAGATCCTAAAATGTTAGAGACTAAATTCTTGCAGATCCTTCGATAAATGTAATTTCCTAAAGAAAATATGCGTTCCCCTGCAGGAATCGAACCTGAATCCTAAGAGGAACCACCATTAAGCCCGGTGTGCTATAACCGTTCGATTCTTGTCGTAGAATGCACTAATGCTCTTTAATTAAAGAACTGAGCATTTCCTTAAATAAGTGTGTAGGGGATATTATTATATGTGATGTCAGTTTAATTTGGCTGCGTGTAAAAACATATATCCTCCATACATTTAAATTATTCTTCAACAAAATGAATAGGAAACCATAAAAGAAAATTTAGAAATGACAAAAGCAATATTTTGGTTAACAAACAATTTCCATTATATTGTAAAAGTGTTTACAATTGCGTATATTTTTTTTATTGAACTCTTTTACAGTTTGTTTAATTAACGTTAAACTCAAATTTTGTGTGTGTTTGACTGATGTTTGCGAGTTTAACTAAAAAGTTAAGTTTTGTAGAATTTGTGATTAAGTTTCAAAAAGTGGAATTTAGTAGAAAATTAAACCGTTCATTTAAACAATAAATTTATATTAAATGTGTGCAAATTTAGTTTGAGGGAAATTATCTTTCTTTGATTGTTGAAGTAGAACGTTCTTGAAAGCATAGAAGATGTTGTAATGTTAATTCACTTGCAGAAATAAGTTCAACTGCTGTATGAATGAATTAATGAGTAAGTGGAAATTTCTTAAATGTTGTGTTATTTTGTGGTGTGTTCAATAGTAACGTTGAAATGTAAGAGGAAGTGACGTAGATTCGTGCAGCAAATAGCCAGAAGTCACTGGTTAGGTTGAATCAATTCTCTGTATTTATTCATTTAGATAGGCTCAGAAAAAAGAGGCGCCAAATTTTGACTTGGTAACGCAATGGAAAGGTTGTGCGTGGGTGGATAGCAACGCCCACCTGTGTGTTCATTGACCAATTAGAACTCGATTTTTTTGAAAATATGTATGAAGTTGGATCTATTCATAAATTCTCTATGATCCGCATTTTGCACAAAATTGGGCAAGTTATTTTTAGCTATTTGAAATGATGTTGAGTTAGAATTCTACAAGTATATTCATAAACATTAAAGTAAAAATATATATATATATTAAAAACTTGTCGGATTTAAACCATTCCCTGTGATATAGTGTCATTGTTTACGCTAGGATACGAATACAGAGCCGATATGATAGATCCAGAAAGCTGGGCAAAAGTGTGTGTTTCAAAGCGTTAACACGAGATTTACTTAACCGGAAGTACACTGTAGCTGAATGGTTATAGTAAAGGCAGCCTAATGGTAATTCCTCATAGGACGCAGGTTCGATTTCTGTCGGAGAACGCATATTTTCTGCGAAATTTCTCGAACATTCAGGCCGTTAATATTGTTTGATTGAAGAACTTAGCATTTTCTCAAATAAGGATATCCACAAGAATAGCGTATGTACAGAAAATATATAAAATATTTGTCCGATTTCATGACTTTCTTATATATATATATATATATATCACAAGAAATTCGTATATACAGAAAATATATTAAATATATGTCGGATTTCAGGCATTTCTTGTGAAATATATATATGAAATATTTGTCGTATTTAATGCATTTCTTGTGATATGTATATATATCGCAAGAAATTCATGAGATCTGACAAATATTTCATATATTTTCTGTATATACGTTATATATATATATATATATATATATATATATATAAGGCTCAAACACTAATATTCCATTCCTTCAAATTTGTAGGTGTGAATAATTGGATCGTGATTACGATTCCAATGTAATAAGTTATAACCATGGAATATTAGTGTTTGAGTCTTTTATATTATATTCTTACTCTAGCGTATATACACTCCGTGCCAAAGTATTATCGAGATAACTTCTTTTCTGATATTTCAAAAACCGTCCAATCAATTCACACAAATTTTCACACAATGTTGGCAACACTGACCTGTGCAATCAGTGTAAACAAACTGGCGCCATATTTGTTATCAGCACCGTGATTTGAGCGTGCCAAATTATTAGAAAGGTTTAATAAAATTCCCAGAATTGAGCAAACAAAACGTTTATTAAAGTTGCACGTGAATGTTTATGGTCAAAAGAAGCTAATAAATAAGATAATCAAACAAATTCATAACATATACAAACAAAGGCACAGTTTTAAACAAATTAATAGGGAATGTGCTTTCCCTGTTTTGAAATTACTTGAAGAAGTCGACGATCCATAGAATTTGTTAATTGTAGGATGTCATCTGCTGTAATGCCGCGTGATATGTCAAGAATTGCTTCCCACAACTCAGCGTTGCTCCTGAATTGTCGTCCGTTGGCGTACAGTCTTCGCCTCATGATGCTCCAAAGGTTTTCGATTGGGTTCAAATCCGGAGAATTTGCTGGCCTCTTCATTTTTCAAGGTCCATTGAAGCCTAACTGTTTCAAATATTCAGTAGTCTTGTGAGCAGCATGTGAGGGAGCATTATCTTGCATAAAAACAATGGCCCTTCTGAAGGTAACTCTTTGCCTTTTCATCCACGGTTCAAGATGCTACTTCATAAACACTATGTCTGCATCAGCAATCATTTTGATGCCATCTGGTACTCTCCATAGGCCCACTAATATTTTTCCAATAATACCACCCCAGATCATTATGCCTCCACCGCCTTGTTGGCGTCTCAAACGCTGATGGCGATTCTGTCCCATTCATTACCCAGCCTTTGCACCATTTATCTGGCCCATCAAGTGTTGCTCGAGTTGCGTCTGTGAACAAAACTTTAGAGAAGTCAATCTTTATATTGTCCTCGGCCCATTTCAATCGATTTTGAATGTGATTTCTCGTCAACGGAGGCTTCGATACAGGTTTGACTGTTGTTGCTATTTCCCTCAGATACCGACACCGAGTACTTTTAGACACAGTAGGATCCCCAATGCGACTGAAAAGCTCTTGACTGGTATGTCCAGGGTTCTTCGTGGCCCCCCGTTTAAGTCGTGAGATGAGACGACGTGAAATAACCCTCGGCTTGCCTTTATCTGTCCTTTTGCGTACTTGTGTAGGGTCGGCGGTGAACTTTTTCACTGTTTGATGACACCTCGCTATCATTTTAGAAATTTCTAGGGTAGATTTACCTTTTGAGAATTATGAGGTGATAGTTTTCTTTTCAGCATCACTTAAACTGCTTTTACGGCCCATCTTTTCACTAAATTCTTACACGTTTCGAATAATTTGGCACACTCAAATCACCGTGCTGAAAACAAATATGGCGCCAGTTTGTTTACATGGCGCAGATCAGTACGAGAATTTCAGTGTTTGCGCAGGTCAGTGTTGCCAACATTGTGTGAATATTTAGTGTGAATTGATTGGACGGTTTCTGAAATATTAGAAAAAAGTTATCTCGATAATAATTTGGCACGCAGTGAAAATATATATATATATATATATATATATATATATATATATATATATATATATGTATCATTCGCAGATAGTACTGTTTCGCCGTATCAGAGCTCCTCAGTGCGACTAGACATCCGAATGCCTGAAGTCAGGTTTGAAACCCAAACGATTTGGTATCAGTCAGAGTTTCTACCACTATGACAGAATGACCTAGCTGAATCTAACTTATTGATTTTGACAAAACGAGCTAGCTAAGATATGGTGCGGATAATGGCGGGTGAAATATTATGAAAGTTCTTGCGAAAACCGTTTGTGATTAAAAGTAAAATCCGTCAAGATCCAGAGTTAGTCAGTAGAGCGTTTGTTAACGTTCCGGATACGAATTGCTCATGGCTTCACCTACTATGCTGCTTGAATAGATTTTAGCTAAAATGAACATACATTTCAAAGTCACTATACCATGTGTGCTTCGAGGTTCAGACAGATTTTATTGCTGTTGCTTTAACATCGTTTTATGAAGAGCCTCTTAAATTTTTAATTGCTTCTATTATCAGAGCTCTGCGCTATTGGCAACCATAATCTGAAGGTTATTAGTAAGGGTGCCGAGGATTTGTGTTAAAGCTTTAGAAATGGCACTTTGATCGGAGAGGTGACAGGTCAATTTTCTTGAGATATATTCTCTGGTATCACCAATAAATCTTGATATTACTTTATTATCGACACCGGAACAATTTCCAGAATATGGAGATCGTTCGTTTCTTTTCTTTTTAAGTAAGTCTTGTTAGTAAACACGGGGTCTAGCATTTTGACTATATTTCCTCTCCAAAGGATGTTCACTCATGTTAAATTCAAACGACCGAGTGTTGAAAATCATAAACGTCGTACAGGTTATCTCTCATATTCTAGGTTGAAAATGTCCGGAGATAGTCGAAACTACTCAAACATTTATACACCGATTCGTTAAATTGTTTATAAGTTTCCACTCAACATCAAATAACTTATTCACCAGCAGGCGAAACTCACTAAATTACTTAACAACCATTTCAGTTGTTGCTTCCATATAGAAAAAAAAAATTCATTGACAAAACAGCGTAAAATTTATCAATTCTTTCGTTTTCTTCTTCCTTCCTTCCTTTTGTTTTCAGAAAATTAAAACAGCTGGAAGATCTGGACTTCTCAGACGACATCAGCCTTTTCTCCCACAAACCAGAAGATGCGCAGGAGAATCTGAGTCGTGTTGGCAAAGAAGCGGAGAAGACTGGCCTCCAAATCAACATCGGGAAGACGAAGATGATGAGGGTAAACAACAGACAACAAGACCCAGTGCAACTACACCAAGAAGACATCAAGGAATTTCATTAACTTTGCCTAACTGGGAAGCGTCATCAGTAAAGACGAGGGGGTGGGACAGATGAAGACATCTAGTGCCGAATCAACAACGCCTGACACGCTTTCAACAGTCTGCGGCAAATCTGGAGATCAACAGCCCTCTCACTTTACAACAAGATCCGGATCTTCAATGCCAACGTCAAGTCGATCTTACGTTAGTGCTCATAAACCTTGCGGGTAACCAAGACCAACGCCTACAAACGTCAGACATTTACCAACTGATATATGAGGAACATTCTCAATATCAGGTGGACGGAAGTCCTCTCCAACGACACACTCTGGGACAGGACCAGACGAGCCACAATCGAGATTGACATCAAGAAACGGAAATGGAGTTTGGATCGGCCACACACTCCGCAAGCCTGCTTCTTGTGTCTTCAGACAGGTTTTTGACTGGAATCCACAAGGGAAGCGAAAAGTTGATCGACCAAAACACACTTGGCGTAGAAATGTTGAAGCAGAGGTGAAGGCAGTCGGCACGACTTGGGCCGAGCTGAAGAGGTTCACCCGTCGGAGAGGTGTTGTTGCGTTCTTATGTTCCCCAAGGGATCAATGGGCATGAAAAAAGAAAAGAAATCCGCTATTCTTTTTATCGCTCTTCATAGTATTGATAGGATTTTCCTTCCTAAAACGTTGTCTGAGATAGTGTGGCAGGTCAACCTGTTGATGATATCATTAGTTACATGTGGTATATTAAAATATGGAAGAACCCCAGTTTTTTCCAACATGAACCAGTAAATTCAAGAATCGTCGATCACTCTATCCCTCCACTTCCCGATTATATGAATACATTTTTTGGCGCTCATAGGAAGATCAAACGGATTCCTTGTCTCCAGGAATCATATAAAAATCGCTGAAAAGACTAACCAGATAGTGGGAACATTATCTCATATTACTTTCAGCTAAAATTCGAAATGACAATTTAGGGTTTCTTATTTCGATATGATTGAAGATCAGCTGAAAATCACAAATGATATAAAGAAATGAAATCTTGGCATTCATCCAGGGTAATAGTTTCGACACGGCTTTTAAGTTGATTATTAATAAATTAAACACTGAAAATTCTCAAAAAATTGTGAGATATCTTGTCAAAGAATTATTAATATATACGGCATATTGTTGAAAACCATATATAAAGCTGGATGTTTTTGAAATCTATATCATGGGCTCGATCAAATAACTGAAAAGCAAAGGAAAGTATATAAAGATATGTCGAATTTAAGTAGAAAGTTTGATCCCTGCACCCTTGGTTGTACACCAATCTCAGAAAATGATACCCGCTAATTGAAAACCAGTTGTGCAGAAGGGCAGTAATTCCATCCTGTAAAAGACTACTTTCTATAGAAGCCACAACTGCAAACCTTAGCGCGCTTGATTACTCGACAACAGGTTTAAGGACACTGTGAAATAGGAATAATGACATTAATCAGAAATTTACCATATACACAGTTTATCGACTTCCAATATTTTAGAAAGTTATCTGCGATTTTCCATTTCGAGGAGACTTAAAAAAATAGCAGACGTCCGAAATTATCTTAGTTCACAACATTTATTAAGAGCTACAAAAAACAGAAAGTTGTGGAGAGATATGATCGCCTACGTCCTGAAAGGACAAGGCACATAAGCAGAAAAATTCAAGGTGGCAGGGAAGAAAAGTTTCTTCGATTAACGTATATTTTTCGGGAAGTATATGAGAAAGAAAAGAAAGGAAATAACCTTTCTCCAGGAAAATCCTGCCTGGAAAGCAAGACATAGAAAGAAAGAAGAACGTTATGTCGTTTGTCGAACGGTCGATGTCACGACCATCGAAACAGCATGACGCGAAAGAAAATCATCAAATTATCGACGACCAAGGATCAACATCCATCAACCTTCCTTAATCTATCGTTTCCACAACATAACAATATCAAATCATTATCAATAAGATTCAGAATTACCTTTTGTTTGGCATGCTAAATGATGGATATAAATATTGACATTATGGCAATTTTGAGCCATTACATTCAACTTGTCGTCAAAGCAGTTCAAGACGCTCGTAGAATTTCTAAAGTGAAAAGAAATGAAATTATATCTGACCGTATTCGTCAAAACTGGTTTAAGCGTTTTATGTGTAGTAACCTGTCAAATGGAATATAGCACACAGTTGGATGACCATAAGTTTCCAATTATTATATTTTAAAGGTTACAGGAGGAGAGAAATGAAACGCTAACGTTTGAAAATTCTGGATGAGCGATTACAGAATGATAAAATATGTAGAATATTATATAAGCTTAAAATCCATACAGAATTTCTAGAGCGGTTCTTCATGAAGTCTCAGAAAGGCTAACTCAACGCTGAGTGGATATTTGCAGAGGCCATACAAATCTATTCGGTACACATTTTTTCAAAAATATACTGAGCTGCCGTTGTAAGTGGGTTTATAGACAAAATATAGACAACTAGAAAACAATGTATGGATGGTGGATAATCCGCTGGTGGTGTAAAATATCAAGAACGATTCGAAAGATTTTATGTTTTCTGATTTGTATTGTTAGTTCACAAAACAGAAGGCCCAAGGTCTGCTCAAGGTTTGAATGTTACATATTGAGATTGTTGTGAGTGGATAGGAGGAAGTAGGATCTGCCTATTGTGAAGACATACAGCATTGATATCTGTTGACCTTGGGCTTGAAAATAACAAGATCTTCCTTGTCAGTGAAGAACCCTTTATAAAATGTTTCCCCCAAAGTAATAGGTATCAAAGGAACCCGAATGGAATGGACATGATTTCCAACCGAGAACATGACATGGTCGATCTTATCTCTGAAAAACTAGTGAAACTAAGAAATGTAACATATCTGAATATCAGCCATAATAATAGCGACATTAGCGAGATTCTAGCAACGTTTGTGTCTGTGACAGATGGGTTGCTCAAGGCCGTGCAAGAACATTTGAACTCTGTCAGGTTTGGGCAATAAGCATTGAGCAGCAGCAGGTCAAGTATAGCAAAAATACTTCATTCTTCATCTGATATGACTCTTGTATAGATAGATCCTGGCAGCAGTAATCAGGTATTTTCCAGGGTGATATAAGAAACCGTCAACCCTTACAGCATCTTTAGTGCTGGCAGGAATATACGCGTTCATTCTGAGGCCAGGGGTCATCTTAAAGTCTAGAAGACTTTCAAATCAATGAGGGCTATTATCACTCTTCAGGTTTGGTGTAGGCATAGTGGGTGCTCATTGATGGTCAGTTGTTACTGTTATGGATTCCGGGAATGGAATCCTGCACAAATAAATAAACAACGCCAGTAATTGAGATAGAAAAATAAGTGTATTAAACGTAAGAATACAGACTTGAAGTGAAGATTAGTATTCCACTAATGCTGGTTAGTAGAAAGTATATGTAAAAGTCTCTGTAAGTGAAGCCGTAAGTCTCTCTCTCTCTCTCTCTATATATATATATCTCTGGACTCTCGTATAACTCTCTGTGAACACCCTGTGTCAACGTATCTCAACCTGCACGTATTCTCTCAGTCAATATAAGTATACTTTCGACGAGTCCATCTTGTGTAAAAGGGTCTGCCCCACAACAGTTACACATTTAGTTTCTGAAGTATTGAATGGTACAAGCCATTATTTCCATCACTGAGTCGTCAGTGTTGTCTCAAATGAGCGATAAGCTGGCAGGTCATGGAAAATCAAGATATTTGGCGGTGAAGCTATACACATTGGCATCATCGGCATACATATTTACCAAGAGTCTGCAAGTCTTCTTGTGCAGATTGTTAATATAAAACCGAACGGGGGTAGCACCAAGGAGAGAGTATTGAACACATATGCCACAGAATAGGGCGTTTAACAACGACATTCATAAATCTATTTGAGAGGAAATATTCGATAGCAGAAAACTCACCCAGAGATTCTAAAACTGGCAAGTTCATGTATTAATCCCCTGTAGCACCTCTTGTCAAAGTTTTCCTAGATATCTATGGCAATCATTCTGTGATGATAGTTAAGACAATAATAGTGAACCTAGAAGAACGAAAGCCAAAGCAATAGTTTTTTCTTGAATTGTTTAATTTTTTATCAATTTTTCCTCGAGGTTTTCAGCAATTTTCTTGTTGATCACATCTTCAAATGTTTGTTAATGACAACAATTTGGAAGAAGGGGCGACATTGCGACGGGGACGGGTGCTCAGTGTATACAAACTAAACACATTCCATGGGTTTGTAAAAGATTTCTTCTTAAGCCAGTGGTTAAACAGCTTCGCCAATTTGGTGGAAAGTTCGCGAACAATGTTCTTGCAAACAACTACAGTGATTTAAAATGTCAAAGATCAAAGAATGATCTAAGGATCCCAAGGAAAGTAACACATCAGCAGTATATTGATAAGAGCATTAGGATAAAAAAGGCCTAATAGGTTAGCATGATGCTAAACTCTATAGGGAACACGAGAAGTTTTATTTACAGCTATGTAGAAATCATAAAAGCATTTCCCCTCTCTGCCAGATGCGCTTGAGTAGTCTAGACACGCCTTGTAAAGATTGTTGAAATTGCATAAATGTGAATAGTAGCTGACAGATGAACGGAGAGGATGCCATAAATCTTCTACGCTTTTCTGCAAAACATTATTACACCTTCATGCAATAAACGGTGAAGACGAAAGACATGCTATTGTAACGGGGCATATGAGCCTGGCGTGGTTTATTCAGCTGGTGCACGCTAACATTTAAAAATAAACACAATGATCTGACAGGTCAACAGCAAGGACAACAAAAACGTGGAATTCAAATAAATATGCCAAAATTTATTCTTGGCAAATACAAAATATAATCCCAAGAAGAAAGAAAATCATGTAAGGTAAAAGTTTTAAAAATAGTTCCGGGGAAATCTGAAGAAAAGCAGAAGTTGAGAACTCTAAATTTAGTAATGAGAAATGTTCCTTTGTCATGCGCCGAAAATAGATAGGAGAAAATGACTATGCAGCGCCACTGACGAGGAAACCGTAACGATTGGTATATTACAGAAAAGCAGTATTGTATACACAGGTATAATTTGGTTTGGTTTATTTTCTTTTACGGCATATCAACCTTAATAGGTTATGTAATGCCGACAAGATTTTTATTGCAGGTAACATTTTTTTCAAATATGTATTGCTGGTAATATTATTTTGCCTTCAAAAATTCCTTGTTAGTAATATTATTTTACAAAAAATATTGCTGGTATTAAGACCTATTTTTACACTCTGACCCCAGTTTGGGGGTTAACTATTTGCCCATTGCTGGGACCCAATCCCGTGCTACTATCCTGGGTAAGGGTGGACCTGGGAAGGGCAGCAATTAAGAGGGGGTTCCACGCTCCTCAAAACCTCCTGAACAGAGCCCTTGTTGCTGGACGTAGTTTAGCGTCTTCCCCAAGACGCGGATGTAGTTTATCGTCAGACCCAGGATGGTGTATACAAAGGAGATAAACAGATGGGATGATATGTGTGGAAGACCAACTGGTATGAGTTGATACGCACACAGTAAATACCCAGAACTGCTGATGGTCAAAAGAATATGCTGAATCAGTTGATATGCGCAGAAAATAACTGGAACACTATGAAGAAGAGCCACCCAAAAAGCACAGGAAATCAGCATCCTCGTTTTTGGGGAGCTTCTCTTGCAGGGGAAAAAATTATTGATAATCACATGGTCGTGCGTTTTAAAGGGGCGTCTTTTGTCATTAAGACTGAATAACTCGAGATCGTCGACTCTGGAACTGGAATAGCCCAGTTTCGTATATGAATATCTGGTCAGGGTTTACCTCTTGAAAGTGAAGATCAAACTCTAGCTGATTGGGTCATAGACGACTTATATTAATGAATGAGTTGGATAAATTGGATTTTACTTTAAGTATGGTTGGTCTGAGTTTGTTTATTCTGAACTTTGTTTATTTTTATTTATTTGTATGAGTAGTGAGAGGTAAAGGGCTAGCAACACCCCAAGTGGTATATGTAGCCAGATTAATCGCCGGTAAACAGCCAAAACTTAACACATCATGATGGCATCGACAGTACTCATGTGAAACTGATGCACAGTCCAGATCGTATTCACAAAATGGCAATTCAGTAGAACCGATATTATCCATCTGCTTACAGGAGAGCTTCATTAGAAGTTACATTAACGATCGTATCCCTGATTATCAGGCTGATAACGGCAGCTCAGAGAAGTGTTCGTCTGCAACGGAAGAGGAAGAACAGTCGGGTTTGGGAAGTAATTACAAGCTTACTACCCGCAGTGTAACCAAAACGTTTAACCAGGAATCAAGCAGCAAAACTTCATGTGTCAGAAACATCATGCCTAAACGTAGCTCAGTTACTGAGGGATGATCGAACGAACGTGGAATTTCACTTTGAAATCGTGCAAGATGGTTCAGACTCTAAATCAAACCACTATTTGTCCGGTAGAAATTATGCAACTTACAGAACAAGTCGTCCTCTAAATTAACATGCATACATCTACGTGAACTCAACAAAGAATCGCAATATAGATTTCGTACCTTACTGCTTTGGAGTTTTCATTATAAGACGTAGAAAATAAGACATGGGAAGCTATATTTGATCAACAAAATATTCCGTTTTTATCTAATCATTTCAAGGCAATGAAGCTTCTAAGACGTAAAGGAGTTACCAAGAGTGTAGGAAACTGAGAGAAATTTAATAAGTGGAAATAAAAAATAAAAGAATATAATTGAAAAAAATAGAGTTTGTGGACTGAAGATCCTACAGGACAGGAAAGCAGGAAACAGAATATGACAGGTGAAGAAAATATTAGCGTAGAATCTCTGGCTACATATAACAATTTCAGCCATAAAATGATGAGACCTAGCTGCCAATCAAGTACTGCGTTTAAATTCCAGAAGTCGAGGTACCAAATAAGAAAGTTCATGAGAACAATAACAACTAAAATATTTACAGAAAAGGTCACAGAGAAGCTATGTTACAGCAGTAGGACAATCATGGATAAAGTATTTTATTTTATTTTTTTACATGTAATTGCAGATTCATTATCTTGTTACAAATATTTCCAGCAAGGATTTAAATGTTTCTACACTTTCCATTTCAATATTCCAAGCAGCTTATTTATTGCTTTTCATGTATTTTCTTTACTTGAATATTGTTTTCCATTCTCATATATATGACATGTGGTAACGAGCCCCAGATATACAAAGGTTGACGGCAATCTTATTAATCCTGCCTCCTTGAAACAATTCCAGAAATGTAATGATCTTGTCATTATCGTCGAATGCGAATGAACATTGTCTTTCAGGAATATTCTTCTTAACTGACGACTTGTACCAATTAAAAAGCACTTTGTCCAAAAGATTACAAGAAACCTCTTTATCTTGACATCATTATAAGCATAGAAGGAACCTATAGATTTACCGCCTAATATACTTTTCCCTCCCCTCCTCCTCACTTAAGTCATATCTTTTGGGAATTGGCATAAAAGGTCCATCTCTAGCCCAAGTACTCGATGCATACATAGCAACTTTAGATATATAACTAAAATTACGGCAGGGAAAACAAATTATACGTGTCTATTTCATATATACTTATGTGTCATGTCCGCTTTTATGCATTTAAACAATGTTTTTAATATTCTTCATTTCTCGTCTATTTACATTCGCATTACAATTTTCAATAATTTTTTTTCTGCTTCGAAATCCAATTTTCTTGCTTATTGCAGTTTTAATTTTTCCTGGATCTTTTTTATTCCATTTTAAAATCAGATATTTTCCTGTTCGTAACTTGTCAGACTTCAGAATTAATTTAATCACCGTCCTTTGATCTAGGTCAAACTCTTTACAATTTACAATGTTATGTTTACAAGGTCGTATCTCATGTTTGACTTTCCACGTCCGATTTTTCCAAAAATCGCTGCCAATGATTATATTCTGAAATTCCAATA
Organism: Acanthosepion esculentum; assembly: GCA_964036315.1. Classification (NCBI taxonomy): domain Eukaryota; kingdom Metazoa; phylum Mollusca; class Cephalopoda; order Sepiida; family Sepiidae; genus Acanthosepion; species Acanthosepion esculentum. The sequence goes on along the minus strand of OZ038495.1, from coordinate 30,959,524 downwards.
TACATACATACATATATATATATATAATATATAAAGAAAGAAATATAGACTTAAAGTGTGCTATATTTATGGGATAAATTGCTCAATATCAGAGATAGAGCGTGTGTAAATATAAAAGTGAACATAGAATCAACAGTTAGAGGCGACAGTCTGTTTCATGCAAGATGCAATCGTCAGGCAATAAGCTATATAAAAAAATTTTACTACGTTAATAAAAACACAAAAATAAAAATAAAATTAAATAAAAACAAGCAAAATAATTTGACACAAATAAATAAATAAACAAATAAACGACTTCCGGTAAAAGTAACCGCCAAAATATATTACCCACAATGCCCCACTGACTCATATATAAATAGCCGAGAAAAATAACAGCACTAGTCGCCTGAACATTGCATCTATCATGAAACAGACTATCGCATCTAAGTGTTGACCTCTATGTTCACTTTATATATATATATATATATATATATATATATATATATATATATATATATATATATATATATCGTTCCAAAGATTTTGACAACATTTCGCAGGCCAATAATTTTGGCAATTCTTGTTGGGCGTGGTGGAGATGAAGACAGATCTCTGATGAAATGGTCGCCGCGGTCACCTGCCCTGTCCCCGTGTGATTTCTTTTTATGGGGATATGTGAAGGGACTGGTCCATTTCCACACCCTCCCTGCCAGCTTTGATGAACTCAAGCAAAGAATAACTTCCGCACTGGATAATGTTACTGGATACATGCTACAGCGTGTTTGGCAAGAGCTTAACTACCGACTTGATGTGTGCCGTGTCACAGGCGGTGTACATATTGAACATTTATGAAATCGGTCCCGTAATAAACTTATGATGTTCAACACTTAAACTGTTCAATTTCATTGAGCTAGACTTAGTAGTTTTCAAAATAATTTCTTTTAAAATCATGTCAATTTTGGACACACACACTATATATATATATATATATATATATATATATATATATATATATATATAGAGAGAGAGAGAGAGAGAGAGATGTGGGGGTAGGTATGCGTGTTTGTATAACACACACACACATACATATATATATATATATATATATATATATATATATATATATATAAAGAAATAAAAATATTAGCTGCTTTTAAATGTATATGACATTCTAATGGAAGTCTAGCGTGTTAAGAATTTGAAATTTAAATTAGAATTAGCGTTCATATTTTCAGAAAAAGTGTATATGGTGTACCTGATAAGTAAAATATATTTATCAAACATCTACCCTGATAAGCGGTTGGACACGAAACCCTTGAGGCATCTAACCGGATTAGACACTTTTTAAAAAATTATTGAATATAAAGCGTGTCTTTAAAATTCAACTCGTTATTTAAAAGTTGTGATAACATGTTAGATTTTTCGTATTTTTTTATATTTTTGTTCTAGAATTTAGATTCACAAAACGAAATAATCCATGAATCAATTCACTTAAGTAAAAAGAAGTAAAATCGTGGAATTGTATTTCGGATTTTACAAATTCATCATTTTGTACCCAAAAAGATTACCGTCGACACTTTCATACCAGAAAGTCACCACTGAATATTCGTCATTTCTCCCATAATATGCGAACCCACATACAACAGGTGGATTGTGAATATGTCCGAGAGTCTGTTAAACAAGAACCGGAAACATCGATTCACAAAATCTCTGACCAGATGAAGATGTCACATATGTCTTTGCATTGTATACAACGAGACAGTTTGCACCTGTACTCATACAAGGCGCAATATATACAGAATATGCAGCTGACATAAACAATGACTCAGTTCAATTTCATAGACTGGCTAATGAACGTATTGAATTCGTTCAAAAGCTGACTATGTATGACAAAGCCCATTTCCATAAGAGTGGATTTTTATTCTTTCTTTCGTTGCGAATTGTTCCATAAGTAATTACCCTATATCAATATAAGTTCTGAAATAAAAAAAAAAGTAATTAAAAGATGAACAACTTACATATCAGTTATGTCAGTTGCAAATACCTAAGTGAATTTTAGTACGAGCTGTATGACCTTAAGAATAAATTATTATAAATATTTATTATACGGGGGTAACTACAAAATTGTCCTAATCGTGATACAACATAACTGTCAATCTCACAAAATATTTTATATCTAAAACACACTAAACTATCTGAGTTTCTTTTTTCAGGTTTTGAGATAAGACGTTTAGCCATTTTGACACAATTTGTTGTAATACTGAAATTTTGAGTTATTCAGCTGAAAATAAAGCGGGTTAAAATTGTTTTGTGTCGACTGGGCAACGGTGAGATGAAAAAGATCATTCAGGCCTTATGTAATGATACCAACATTCACACTCTAGCTTTCATCTTCAAAGTCCATTGAAGAAACCTCAAGATAACGGTGAATAATTTTTAAAAATGTGACCAGTAAAGACGAAAACTGGATCAGGATGTCACAGCAGGAAGAGGAATCACCATTGCAACTTAAACCTAAAGAAACCAATTAGAAAAGATCCAACTTATTTCATTAGACATTTGGCACGGGAGAGAGGAGTTTCAGCTATGGCACTCCAAAGAGTATTGAAAAACGTTTTGAAAATGAAATCGTACGTGAAATGTATGAGACATGTTACTCCAGATTAGAAAGTTAGAATGTCAGTTAATCGAAGATCCCCTTGAATAAGATAAAAAAATCAACCTGGGATAATATTAACCTGTTAAGCTTAGAGCGTAATTATCTAATTTCTCAAAATAGCGCTCAATAGTGTAATACAACTGGAGAATTCCAGTAAGACATCTTTAATTATTTCTGAGATACAACGGTTCAGAGCTTCATCTAACAAATGGAAAATTTTGGTATAATATTTTTATAACATTGGGTTTATATGGAATAAATGCAGCAGGAAAAATTTTGAGTGTGATTAATCCGAAATTAAAAGTATTGACATGCATAATAAAATCGTACAGAGGGAATATATTATAAAACTAATATGTTCAAAGTCAACTTTTGATTGCCAAGAAAAAAATGACAATAAAATTTAATTTTTACTAAATCAATACATTTTTCTATCTTTGGTAAAATCCACTTCATATCCAATTAAAAAAAATATCTCGTCGTTTGAACTATCACATTTTGTAATGAGAAAAGCAAATACAAATCTGATGGAGATATACTATTGTTCGTAAAATCTGTCAGAGAGTGCTCGAAATTTGTTTTATAAAAAAAGCAAAATTTCGAAAGGATATTGCATGAAGCTTCAAAGTTGGTTAAAACGGATTTATATTTTTTATACATTTTTCAAGCATTCTTACCTCGCACTTAAAACAGTAAAGATAAAAATATTTTATTGAAACTCAAAGTGTGGTTTATGGGTATCCTCTCATTGCCCTTTTCTCATCCATTGCTTGTCATTGTATCACAAGCACTCTCCCTTTCTTCTCATTCTCCCGATGTCTGTTTTTCCCATTCTCTTAGTAACTCTTTCTTTATCCTCTCTCTCTCTCTATCTCATAGTAACACTTTTTCTCCTCTCTCTCTATCTCTTAGTAACTCTTTCTTTCTCCTATCTCTCTTTTAATAACTATTTATTTCTTCTCTCGCTCTCTCTTAGTAAAACTTTCTTTCTCCTCTCTCTCTTTCTTAGTAAATAGTTATCCTCTCTCTCTCAGTAATCATTTCTCCTCCCTATTTCTCTCTTAGTAACTCTTTCTTTCTACTCTCTCTTTCTGTCTTAGTTACTTTTTCTTTCTTCTCGCTCTCTCTCTCTCTCTCTCGTTCTCTTAGTAACTCTTTCTTTTTCCTCTCACTTAGTAACACCTTCTTTCTCCTCACTCTCTTAGTAAATCTTTCTTTCTCTCTCTCTCTTAATAACTCTTTCATTCTCCTCTCTCTTAGTAAATCTTTCTTTCTCATCTCACACACACTCTCTCTCTCTCTCTCTATGTGTGTGTGTGCTTGTGTGTGATCATAAGAAGGCATAATGCATTAGCCAAAGTCTCGTTATATTTCTTTTTTATACGTATAATGTGCTAAACACACTAACTTTCAAAACAACATTTTTGATTAAATTCATAAAAATGAGATTCTTGCATTTTAATAATGTTATATATTTCCGCAAATGTTCAGGTGCATGCTGGAGAAGAGAGATAATGTCATTTTGAACTCGTTGAAAATCATTTATAAACGCGTATCATGGCAAAGAAAAAAACTGATTTCTCTACATTCTTATAAATACCTCGATTTAATATCTGTTAAAAGGGAAATAGATTGTAAAAGATATCGGAAATTAAATAAACATTTTATCCATATTTAATCATACGATATTATTATCCTAAATTTAAAATAAAATACTACAGGATGAAGATTTTTGTACGATTATGCATCATTGAAGATATTTGTGAATGCACGAAAAATACACAAAATTTAAAATGATACATATATATATATATATATATATATATATATATATATATATATATATATATATATATATATATATATGGAAGACTGTTTATTTACGAACATTGAAATGAATATCGACGCCATAGATCATCGAATGTCGTATTAAAGACATTTTAATTCTTGACAGGGATCGAAGCATCATGTTCTTTTTATCTTCCAGACCATTTTTTAGAGAGGGGTGTTTACCGTTAGGCTTTGTACCGTACAGCAAGTTAAGAAATACGCATCTATCTTTGGTAATTCTTTCCTAATGTTTATGGCCATATCACAAAGAGTCGAGTTCCAATTCCAGTAGGGTTCGTTATATTTATTTATCCGCATATATATATATATATATATATATATATATATATATATATATATATATATATATATATTCATAAATTTGCTTATCTCCCCAATATTCTAACAATTTAAAAATATTCTCTGCTTTAAATAACTCGCATAAACTGTTAAGACGTAAAATCAATCCAATCCAATCATATTTTCCTAACCAAAACCCATTCAATGTATATTTTCAACAACCTTTGAATCATTTTAATCCGAAGATATTTCAAATAAGTATTAACTTATTTTAATATGTACAATGACGTTTGTATTCGTAAGAAATGTCGAATTAAATAAATCCATCTATCTATCTATCTATCTATCTATCTATCTCAGGTTTTGCTGGAAAAAGTCCATCTCGGTGTTTTTCTGATTCTTCTTGCAACAATCTCGAAGCGTGGGTTTCGTTGGAGTGCTTATTCTCTTCAATTACTCCATAATGGTTCAATTATATTATATTGAAAGCAGGACGTTATGCTAGCCATCTTCATCCAAAAGGAACTTTTTTTATCGGACGTGGTGTGTGGCAAAGAGCAACGTCATGCCGAATAATTTTTCCTTCTTCTAAATCTGATAGAAGATCAGACCGTAGTAAACCAATATACTTTTTTTGCAATAAACAGGGAAATCTATAATAGGCTACTACGTTTTAAACAATTTCTCAAATTTTACCAATTTTCTACTACAATTGCTTTTGATGCAACCTCACAACATTACGTGTCTACCACCAATGTTGACCATCTTTGTTGTTTATTTTGCATTGTGTTTCCCATTTTCTGACATATACTTTTGTATTAGAATGTAACTCAATTTTTCATTCAACACTAAAAAATATTTTTGGCACATTCCAGCATCCCATGTTAGATCTTCCTTGACCACTAAAATCTTCTATTCAGATGTTATTTGTTTTATGCTGTTCTTTTTTGTTTTGTTTTTGTTTTTATTTTGTTTGTTTTTTTAAGCTATACTCCCAACCAAATTGTTTTTCCCTATTAAGTCTTCATTCACTAACCACTTGTTTGGTTATTTTCCGATTACCTATAGAGAGATTCGGTATTCTTCTTTCATTTCTCTTGTCTAACTTTTTCGGCTTTTGGTTTGCCTTGCATTAAAACACTTCCAGAAGTGGCAAACGCCGTTTTGAATGGTTTGAATACCGTTTCTAGAAATTCCCAGTAGTCCTGATGTTTCCGGTTGAGTTATATTACACTTTAGAGCCTTCATCTTTGTTTCTGTAGAAGTTTTAGCCAATGTAATTTTATCTAAAAAAAAAAGTAAGCTAATTTTTAGCAACAATGATTTGCCAAGGCACTTTACCCTAGTGTTAATAAGAAGGACCAATTCCTACTTAAGAATTTGCATATTACCATAACTTTATCATCTCATATCTTTCATTACTCCAGTAGTATTGCATTTCCTTTTTCAGTTCCAAGCCGCTTAATGTGACGCATATTCTGTTACACGAAAACGTAACAACTTATTTTTTAATCCACAAAACTCACAGACACAAGTAATAAAATCCTATTGCTAAACAAATTCAACTTCTTAATCGAATGAAGGTGTATAATTATTTTATGTAATCACTTCAAAAATTTGACACACCAGTGTGGGTGTGTGCATATATATATATATATATATATATATATATATATATATATATTATATATTTATATATATATATATATAACATGAATTATTCATACAAAAAAACAGATTAGTGAAGTTAATGATATAAATGGAGAGAATACATATTCGGAAACGAATTTATTAAAATGACATTAACCCACGGACTTCTAAATGATCCCTGTTTTTAATAAATTCAAGCTGTATAAGGTCTCTTTTTGCTAGTACTTTCATCTGTTCATACAGACATCATCAGGCATGGAAATTGTTTTTTTTTTTTTTAGTACATCCAGGTAATAACGGGACACGAAAAATTAGATGTGAATCGAAATGTGTTTTTTTAAGAAATGTGTTATTGTTAACGGTAAGAAATTTTGGAGCGTCCGGTCGCAACGCTAAGGTTGAATTTTTGGAAAATTTAAAAGAGAGTGCGTTTTTTTTTTTACTAATGTGTTTGTGTTTGTGTGTGTGTGTGAAGAAATATAGTTTTAAGGTGTGCTATATTCATGGAATAAAGTCATCAATATAAGAGATAGAGCCTATGTAAATATAAATATAAATCAGAGGCGACTGTCTATTTCATGCTGACGATTACGTCTAGCATGAAACAGCTTGTCGCCTATGAGTGTTGACTTCAATGTTCACTTTTATATTAATATATATATATATATATATATATATGTGTGTGTGTGTATATATATATATTTGTGTGTGTGTGTGTGTGTGTATAACTGTCTATGTGTTTACGCGTTCCCGTTACCCGAAGTTGTTTTTCGAAAGAACTGTATTATGTTATGAATATTCACTATTATTCATGAAGAATAACATCCGTCGTCGTATACATAATTTCTATGAAATTAATAAAGGTGGCAATCAAACAACGTAACAAATCCTTTCTATGCACCAAGACGTATAAAGTATGTTTATAACTTCAGTTTAACTGATGGTATTTGGATTGAACACAGTGAAATACAAACTCCGATATCTCTCCCGTTTTCTCTAAACTGTTTTAATTTGCGAATCTATATCCGATAGTTTCTGAAATTTTCCCCAGAAACTTTTCTTTCTATTTCGACTTGATTTTTCAATCCTGAATTAATGTACTTTTTTTAAAATATTATTTCTTTACTGTTAAAACATCGTTCTATTGGTTTCCTTCTAAAATCTTCAAATCTTGATTCGTTTCTTATCTTCGGTGTATTTTTGCATTAATGTTTCATTCGATTTTCGTTCAAGTATTGTGAGGCTCATTTCTTCCATTCTGCTCAATTCCTGTTCTTTCCTTGCGTCTTTTTATCATTCCTTTGTCGTTTGATTTTCATTACTGGCCTCATTTCTTCTTTGATCCATTCAATCGTCTTCGCTTCTGTTTTTCATGCAGTCTCTTCTTTCAGTATTCGTCCATGTGCCTTCTCCTTTATCATTTCTTTATGTGATTCAAGTCTCCGTCCCTCCATTCTTCGTTATTCTGTAAAAGTATTTTTTCAGTCATTCTTCATTTTTTTTATTTCAATTTCTCTTGTCCTTCCTTCTATTTCTTCATATCGATCAATCCTGCATGAACTTCATATGCACCAATATAGTCTTTCTCTATTTCTTTTTCTTAACATGCCATCTTTTATCATGTCAATTTATCTCTTTCACTTACAAAGTTTTTGAAGATATATTTTATAATTTCCTTTGCTTTTTTATTTGCTACAAAGAATTAGTTTATTCAGTGTTGTTTACTGCTTTATTCGATCCTGTTATTCACAAAGAAAACCAAGAGACAGTTTAACCAGACTGACTATCCAAACAGGCTGTTAGATTGGTTCAGTAATATGCACAGGTTTAAATACACATAGAAACACAGTAATATATATATATATATATATATATATATATATATATATATAGGTAACTATACTCGTGTCGAAAAACCTTCGAATTCTTGATTTAACAATAGCCAAATCAATCTCGAAGGGGAAAACAGGTTTTAAAAAAGAAAGAGCCAGGAACATGAAAGTCTGTCGAAAATAATCGTACAGATACAGGTTCAAGGCCCACAGAAAAAAAACCGATACGAGTAAACAACTAACTAAAGAGCTCGATACAAACGTAGAGCAAACCTAGTCAAACCTAATGAGACAGACAAACCTACTAAGGTTTCACTTAGGCAGATTTTCTGGGTCAGCTGGCCCTGATGATCTGCCTAAGTGAAACCTTGGTAGGTTTGTCTGGCTCATTAGGTTTGACTATATATATATATATATATATATATATATATATATATATATCCGATGCAATGAGAACAAAAATAATATATAAATTCTAACGTTCACAGCATTAATTCAAACTAGGGCTCGATACCCATAGTAGAGCAATAATTATTTATTATTATTTTATCATATAGACAAAAAACAGTTTACTCATTACAAAGATGCAACTTCGTTTCGGTGCATTTCAAATGCACCTCGATTGTTAAGAACCAAAGATGGTAACCATTTTTGTTTATCACCATTCGAGGTGCAATTAAAATGCACCGAAACGAAGTTGCATCCTTGTAGTGACTAAACTGTTTTTCTATTTATGATAAAATTATAATAGAAAAACGTGCGTGTGTGTGTGTGTGTGTGTGTGTGTGTGTGTGTGTGTGTGACTTGAATTCAAAATATATATTCAGAAATTGAAGAATAAATTTCCTCAGGCATTTAGGTTTTTAGATATATTAACTACATATACTGTAAATCTAAAAGACTAAAAGAGATAGAGATGCTCACAAACGTATAAAAACGTATGTACATACATACGTACACGCTAACACATTCCCTCGCACAACACCTATAATGTTATTAAAGTGGCTTTATGTGTAGATGCGTATTTGAGGGCTGTGTAGCAGGCTGATATCTCTAAGATCGAATTGGATAAAGAACAGTCCAGAGAATTGATACATAATTACTGTTATAATGGATAACATCGAGAAAGTATTAACCTGATAATTAGACCAGTCGACTGATGAATATGTGTGTGTGTTTGTGTGTTTGTGTGTGTGTGCGTGTGTGTATATGTATGTATGCATTTGTGTGTGTTAAAAGATTTTGATTTGAATCTTTTTATCTTTCGCCTTCCACGAGACCCAACTCTGTGCGTCGTCTCTTGAGGATTTAAACTCAAATTGGTAGAAAATCGGAATTAGATATTCGCTGCACACAAAACATTACAATGAACGGGTGGAGCAGATCGACAGATAGCTTGACAACGATAAACTATCATCGGTTGTTACAAATAACGAGTGTTTGACTTCGTAATTCAAGATGTAAGAAAATATCTTCGCTTTGTAATTTTCTTAGAATTATATTAAACAGAGGGAAATTAAATAAACTCTGCAAAACTTATAAGTTACCATCCAATTAATTGGTCCATATAAAGAAAGAAATAGGAAAAAAATAATGGGGACTATTGTTCCCATTTCCTTTGAATGAAAATGCAATTTCTGTTCAAACCAGGTGATGCGGGTGAGTAAACTTTTACACATATACGCAAAACATCTATACATATACACACACGTAAATATATATTATAATTATTTTAAAAAAATATGATTCCTTCGCTACGTAAGAGTTCTCATGTTTCAAAAACAGGAGCCAAAAACTTTATTAAAATTAAATTGAATTAAACATTTGAAACATGAAATCTCTTATGTAACGATGCAATCATATTTTTTTAAATAATTATAATTTATGCTCTACTTTTGTATTGAGCAGAGTTTTTAAAAAATAAAAACAAAAATACTAAAGAACTTCGGATTATTTACCTAACGTGTTTTTTCCTATTTTTCTATATGTTTGCACAGACACACACACACACACACACACACACACACACACACACACATATATGCAAAATATTTATATATATACTAATATATAATATGTATATGTATGTATAAAGGTATGTACGAGTTTGCGCATGTGTGCGTGTGCGTGCGCATGTGCGTATGTGGGTGGGCGCGCACACGCGCGTGTGTGTGTTTTTATTAGATATATGAAATTTAATGAATTTATGAGTTAATTTTTGTTGTAGAGCCGGAGGAATTCATCATATTTATTTGAAATAATTTATAAATGTTTCAAACAAAATAGAATTAAAATAGATTAATTTTCCTTGAATAGCTTCATTAAACCATTTACAAAAGAATTACATCTCCGATAAGCTCGTGTAGATACAGCATTTTTGTAAACTAGTACTTCACCATATGCGATTTGTCATCTCCTTACAAATTAAAAGCAAGAAGAAACATCGACCACCAAAAACAAAAATAATATTGTTATGGTAATTTACCCACAAACTATGAATAGGAGCAGGTACTGCCTTTTTGGGAGGGAAGTTTCCAGGAAGTCAACTCTGAGAGTCTGACCGAACATTCTTGCTGTAACACTCTCGTTTTTGTATGTTTGTATTACTGTTTCTGTTAATATATTTGTTAAACTCAATTCCTTATAAGGCCACAACAAATATATATATATATATATATATATATATATATATATATCACCTAGCTTATCGTAGACCTAAGAACCTTAAGGAAATTATAGGTAGTAACCACATTTCAGAGGGTAAGGTAATACGTAATAAACCAAAAATAAAAAAAAACAGGATTTTCCCAACCATGTAACAACAAAAAGAGCTTATGTTGTAACCACATTAGACAAAACAATTCGTTCCTCAGTCATTAAATCTATTTTCAAAATCTACCACGACTCTAACTGTAGATGTAATAACATATTTTACCTCCAAGACTGCACACAATGCCAGAAAAATATGTGGGAAAATTTGAATATCCCTTGAACTACAGAATTAATAATTACCGTAATCGAATTAAGTCGGCTCCTCACTAAATATTATTACCTGCAGAACAACATTTACGCCTAGAAAAACATGATTTTAAAAACCATGCCAAATTCACTATCATTGAATTTTTTTTTAAAAATACATAAAAGATAACATTAGAAAAACTCTAGAGTAACATGAAGACAAATGGATTCTGCGCCTCAAAACAGTTCTCCAGACGGGCCTAATCATAAACTTAACAACATAGATTGAATGAATATATAACTCCATAAATCAAGCCCTACAAACATTTCTCACCCACACAATACAGACATGCTTGCGGAGATGTTGAAGTCTCACACTTATAGAGGCACCCATACTAATATATACTCTTACGCACAGCATACACACTGCCGAAGAACTAGATAATAACATACATCCCCTTCCCTGGAAGCAATGAAACTGTAATAATGACCAAGAGAAATCAGTGTAGTATGAATCTAGGCAACCTCTGTCTTAAAATACAACTTAAAAGAGGCCGTTTGACCAAAACAAGAACAGAACAAAATTAACGATAAAAAAACAAATGAAAACTACAGATAAAGGTCATTGTCTTCCGAACGTCATTCATAACTATAGGTCACTGGTAATAAGAAGCAGAATTTTTTTCTCTCCTGATAATTACAATGATGGCCGAAACTAGTCGAGTACTCTAATTGAAATGATAAAACAAAAATATTGATAAACAACACAGTATGTCTGTAAATTTTATTTTTTTAATATCTCGATATTTTTGTATTGTACAAAACATATATATATATATATATATATATATATATATATATATATATATATGTTTTGTACACACACACACACACACATATATATATATATATATATATATATATATATATATATATGTTTTGTACACACACACATATATATATGTGTGTGTGTGTGCGTGTGTGTGTATTTAGGCCCCACTCCTTCTTTCATGCACATTTCATTAAAAACGACTGCCAGGGTGCTTTTATTTAGTTTTTTATACAACTTCTCATGCGATCTAATAATGTTTTTCTTTTCGGATGATAAATTATATAAAAATTGTCCGAATGTTCTTTTTATCCGAGCGCTTTCGGCTATACATTTAGCAATTTTCAAGTATTATATTTCAACTGTTAGAATTAGAAATAGTTTGTTATATGTATGCTTTATAACACTAATATAATAGCATAATCCACATGCGAAAAAAGGCTAAAAATAATGACGGTTCCGTATAGGATACAGGTTCGATTCCTCTCGGAGAACAAAAGTTTTCTATGAAAATTTCTCGGACATTCAGGCCGGTAAATGTTATTTAATACTGTTTATTATAAAACAGAGCATTTGCTTAAATACTTGTATCTATAAAAAGAACGTTAAACATATCATAAATGTCTTTAAATAAATTGTCGGACTATGTCCAATTCAAAAATATATGACGTCATATGTTTGAATTTGATACGCTAGAGCAGATATGAATAGAAGAGATTCATGGAAGATTTAAGTTTAAAACCAGACGTTTCTCTGTGGCCGAAAGGTTAAGGCACGTCACGCGAAATGACGGTTCCGTATAGGATACAGGTACGATTCCAGTCGGAGAACGAATATTTTCTATGAAAATTTCTCGGACATTCAGGCCGGTAAATTTTATTTAATACTGTATATTATAAAAGAGAGCATTTGCTTAAATACTTGTATCTATAAAAAGAACGTTAAACATATCATAAATGTCTTTAAATATATATATATATATCAAGTATGTGGTGCAATTCAATTTACATTACATGAATCATTCATACAAAAATCAATTAGTGAATTTAATGATATAAATGGCAAGAATCACTCTCGCAAACACTTTTTAATAAAATACATTAAGCTCGAACCCGTTGATGAATGTTATGATCCCTGTTTATAAATTCCAGTTGTATAAGTTTTTTTTTACTACAAGCTTTCGATTGTTCATAAAATCATCCTCAGGTATAGAAATAGATATGTCTTTTACATCCAGGTAATAACAGGACAACGAAAGTTAAGATGTACTCCGAAATATGTTTTTTGGGAAATGTGGTATTGTTAACTATGAGAAATTTTTGGGAGCGTGCGATCGCCACGCTGATGTTGAATTTTTTTTTAAATTTTGAATTGTGCGTTTTTGTCCTAATATAGTAATATGAGAATTCTTTTGTAGAGGTAGGTTTTTTCCAGTCAATATGGCATGAACTAAATTGTTCAATAAATAGAGGAATGTCACCGTTATTATAAGAAATTTGCACATCGGATCAGTTATTTTAATATCAAGTATGTGGTGCAGTTCAATTTACATTACATGAATCATTCATACAAAAAGCAGATAGTGAAGTTAATGATATAAATGGAAAAAATCACTCTCGTAAACAATTTTTAATAAAATACATTAACCTCGAACCCGTTGATGAATGTTATGATCCCTGTTTATAAAGTCCAGTTGTATAAATTGTTTGCGAGAGTGATTCTTGCCATTTATATCATTAACTTCACTATCTGCTTTTTGTATGAATGATTCATGTAATATATTGATGCAGCAAGTGCAGTCGCAGTCTGGATGTTCTGCCTCGATTTTATTCGACCTACTTTTTAAATCAATTTGCACACGTGTCTTCGTTTCCTTTCATCAGCGAATAATTAAATGTCACCGGAGACCCAACGCTACCATGCGTCTGAGCGATATCCACTGATCTTATTTGCGCTATATTTTATTTCTTGATGGTATTCCAGACTTAATTAAAATTGCATCATTCATTTATATTTATTTTATTTTTCAACTTAGAAAAACGATGCCATCACTGACGGTAATTCGGCTGACTGTCACACCACAGCGATCAGAGACAGGCACGTATCTATTGAATATAAGATGGCTTCATTTATTTTATTTATTGAACTTCTGCGATAATATCGTTGCAGCGTTCTATCTTTATTGTTTTATGTTCAGTGTCGAATATTCCCTAGTGTGGCTCTCTCTTAAAAGCATTTAACAATTTGCGACTATTACGCGAACGGTTGAAATTCTCTTCCTATATTTTAGATATTAATTCTGGCAAAAATATAAATTGAATATATGGGAATATTATGATGTACAAAGCTTACAAAACCAGGCCCTAGAATTTTAACTCATTTTAACACTGATAACAAATGCTAAAGGGATATATATATACAGTAATATTTCCAGAGATAAACACGAGTATTGCCATTATTAGATCAAAGAATTTTATGACGAGGCATTATTAATTTTCATTAGAAAGCGTAGAAACACAATGATGAAAAAGAAAGCCCTTCTACAATGCATTGTCAATCGTTGATAATAATGAAATAGAGGGTGTCCATAAAGTTCGTGTGCACTTCAAAATTTATAACTTTATTTGTATTTGCGATAGAAATAATTTGTAAAAAGGATTAGAAAGAAGTAAATCTATATTTTTTAAGGTTTTATTGAAATTTTATTTAAGTTTCCACATGTCCTCCATCATTAGCAATACAAAGGGTGATACGATTTTGCTGTTTACGGAAAACATTTGCCAACTGATTTACAGTAATGCCTGAAATCACATTAGTTATTTAAGCTATACTTAAAACTAGGTACATTAAACTTTATACCATTTTTGTTTCCAGATTATTTCTATCGCAAATACAAATAAAGTTATAATTTTTTTAAAGTGCACACGAACTCTATGGACACCCTGTATATTAGGTAGAACTTCATGAAAAGAAGCTCTTACATTTCTTTTTAATATGTTATTTTGGAAAACATAGATGCTATGAAGATAATTAATTTTCTTTAATAATAATAATAATAATAATAATAATAATAATAATAATGATGATGATGATGATAATAATAATAATAATAATAACAACAACAACAACAACAACAATTTCTGATTTATACACCTGGTTGGAATCCAGTAGGAAATGTGTATATCTTGTGTGCTCCTCTGGCACTTATCTAAATATAATTCTCTTGACATTCAGTGGTTATCAGATATAAATCTATAGTTTTCCGGTAAATCTCTCATCCACAGTATTTTTTTCATTTTCTCATTTACCTTTAAAAATAAACAGCGAACATGTAGCAATATTAAGAACCTTGAAACTGATGGATAGATTTTAAATTGAAAAAAAAATCAAAACATTATTATGTCTAAAAGCAAATACAGTGCTGTTCGATAAAAGTGACTCGCCTGATTTTTTTTTTTTACTTAAAATTTTTTTCGCCTATTGTTTTTGGGGTCAAACTAATTTTTAATCTTACTAATATAAAGACCCCTTCCTGACCACCTAGTAAAAAAGTTTACTCACCCTAAGTTATTCTACCAGTAAGTATAATTTTGGATATAAATGAGATTTAGTGAAAAAAAACTTTGTTAAAAAAAGTGAGTCACTTATTTCCTACAACTAGTAATCAATAGAAACATAACCGAACAGCTTTAAATAAAGAATAATAGAGGTATAATTTATTTATAATAGGTAATATAGTTCGAAATATTTAATAATCTATGGGTCCTCCTTTATTTTGAATAAATTTTTAACCCTTTTTGGCATTGACTTGATTAGGTTCTGGCAAATCTCATCTCCAAGCATTGAATTCCATTCGGATATGAAATTCACAATCAAATCCTCTTTGTTGCTCAACTGCTTTCTCGAGAGCCTGTACTTTATAATGCTCCATAAGTTTTCTATGGGGTTGAGTTCAGGAGATTGGAGCGGCCATGTCATAACACTCACCTGCTTGTCATCAAAGTATTCCTTCATCGATTTTGATTTGTGACAGGGAGCATTATCCTGCATAAAAATGAGCTTGGTGGGGTCGATTTGCACCCTTTCAGCAGAAGGGGGCAGACAAGACTCTAACATTCTCTTGTACTGCTCGCTCCTGAGGGTCTTTTCAATAGGTTTTAAGAAACCAGTTCCATGAAAAGAAAAGCATCCGCAGAACATTATACTGAACGGATGCTTGACAGTACTTACTGCTAAATTCAAAGAGCTTTCAAAGCTTCTTCTTCGGATTTTAGATCGCTTATCCTTTGAATTTAGCTCAACTTTCGTTTCATCGCAGAAGAGAACATTGAGTAAAAAAAAATCAGGTGAGTCATTTTTATCGTATATCATATGCTTTTTGTCTTCGTTGAATATTAACAGAAATAGTAATTGATAAGTATTTCCTTAAAATTGGTTCACATATTTGATAATTCAGTAAATATTTATAGATTTATGAATAAAGATTGTTTACGCATTTCTTTATAAATTGGTAAATTTTAGATATTGCAATAGTCTAAATAAAATTGTATTCAAGTGGTTAGAACGTTCGCATTCTGAAACCCGGTTTCGAATCTCAGCGTTAGAATTTGTCAGAATTTCCCTGGTGTTATCGGACTGCATGGGTCGATACCTGCGTAGAAAATGCCTGAAAACCATACAACGAGGTGACCCAAGTCTTGTGAGTGAAATTGGGTCGACGGAACTCGAGCCTTGTTCAAATCGTTGATCACGCTATATAACACGCTCTAAGGTCTGCGCAGGTGGGCTCTGTGGGTGTTGAATAAACACAAATGTCCCTGAGCAAGCGTAGACGGGTGTTATATAATACGAGTGGCCAGCTATACTACACATTAAAATTCTAATCATCACTTTTTAAAAATAAAAGCGGTGTCATAGGAAAAACCGTCCCTTACTGCGGGTACGTGTTTACCAAAACTGCTTTTAAGAGATGCTTAGTAGGATCATATTTTGTTCAGATTAGACAATTATTTTATAATATATCTACATAGAATACATAATAATAATAATAATAATAATAATAATAATAATAATAATAATAGTAAGAACAACAACCATTTCTGATTTAGACATCTGGTTGGAATCCAGAAGGAAATGTGTATATCTTGTGTTCTCCTCTGGCACTTATCTAAATATAATTCTCTTGACATTCAGTGGTTATCAGATGTAAATCTATAGTTTTCCGGTAAATCTCTCATCCACAGTATTTTTTTCATTTTCAAAACACTGTGAAAGGGAGTTTCAACATTAAACTTAAATACAGAAGCCATATTATATAGTAAATAGCTTTATTGTTAGGGTCGCCATATTGACTTTTCCTTGGAAACAATGACGTTCATTTAAGAATACGTCCTCAAAAGTGTATTCTCATTCTATCCACAATTTTTTGGTTTTGCTTTTTAGAGTGAGTGTTTATTGTTTTCATTTTCGTCTCATAAATAAGCATTAGCAATAGATCATAAATATTTTCATATGGAGTATAAATATTTTAGTGATAAAACAGAAAATGTCAAGTAAGTTATCTGATTAACCCATTCAGGTGTTTCGCGTCAGAACTTTCATAAGACATGCTAAATCAAACATCTGGCCCTGATGACCATTTCGACTGTTGGGTCGATTAACTGGATAAGTCTCTTGAACTTTTCGTGATTCCGTGGATATATCTCTAATTATCTATTGAGAGATTTTTGGCAGAAGTGCTGCTAACCTGTACAACACGTTAATATTTTATCATATTTATGTATATCTGCAGTTGTATTTCATTAATATTATTTTAATTTTGTTAAAATTTTATATATAGATTAAGTGTGAGATTGTTAATAGATATTAATAATCCAAATATAAACAAACATTTCAGGTCTAGAGAAGTGTAGATTATTTATGTATATTTCTAATGTCAAACGTATGCTGTTATATACATATAAGATCAAATATTTGTCTATATCTCTGAGATGATGTATTATGATCACTTACATTGTTTACGTTATTCGGACTGTTATCCTTATCTTCATTACCATATTCATAAGGTTTCGGCCGTTGTACACCCCGGCATTCTTCAGGCGATTGCAATTTCGAATCGAACCTTTTTTTTTTCGTCTACTGAGGTAGATCATTATAGCTCCACATGTCATGCTCCTCCGGATGTCTCAGTTATTTCCCTTTAACTCTCCAAGTTTTGGTTCACCACTGCTGTGGACTGGTATTGAAATCACAAATCTTTGTTTAATCACTGGATCTAAGCAACGTCTTTATCCTCAACGAAACATAGCCCAGTGGATAAAGACTTTGGTTAGATACAGTGACTAAACCCAAAGAGTTGTGAATTCAATACCAAGCCGCAGCAGTAGTGAACCAATACTTGGAGAGTTGAGTTAAAGCGAAGTATCTGAGACATCTAGATGAGGCATGGCACGTGGAACTAGAACAATCTCTCCCGGTGGACGAAATAAAAGGTTTGGTTCAAACTTCCAGTCACCTGAAGAAAGCCAGAGGGTACAACGACCGAAACGTTGTGAATATAGCAATGAAGATAAGAATAACAGTTCGAATAATGTTTATAATGCAAGTAATATAAGACCCAATTCCTCAAATCTGTCCAAATAATTAAATATCACATTTGAGAGTGTAAGAGCTTCTTCGCAGAGCAGAGAACTTTTCAGCATAATTTTATTTTAATGCATATAGCTTATGCATTAAATGCTTTACACGTTTTTATTATTAACAACAATTCAGTAAGAATTTTATATTTGAGGGTAAATAAAATTATATTTGTCGTACTAAAATAAGATAAAAATATCTTAGATATACCAAATACAAAATGTAACAACATTTTAAATATATCAAATATAAAATGTGAAATTATTTCAAATAATTTAAAATGTACCAAATATCAAATCCGAAACGATTTTAGCCAATATTTTTTTAAACATTAACTTTTATCAAAATATCAAATCGTTTAGAAAAATATATTAACGCTTAATCGAAAAAACGAAGGCAGAACAATTAATAGTTTAAATTTAATGTATAATATATATTCAAATTGTTTTTTGTTTTTGTTTCATATTTTGCGTAATTATACGATGGTCAGTCAAAGGTTAATGTTACTTTGTACAATATTTTAATACTAAAGCATAAAATCATAATAAAATGGCTAATTGCTCCGAGGAGCTGCTTTCGCTGGTTCCTAGGCCTCATGAATTTAAACGTCTCACGAGGCTGGCATCCCGTTCCCACCCCTTCACCGTTGAAACTGTTAGAGGTAGACGTCACTTCTACTCCAATAGCTTCATGTCTCGCACATCTCGCCTGTTGAACTCCCTTCCTTATTCCTGTTTCCCTGACAAATATAATCTCCAACTATTTAAGTGTAACGTCAATCGACATCTCCAGTTGCCTTGATCTATCCACTTCCCTTCTCCACATCCTTTCACCTTTCATTCCTATCTGCTCTCGCTCCAAATCTTCTGTAACTCCCTTGCCTTGATCGATCCACTATCTTTCTCCACACCCTCTCCTTTACCACTCCTATCTGCTCTTCATCCAAACCTTCTGTAACCCCTTGCGTGCTAGTGGCTTCCAGCCTTGCTTGTGGTCATAAGCTTAAAAAAAGATATATCCACCCTTGTGTGGGCAATTCGAGGTGATGTAATGGTTAGCAAGCTTGTCTCGCTAGAACAATTATGACTAAGTAGTGAGTTCGATTCTCACTGAGTGCCCCCTAATTTCGGCCTTGTGCCACATCTATGCTACGCTTAAAAATCTCTGTAGGTACCTCGGCGTGGTGTAATGATTAGCAAGCTTGTCTCATTAAAATAGTTACAACTGAATAGTGAGTTCGATCCTCACTGGGTGCTCCATACTTTCGGCCATGTGCTTACATGTAAGCTACGCTTAGAAAATCAGTATATCCACCCTTGTGCATATTAGTTGAAGCAGCCGCTTTAGTTTCCTTTCTTTCACTATACGGTCACTTTTAGACCCACTGGAGTGATAGGGTGTAATCGAAATCTATGTTTCCCTCAGATTAGATTATTTGCTGTAGTGTACAGTAATATGAATCTATTTTCGTGGTGTATCATATAATTTGTTTGACTTTCTTTGCTTCATCAGTGATTGAATCAGATTTTTATCTCGGCCAGACACTATTGTCTCGACTGTCGATTAGTTGTCCTATGGCCATTTTCTGCAATGGACGTTACTCCAAGCAAGCGTACGAAAATTGTAACGCTGCATGAACACACTGGCAAACCACAGCAGTGAGAATATCAAAGATGGGTCCGGAAACTGCCCTGATTTAAATCCAATCGAGAATCTGTGGTCAATCTGAACGACTTCCTGGAATGTAGATACGAAGTACTAAGACGTTCACCGGGTCATTGTTTCATTGGAAAAATACGAAAAATTAAATAATAAAGGAATTGTTCTTGTTTTAATTAATTTGCACAAACGTGTATTTAGGGGTTCGAAATCAACCTGTAGAAACCTATTGGCAACATTTTCTCCATGTGCGTGTTTCTTGTTTCACCTGTATATTGTTGAGAACCTTCTTTTAGTGTTATCCGGGTGTTGCAGCTCCAGAAATATTAGGATATTAACCATGGTTTGTCCTCCACGGCGTCTATGAACATTCTGTGAACCACTTCTACACAGAATTTTCAGTAACCATGAGATCGCACAAGAATTCAATGACATTTAAACGCTGTCACAAAATTTTAATATAAGGCGTTGTCTGTCAGCAGTAACATGTAAGAGGAACTATTTTTGGCCATATATTTTTGCAAAACTGTAGTTGGCTTGCCTCTGAAAAATCTGTCATTAAGGACGGTTTCTTTAGGACAGCAATTCTCTGTGAATATTTGTAACACTTTCTCCTCCGAGAACCCAACATTGTATAACAGCTCTATGGGCTCGACGCAAATCAAGAAGAACTGACATTTTGAAAAATATTTATGGATAGGAAAATAGAGGATACCTCAGCGTATTTTCCTCTTTGCTTCTAGAAACATTTTCGTTTATTGAATAAAAGGACATTTTGTTTCTTAAGGGCAGTAATTTTCTCATAAACATTCTCTGTGGATGTTTGTAACACTTTCTACTACGACAACCCAACATTGTATGACAGATCTATGAGCTCGACGCAAATCAAGAGGGGTAGACATTTTGAAGATTTTTATGGATAGGGAAAGAGAGAATACCTCAGCGTATTTCCCGCTTTGCATCTAGAAAACTTTTCGTACATTGAAAAAAAAAGGAAATTTGATTCTTCTTCTTTTATGTGCCGTGTACCTTCAAGATTAGGCGATCATGGCTCTCCACATCCTCCTGTCTCTTGAATCTCTTAAAAGTTTTATTTTTTATTTCTCTCAAAATCTGTTCTACCATACATTTTCTCAAGCTCATCCAGTATGTTACGCACTGCTTCCTCTGTCACTTTTTCCCTCAATTTGTCCTGTGGGTAACAGATTTCCAAGCCCTCCTTCCTCATTACGTGCTCCATAAATTACAGCAGCTGATGTTAACCATAAGCTTTCTTTTTCTTTCCATTTTCTCTAAAATGTTAGCGTTACTCACGGCCCATGGTATGCTCAACATCCTTCTGTAGATCAATATTCATGTTGCACCATGTCTCTTCTTCATCTGTGAGTAATATGAGGACTGATATTACTTAATAGTTCAATTACTTATTTTCTTTGTTTCTAACAAAGCTTTTCTGTTTCTTAATACTCTGCTTAGCTTTTGGAAGGCATCTTTGGCCATCCCAATATTTCTTCGGATCACACTGTCGCATATTCCTTCGTCTGTTAGAACACTTCCCAGATATTTAAATTTCTGTACTTGTTTGATTTCGGTATGCCCAGTTTGCACGTTGGGCTCTTCCTTTTGCTGGCATCCATGTATTCTACCTTCTTGCAATTTATAAGTAGTCCTTTGTTCTCGCTTTCCTTCGGTGGAAGTTATCTGTAGATTCCTTTCCGTGTTTGCTATGAACACTGTGTCATCTGCATGTTGTGAAGATTGTGGCCGCCAGTAACGAAAACTGGTTTTACTTTGATATATCCTAAATTCCTATTATATAATAAATTAAGTTATTTTTTAAAATTATTTATTATAAATTATTATATATTTATCATTGTACAAGTACTGCAATTATTTATTTTCTTATATTTCAAAAACATGTGTTTTATTTGCATTTTGACTGTCTAACTTAGAAGAAGCTGTTGAGATTGCTTTTGCCGGATATATTGGAAGGAACTGAAATTGAAGGAGTGAATGAAATGCGCAAAATACAACATTTATCAGTTTGGATTTCACACACATTCACTAATATCCAAATAAAAAAAAATATAACAAGCAATCCACCAACAATGAATGGTATTAAAAAAGGAAGTGATCGCATAAAACATTTTTAAAGCAAAAATGAAAATGAAAGAAGAAAAAATTGATCCAAAGGTATTGCAGCTCGTCTTTCTTAATTAGCAAAATTTCCCCGTCAGCTGCAGAAATTAAGATTGTCTTTTTCCTGTAAAGGAAGGAACGGCAACACGGTGTCAGTCGCCATGATGACTCTTGTAGATTTCAGCAGCTGCCACAAGCCAAGTTTAGCTGACATCGTCTGTTCTCTTCAACCATGCCCCTTATGTTTTTGTCATTTTTTTTAATTTCTCGGGAGAACATGTTAATTAGTTCCCGTTGAACGAATCTCATTTCTTGTTGCTTTTCCTGTCACTTGTGTTCATTATAACGTTGCTATTACGATGGCAGTTAACGTTTGGAATCTCTTCCTTTCTTTCCTCTAAATTCTCCACATTTTTTCTTACACTCTCCTTTTGCATCTACAATCTTCTTTTTCTGACTTATTTAATAGTTTCCTTCTTATTCTTCTGATCGTTATTAGCTTCAGTAATATAATCGAGCAGCAACCGGGAAAATGACACTGTTTTTACGATTTTAATTTTCTGATGAACCATAATTATTAAGTTAATGATTAATTTGCTAGTTCCTCTACAATAACATGCCAGTGGATATCCCTCGGTTGCATCGTTAGATATTTGAGCTTAAAAACCTGAAATAGCAAATATAAATATGAAGGCTAATCATTCTTTAAAGAATAAAACGCTATAGATGAAAAGCTTTAAAATTTGCAAGCTTCTTTATTTAACCGAAGAAGTTCTAAGTATGAAATCTTTGTCACCTCCTCTATCTTCACTTTCTTTCTTTTTTTTTCTCCTGTCTTCATAGTGTTAACATTTTCTCACTAAAACCAAAGCGTGTCTCTGATAGATATTTTTCTTGTGCCTTCCTTGGAATCAAAATGGAATGATCTATTACTTATCTGGAATAACCGCAGAAGCATAACGTACATCTGTCAGTTAGTATGACATATCTTTCACTACGTGACTGACGAGGCAGATTTTTTTTCCTGCGGTAGGTTGCCATTTCATTTCTTTCTGAGGTAGACCAGTTGCTATTCAAAGTCTATCCTGCTATTTACACATAGCTGGGGGTGGGATAAAAAGGGAATTCATACATTTCACAAGAGTAACGTAAGTGAATGTAATGGGCCCGATTGGAATTCGAACTCAATCCGAGTCCCTATCCATTGCTCAACCGTGCCTCCTGACTCACAGCAGAGCAAGTAAAATTATAGTATGTATCTTTGCGTCACTGTTTCTTCCTTTCTATCGACGCGACTTGGACCAGCGCCTGGGCTGGCTTTAGATATTGCTGTGGTAGGATTTAGAAGATAAGATGGGATAGAAATGCGAACCCGCTGTACAATAATCACAGAAGAAGAAAAGCAGTTAAATAAACTATTATTGTTAATTCATGTGTTTTCACATCGTGGCCGAATAGCTGCTACTACATTTTGGAAATTGTTATATTCCGTGCTAATAAGAATATCGAATGGACAAACACGGTGGATAAATAGCAACAGGTTTACTGCAGAAACCAGTACAACAAGCAAGGAAGTAATAGTTATGCCCACGGTCGTCGCAAGTCAGTACAGTTGTGTGCGTGCTGCTATCCGGAAGACCGCTAGTTCACGCAGATCCCAGTTCGATTCTCACGTCCGCTGTCCTAACGGATACGTGTAGATGATTACCACTTTTAGTGCCGCCACTCATGGGGGTAGCAGGTTATTCCATTACATCAGAAATAAATAAAGCGAAGTGTGCCAGAAAGCTTTCATTCCTCGTAGTGCAGAGGGGATGAAACTATCTGGCGAAACACTTCCTCTTTTATGCTGTCTGAACGTCTCTCTACTCGCAGCTTAATTGGGAAACGAGCCAATTCACAGCTCCTCGCCTACACTAATCTCAGACAGAAAGAATGCTTGTCACGAGTCATCTTAATTGTCATGCCTAATTAAGGAGTCACTACTACATTCCAGGTACGTTTAGTGATTATATATCGCTACATTTTCCAATGTCTTCCTCCTCTTTCTTATTATTCATTTATTTTGCTATGATAATAGTACTTATCTATTGAGAGTATGGGTAATAAAAGTCGAATATTCGAAGCAAAAACACCGATGGCTTGTTATCTTCTCTACATTGTGAAAAGCTATAATTGGCAACAAAATGGCATATTATCTGCTTTGATCAAATATTAGTGCAGCAGGTTATGAATTGCTTTAATTCTGGTTTCAGCACGGTCCAACCCCAATTATAAAAAACTTGAAGTAATTAACTGCATTTAATAAGCCGGGCCAATAGAAGCCAACTGGCCAAATATTGACTGTCGGAAAAAGAAAGTAAAGAGCAGTTATTTTATAAATGCTAAATTCTACAACGTGGACATTATTAATTTTCATAAGAGAGCACGGAAACACAAGGATGGGAAAGAAAGCCCTTCTTCAATGCATCGTCAGTCGATGATAATAATGAATATATTAGCTAGAACTTCATGTAAAACCGCTCTTACGTTTCATTTTAAGATTTTATTTCGGAAACCATAGCTATGAAGATAATTAATTTTCTTTAATAATAATAATACACCGGCTGAAGCTGCAAAATAAGCAAAATACTTAAAAAAGAAAGCAAAGACAAATGTAACAGACCAGATACAGAAACAATGGCAAGATAAACCGCTTCATGGCCAATACTCTGCCCGTACCAAACAAGCAAATGTAGACAAGCCCCGTAGCCATCAGTGGCTACGTAGTGCAGGTTTTGAAAGCTGAAACTGAAGGTTTTATACTTGCTGCGCAGGACCAATGCTTGTTAACTAGAAATTATTAAGCACATATACTAAAATATTATGTGAGCCCAAAATGCAGATTCTGTGATAAATATCCAGAAACAATTTCATCATATTGTATCAGGTTGCACGATATTGGCACCCACTGAATATAAAACCCGGCATGCCAGAGTGGGCCAATATCTGTACTGGAAAATTTGCAACTTCTACAGGAAACAAACTGAAAGGAACTGGTATGAACACCACCCATTTCCGGTTACGGAGATAGGACCTGTTACAATTCTATGGGACTACAAAATACACACTAACGGAACAATCAAAACCAACCGGCCAGACATTGGCATTAGAGACCACAAACAAACAAAAATGCCTCTTTATTTATATGGCAGTCACTGCAGACTGCAATGTATCTTTGAAGATATTCAAAAAGCTGTCAAAATACAATGACCTAGAAATAGAAATCTCAAACATGTGGCGCCTTGGAACATCAACAATCCCTGTTGTAGTTGGAGCCCTAGGATTGGTTGGAAAAGATTCCAGTAGTCTGATTGAAGGGATTCCTGGAAGTCCATGTCTCAAAGAGATACAAAAAATTGTCCTCACAAGTACAACCCACACTTTAAGAAGGGCTTTCTCTATGTAATTTTTTTTTTTGTCATTGGAAAGTGTCATGATGCCATTTCTAACCATAGGTCCCTGGGCGGGACATGGAAAGAAATGTGTAAACGCCAGAAATCAAAGAAAATAAATAATAATAACAATAATAATAATAATAATGCTCTGAATCTGAAACAGGTATGGTTCTCATGGTTTTATTTGATTGAACTTATTAACATGTACATATTTTGTCTTGTTGAATTAAAATGTTCTACAGTAATTATCACGTTCAATATCACAGATGTGCCTGGAGTTGACACAATGCGTATCATACTTCACAGGCGAGAGTTTTTTGTTATGTTTTTTTAATGTTTTAACGATAATTCGGTCGAGGTCTATCTAAATACACCGGTAAAACAACAATCGGAGAACGCTTTAGAAGAATGGTTTACGCAACCTGAAGATATTTCTTAATAATTTTATAAATTTATACGCTGCCCTTCTCAACACCTGTCATCATAGCATACACATTTGGCTGTGGTGCATGTACCTGGTATACTCATATCACACCGTGTGTAATGATGTGGATATTATGTACCATATGTTGTTGCGTTGCTGCCCTCCCATTCACTACGACTACTATTGCTGCTGCTGCTGAAACAAATTATAGCAACAATAAAGTTAATTAATATTCTTAATAATATTATCATTAAACGAAATGATTGACGAAACTTTTCCAGTACATTTCAACAGTTAGAGAAGAGCGGGATAAAAAGTAAAAATAAAGAAAAGTCAGTATTTAAGAAAGTTAGAAAATATTACGACATATATGTATATTGTTAAACACTATTTTTCTATTCTTTCTTCTCTCTTTCTTTTCTTTTTCTTTTCTTCTTTTCTTCTTCTTTACTTTTTCTTTTTCTTTTCTTCTCTTTCTTTTCCTTTTCTTTTCGTCTTTTCTTCTTTATTTCTTCTTTTTCTTTTCTTTTCTTCTCTTTCTTTTCTTTTTCTTTTCTTCTTTTCTTCTTCTTTACTTTTTCTTTTTCTTCTTTTCTTCTTTTCTTCTTTACTTTTTTTCTTTTCTTCTTTTTCTTTTCTTTTCTTTTTTCTTCTCTTTCTTTTCTTTTTCTTTTCTTCTTTTCTTCTTCTTTTCTTTTTCTTTTCTTCTTTTCTTCTTCTTTTCTTTTTCTTTTCTTTTCTTCTTCTTTACTTTTTCTTCTTTTCGTCTTCTTGTTGTTGTTTTATTTCCTTTGTTTTCTGGAATATAGACTTTTCTCTCCGTGTTCCAACCAGTCACGTAAGATCAGAAATGGCATCATGACATTTTCCACGGAACATCTTTTGAAAAAAAGAAAAAAGAAAAGAAAACTAAATCATACACATTTTACATAGCTAAAGCCCTTTGTATTTTATGGGATGTACTTGTGAGTATATTTATTTGGATTTCATTAAGGGATCCTTTCAATTTTTCTATAGGAAACTTTTCCAATCAAGACGAGGGCTCCAAATACAAGGGGAATTTTTGACGTCATTATTATTATTATTATTATTATTTCACTTCTTATTATTAGTCTTATTCTTTTTATTAATATTGTTATTATTATTATTATTGTTAATCTTCGTTTTCTTATTATTATTTCATTATTATTATTATTGTTAATCTTCGTTTTCTTATTATTATTTCATTATTATTATTATTATTATTATTATTATTATTTCACTTCTTATTATTAGTCTTATTCTTTTTATTAATATTGTTATTATTATTATTATTGTTAATCTTCGTTTTCTTATTATTATTTCATTATTATTATTATTGTTAATCTTCGTTTTCTTATTATTATTTCATTATTATTGTTATTATTATTATTATTATTATTATTGTTATTATTAATAATAATTTTCATAAAGTTAATTTTCCTGGTGATTCCTGCTGAGAATCAAAATACATTATAACAATTCTGTCATTTTTCAACAATGTACTCTTGCCTAAAGCATATTTCTTCCGAGAATTATAACCATTTCTAGTTATTTCCCTCATGTTCCAGAACGTTTTAAAAATCTTTGAAAGTTCTTTATTTTCTTTTAATTACTCTATGGTGTCCTGTGGATTAAAGATATCCACTACGCATTAGTTTGTCTTCTTTTCACGATTATCTCCTATCTCGTACCAATTAACGTCGCTGAATTTCCAAATTGAAAAATACTGTCAATCGCTGTTTTTTTAGAGAGCTCTTTGTACTAATATTATTAGTCTATCTGAGGAAAAGTCAAACAATTTGCGCTATTTTCAAAGAAACTTCGTTCTTAACCATGCCTTGAAGTGCTTATAAAATGTCTTATCTAATTTCCTATATTTACCTATATTATTTACCGTTTCCTCCTTGAATAGTGAACAATTTCATTGTGTTCTCTATACGATGCTTGATTATTGTTGATATTAATACTAAAAGCAGAAAGTACATCCTCATATTACATAGAGCGGTTATGTTGAAGATAGTACATATGTGATAATATCTACTTCAAGAGGTAAATGCAACGTCATATTAAATAGAATGGTAATATTATCGCCTGGTACTTAATATTCATTAGATTTTATCCTCAAAAAATAGATTTCCGGTGGCCAAACGAGTCTCCTGAAATTTTCAACTTACGAGAATCGATAATATACTTACATTTTATTGGCTTTATTATTGTCATCCGATTTTCATTATAACATGTTCCGTATTAATTTTCTTTGTTTTTTATTGCAGTGTCTCAGCCTATCAGGCAACGTTCATCAGTAATGCCTAAAAATCACAAATAAATGATAGATCTCTCAACCAAAATCGAACCCCCTTTATATTAGCACTGGAAGTAATTGTTTCACTATCGCTTGAGACATCAAATCCGAAAAAATTATAAAAGAAAATAGTGCGTGTTCGAGTCTCCCATAGTGTTTAGCTTTTATTTTCGTTTGGCGCTCATTATAAAGAGCCGAACAAAATTTACGATAATAAGCAAATAATATTAAACTGAATGAATTCTTATCATAATTTCACAATGAAGTGTGTTATATTTCACCCAGTCTAAACCTTCCCAAACCTCCAAATATTTCCATCAATAACTCATATTTATCCTGACATCTTCCAATTCGCCCTTAACTTGTTTGATCTTTATATGACAACTTTCCTGGCATCGGTTTGAACCTGATGTAATCTATATCATAAAAATGTTCAGCTTTAGATTATACCCTATGGTCCTTATTTAATATTCCAAACAGTTTAATCTTATTACAACAAATAGTCTAAATCTGTTGAATCGCCACATTTCAAAATTCAAACCTATATTAGTTTTTGCCATTTTCAAGAAAGGTAAGAGTCTAGATAGCGTTCATTTTATACAGATGCCATGACAAAAGACGCAGTGAGTGGCAGCATCAGACAAATAACAGGCCGATGGAAGATCTCATACCCATCGTCAAGAAAAGAAAATTTAAATAGCCTCGGACATTTCATAAAAACCACGACCATTATACATTTTTTTTTCCTTTGAAGGAGATAGGCAGAATTCGCTAACAATGTCACTGAGTGCACTGATAGTTATTTACCAGAGACAATCAGCCGAGACATATGACGGTAACTGATCTAGTGTTTAGCAACCCAGAGACACTATGAACACACTTGGTCATGAGAATGATGAATGTGATGATGGTGATGATGAATGATGATTATGATGCTGATGATTTTCCAGAATATTCTCTGCTATTTGCATGCAATGCATAAATCTCCAGGTGTTGGAGAGTGGAATGTTATGCCACCTACTATATCTTCATGATCGGCTAAAATGCCGTATAAATTTTCGGAGTTGAAAAAGTTTGGTTTGTTTATTTAATGGCATATCAACACCTTATGGGTCATTTAATGTCGAAATTATATTTCTTGTGACTTTGGTATTTTTTTTTTCAAAAAATGTATTGCTGGTATTTTTTTTTTACTTTTTAAATTTTTTTTTACTATGAAAAAGTATTGCGTGTAATTTTTTATTTTTTCACTATAAAAATGTATTGAGTGAAATTTTCTTATTTAGTTACTATAAGAAATATATTGTTTTTTAATTTTTTTCAAATGTATTTTTATATTATTATGTTTTGACACCAGTTTGATGGTTCACTATTTGCCCATAGGGATTCTAAAAGGTGTTACCATCCTGTATTAGGGTGGAACTGGGGACGACAGAAATTAAGAGGTGATTCTACGTTCATCAAAACCTCTCCTTGCAGCCGGATGTAGATTATCGTCATACCAAAGTGGAGATTAAAGGAAGTACCTGTTAGTGGAGCTGAATATGGAATAATCAACAGAGGGTATACCTTTTAAGCAATTATAGATTCTTTAATTAACAACCCGATACAAGTATTTAACAGAGAACACGACTTGTCCCACAGAGAAATATTTATTGATTTTATTTCAATATTACGATATTTTTGACTAAAGAACAATATTTCGCATTTATAAACAACCAACCGACTTTTATTTTCTCTTTGTCAATTCACAATGTTTACAAAAATGTGCAACATTACATATATCCCTAAATTTGTTAATGATATTATTATCGACTAATATGATAATATTTTGTGTATTGATATCTATAATTGTCAAAATGTGTGCGTTTGTGTGTGTGTGTTTGATCGGATGTTGTTTATGCATTTTCACAGTTTTCATCCGATTTCGATGATTTTTTTGATTGGTAGATAATTATTCAATGCCGGTTTTGAGCCCAAATTGTTGGCGACAATGGCTCTCCACTACTTCCTTTCCATCATAACTCTTAGCAACGTTTTACTTTTTACTATCTGTTCTTGGATATATATCTTTCATAAAACTGTAATAAAAATAAATAGTTTAAATTATTACAATAATATTATTTATTATTATACAGTTAAATTTATATAATTAATTATATCTATATGATTCTCAAAATTCAGATTGTTGGCGACAATGGCTCTCCACTTCTTCCTGTCCAGCAACGTTTACTGTTTACTATCTGTTCTTGGATATATATCTTTCAGAAAAATTTTAATAAAAAAAAATAGTTTAATTTATTACAATAATTTTATCTATTATTATACAGTTAAATTTATATAATTAATTATATCTATATCTATAATTCTCAAAACATGTGCGTGTGGGGCGGGTGATCGGATGTTGTTTATGCGTTTCCACAGTTTTCATCCGATTTTGATTTATTTTTTTTTTTGATTGATAATTATTCAGTACCGGTTTTGAGTCCAAATTGTTGGCTACAATGGCAATTTACTAATTTCTGTCCATTATAACTACCATCAACTTTTTAGTATTTACTATCTCTTCTTGGATATATATCTTTCATAAAAACTTTAATAAAAATAAATATTTTAAATTATAACAGTAATATTATTTAATATTATACAGTTACCTTTTCAGGGTCACCTCCTATTCAGATTACCCCACCTCCCCATTTGAAGATGTTGCTCAGTTGCACCCAAATGTTGTTATTAATACTGATTTTCGTGTTGGCCGAATTTAAACTTAAACTCTTCCAATTGAACGGCCAAAATTCCCCGTAGTGAAAGACCCGGTCGAAGACAGGTTATACTGCTAGTATTTTAATAATACCGAGCAAAATATTCTGCGACGCAAACAAATGATGTTGTACTAAAACCTATCTTGTATGCTTATTCCGAATATGTAACCAGAAGCACCTTTTTAGCATCGAAAATACATATTTCCGCTACACATTCCTACTGTATGTATGTTAAATCAATTATTATATTACCGACTTGGTATGACGATAAACTACATCCGCGTCCTGGGCAAGACGATAAACTATGTCCAACAGCATGGCCTGAGATCACCTCTTAATTGCTGGTGCTCCCAATTCCGCCCTGACCCAGTGTGGTAGCACCTGTTAGGGTCCCAGCTATGGGCAAATAGTTAACCCCGAAACTGGGGTCAAAACACTATGAAAGTGTAAAAATAGGTTTTAATACCAGAAATACTTCATAAAAAAATTATTATCAGCAATACATTTTTGAAGGAAACAAAACTATTACCAACAATGCATTTCTGAATGAAAAAATTATTACCAGAAATAGATCTTTCACAGAACAATATATTACCACCAATAAAAAAATTTAACCGTCATTAAATAACATATAGAGGTTGATATGCCGTAAAACAAAACAAACCAAATCAAAACCAAATTATTATATTCGTAAATAGTACAATTATGTTCAAGGGAAATTTAGATGGAA
>OZ038495.1:30879877-30919877 GCA_964036315.1 Acanthosepion esculentum | reverse complement strand
TATATATATATATATATATATATATATATATATATATATGGGGGTTGTAAGTGTGTGTGAGTGTATAGACACACACACACACACATATATATATATATATATATATATATATAGGGACATCTTGTTGCAATTTAATAAATGTTTATTAAAATATTTGCCGTCTTTTAGAACAGCATTTCTGACCCTAATATTTAAAAAATATATTCTTTGAAGGAGAAATAAATTTTATCTATATAAACAAGAAAATACGTACAGCAGAAACTTTATATGCGCTTGTTATTAACTCTCACATTGATTTTAATGAAATATTCATAAGGAATTTCTTGAGGAAATTAGACAATCTTAAGAAAATATAAACATAAAAACAGTGCATTTATACATATGTATATGAAATCCACACACATACATACATACATATATAATATATTTATATATAAATGTATCTCTATCTATAAAAGCAGGATGTGTGTGTGTGTGTGTGTGTGTGTGTGTGTGTGTGTGTGTGTAACTGATGCACGGCCGAATTTACATGCACATGCTCCACGTTAGTGGAAAAACCCAGACCGACTTTGCATTTCCCAACTCCCATCAATAGTGGAAATAATCGATTTTTCATGCTTCTACGGTAGTTTTCATGTAGTTTGCGGCCATTTTCTACTGGCCAGAGTGAGAGCCTATAGCTGGCTGTCACGAATAGGCGGGAAGATTCTATTGGCCAGCCTGAGAGCCAACAACTGACTGACACGAATGTTATCTAGCATGCTAGCATGCAAAAATATCGATAGCTGCATTCGTCACAAGTGGGAAAAAATTAAATCTGCATGGCAATTTACTCCAATTGGCTCATTCGCTTGCTTAAACTGACCGTTGATTCTGATTCCGCAGAACTAAGTTGGGTGTGAAAAAGTATTTGTTGTTAACATTCTTTTTTCATTCGTCTTTTCCAGTTACGAGTCCTTTTATGAAGCTGATAGTTTTGTGTTCATTTTGTTCTGTTCTTTTTTCGTAACAGATTTAATGTTTAGTATAGAGCTTAGAAAAAAAATAGCAGTGTGAAATAGGCAAGAAGTAAGTCATGTAGCAACATCAGCACGGTATAGGGCACTCCTTTAAAGGCAAGGAAGAGCAAAAATATTTTAAGTCAAGTGATAGCGATTGCTGTATGAGTCTTACGATTTTTGAATCAAGAACGGGCAACGCCGGGCCATGCTGCTAGTATATAATTATATATTTGTATATATTCATAAATTTATTCACACACACACACACACACACACACACACACACACACACACACACACACACACATATATATATATATATGTACCCACACACACACTCACACACACATATATATATGTACCCACACACACACTCACACACACATATATATATGTACCCACACACACACTCACACACACATATATATATGTACCCACACACACACTCACACACACATATATATATGAATAAATTGATGAATAAATGCATATGTCTACATATGCTTTAGGATTATATATTCTCATATTTATTCGTGAATACTTACAAGTCGTATTTGGAGAAAGGTTGCTGAAACGTATCCTACCATAGAAGCCCCGCCTATCCAGATCTGATGTTTGGTCATCTGGTCAAATTACCCTCATATTCTTTCTGGGTTCCGCCCAGAAACATAATTTCAAAATGCCATCATCACATTTTCCACTGAACAGTTTCGAAAAAAATAGCACATATTTTACATAGATAAATGCTT
Organism: Acanthosepion esculentum; assembly: GCA_964036315.1. Taxonomy (NCBI): domain Eukaryota; kingdom Metazoa; phylum Mollusca; class Cephalopoda; order Sepiida; family Sepiidae; genus Acanthosepion; species Acanthosepion esculentum. Next base: position 30,918,127 of record OZ038495.1, on the reverse strand, counting down.
TCGTAAGTAGTTGGCTGAACTTGCGAGGATAATATTTCCTATTTCTTTAAGGCACGAGCTACCAGGGTTTCCTTCAATGAATCTATTGGATTTTTTTATAATCAATCCGAGGGCTCCAACTACAACTGGTTTTCTTAATCTCCTCATGAGTCTTCATTTTTGTATTTTGCTGTAATCTGCAGGGACGGCCATGTCAATGTCTTGGCGATTAGCTTTGATTGTTATGTCTATGTGTATTGTAAAGTCCTAGAACATTTTTACAGGTTTATCTCCGTAACGGAGTTTGTGTGGTGTTCATACCAATTTCTTGCATTTTCCTTTTAATAAGTGTTGCATATTCTCCAGTGTAGTTATTAGCCCACTCTGTTATTATTATTATTATTATTATTATTGTTATTCACAAGAATTGAACATCTGTAAAATATTTAATTTCATCCTGTCTTTCAAAATGCAATGAATGTCTCACAATTTTGACTAAAATATAAATGAAAAAGTGATTAATTTGTTTTTCTATTTTCTAAATTTTCTGTCAAATTTTTGCTAATTTTCAAAATTAATTACAGTTTATTTATCATATACGAACGTAGATTGAGTGAGTTTAATTCCTTAAAGTTGTTTAGATTACATATACGATAGATCTGACACCAAGTTTCTTTAAACCTCATTACTTTCGATAATAATGCAAATTGTCTAACTTCTATCAATTATTACGTCCGTGAGATATTACTTAATAATTCATCTATTCATCTTTTCCTGCTAGATTAGACGAATTTTCCTAGAAGAGAAAGTTTTTGCAGACATGCTATCAGGCGAGATGCTGTATTAAGTTTCATTTGAAAGAAAAATGCCACGTCATTCGATCATGGCTCTTTTCATTATCTTTGAAACGCAAGAAAAGGCACACAATGCTCGTATTGCTAAAACCTCAACTTTACTGAAAGTGACCAGATGAAAAAACAGATGATTCTGTGCGAATTCAGCAGATTAAAGCCTAGTTATGCACATTAAGATGTCCAAATTTGCGAAGGGCCTTCATTACATTACAAGGGTTGGTGAGAAAGCCGTGGACAGGGAATATGTATTTAAGTGTTGCAGCTCATTTCTACTTTCTCCGAAACGACACATATAACCCAGGAGTGACTGGAGAGAGAATTTCAATGACTCTTCATAATCTGAACTCTTACCCCTGCCGGTATAAATTTCCTGGACTACAACATCTGGAGTGTTGACTATGAGTAGACCGAAGAGTGATTTCTTAACAACGCTAAGGTCGCTATTCCACCCGTGTACAGTCAACCGGATCAATATTGTGAACATAATAATAACATTTAATCAAATACCAAATCTTAGAAATAGAAAGCAATATTCTATTAATGTTTAACATTTATATCCTGCCTGAATACAAGAGCAGCTGGTTTATTCTGGTACACTTGCATGTATATTAGTCTGCCATTTCGTGTGTCTACTTACATTCAAATCTTGGTCAGTCTTTGGACTTTTTCGCCAAACCTCGTATAACTGAACCATTTCAAACTTTTCATTTAAATGTACATTATTTATTAAATTATTTCAAATATCTCTACACCATTGTAAAGTTGATGTTTCTTTTATTTTATTTTTCATAAGAACAGAAAAAGGAAAACTATGATCTGTACCTTTGTTTATCACACTAATAAATGCGACTAAACATACCCTCTATTTGCGGCGGTGCGGCACATCTAAGCTACGCTTGGTAAATCAACACACACACACACACAACCACCCCCCCCAACACACACACACACACATCACTACAAAGTTGAAATTTGGTTAACCAGTTTGCGAACAATTAATGGTACCTGATGATTGCATAGTCATGAAACTCCGATTCTTACTGTCGGTGTGGGGTATTATGAATATTTATCGATATATACTTAAGTATATATTTCCTAATTTATACTTAAGTACATGTTAATAAATATACATGATATCCTACTGTGGGATATATCACTACCCCCACCTTCATTTTGACGCACGCGCGATATTTTCACCCCTTCCTCTCACTTTCGGCCGGTTATAGTAGTAAACCGTTGTCTTAGTCGAAGATGAGGAAGAATTCATTTTTTTCGCGCGCTTTTGCGTTGACGTCACGGCAATTTGGCTTTTCAAAATCAGTCGCCCCTAGGTCATCGACCTGGCCGGGCTGGCTCACTTATCTCTCGCCGGTAACCACATATATACTGGCAGAGACATTTCAATTGGCAAGCCTTGCCCTGACCTCATGGCTCGTCGCAGTATCTTACACTGTCGTCACCTTAGCACAGAATTTTCATTCCAACGCGAACATCTTTTAGCGAGCCGCTCAACTTCCAGGAACTTTCAAAAACTTCAACCTGATGAACGGGGTATCTTTCACATTCACTCATACTTTCTGAACCTGTTACTTTAAAAAGAACTACATACACTCACAATTATAAACTCTCGCAGTGAGTACTTTTTCCTTGCCGTATGTTTATGCATTACAATTGACTGTTTTGAACCTTTCTTCTCGAAGAACTCCTTCCCACCATAGCCATCTTGGATTTCAATTTTGGCGCGAGAATCTTATCTTGTCAACTACCATATTTCCAGCATCTTACTGAAGGCTTAACTCAAGACAATTAAATTTCATTATTACTACATTTCCAGTAATCTCACTGAAGACAATTTACTAATCTACTTGGCCTCTTTTTCAACTACATTTCCCAGTACATTTACTGAAGGTCTTCACTGAAGACACTACTTGTTAAACTCTAAATAAAATGTATGTTTGTTCTTAACCTTTTGTTGTTTTGCCTGTCTACTTCTTTTCACTTTGTACGTTTGTACGGTGGAAAGAGCACGTCTATATATTTTTCTTTTTTTTTACTTTGTTTGTGGATTCGGTAGTAGTGTGTAGCGTCTGGCACAAGGCCTCATTTTCGTAAGCCAGATCTGCACCGCTATCGGGTCCACAACACTACACTAAGAGCAAAACTCGGACTTTTATGCACTATGCAATCATCAGGTACAAAAGAATTTTTCGCAATCCGTTAGCTCTGTTATTTAGCATTGGGCATTATATACACCAAATGAAAAATATTATGTATGTGAACACTTGATCGTACATTTCTTAATATATATATATATATATATATATATATATATATATATATATATATATATAAGAAATATATTCTTAAGATGTGCTATATTTATGGGATGAAGTGCTCAATATCAGAGATAGAGCGTGTGTAACTATAAAAGTGAACATTGAAGTCAACACTTAGAGGCGACAATCTGTTTCATGCTAGAGTGCTGTTATTTTTCTCGGCTATTTATATATACGGGTCAGTGGTGCATTGTGGGTAGCCTATTTTGGCGGTTATTTTGCCGGAAGTCGTTTATTTGTTTATCTATTTATTTATTTGGGTTAAATTATTTTGCTTGTCATTATTTATTTTATTTTTATTTTTATTTTTTATTTTTATTTCCTATCTTATATATATTTTATTTTATTTTATTTTAATCGGTGATTTTTTTAACGTCGTAAAATTTATTTATATCGCTCATTTAATAGTTTTGTTTTGGTTTGGGAAGATAAAGATATTAATTCAATTTTGGGGTTGATTGTTGTGGTTTATTCTAAATATTATTTTGGCGGGAGCAGATTTTAGTTTGTTTATTACTTAATTTATTTATTTGGATTGATTATCTTTATTTGTTTTTTCTAACGGTTAATTTATCGTGATAGGTTTCTTAGTTTATTTATTTATTAATTTGGATGAATTTAGATTAATTTATTTCAATTGTTTTTTTATTATTTGTTTATTATACTGTATATTTATATTTACTCTTTTCGGTTCTCGATTTTTATGTAAAGTAGTATTTTTTAATCGTTATATATACACTTATAGCTATGTTTTTCGTCTGATTTTTGGTTTGGTTTTATAGTCTAACTAATATTTTGGTCATAATAGTTTTTAATTTGTTTATTATTTACTTTATTTTGGGTCATTGATTTGTTTTTTATATTATTTATTTATTTATTCTATTTCGTCTATTCTAACGGGTGTGATTTGGTAATTTCTGTGGGTTAATTTATTTTACTTCTTTTATTGTCATTTTGTTTATTTATTTTATTTTTATTTTATTTTTTTTCAGTTTTCGTTTTTTAATTAACGTAGTAAAAAATCTGTTTTCACGCCTGCATTTTGAGATGAGCTCGGATTTTTTTTATTTAATAATTCACACACAGGCATATATATATATATATATATACATATATATATATATATATATATATATATATATATATATGGATATATGTAAGAGCAAGTGTTCATTTACATAATATATATCCTTTTATGTATATAATTTACAATGTTTAATATATTCAAATACAAATTTTAAACAAGAAATCACTGAAAGCAAACAAAATATGCCCCGTATATTTAAAAAAAAAATACTAATGCGGTTACGACATTCAAATAATGGCGTCTAAATCTCGTTCATGCAAAATAAATCAACTTGACTTGTTATTCTTCCCAAGAGATGACATTTGGTAATCCTCTTACAGGGAAAGATTCGAACCTCCTGACACTTGATTGATATCGGTTTGATCGTTTTAATGCTTCAATATTCAACTTTGTCTCATCCTGCATTTCTGGATCTAAGTGTCTAGACAGTTGCTACCTACGCACCCCGATTCGGTAAATGCTCACGAAACAACAGATGGAAAATTGAGAAAGATACACATTCGATATTTCATGGAGAAAATTAAGAAAATTCTACAAATTCTCCAGTCATGAAGCCCATTCACGAGTGCTGATATGCACACACACACACACACACACACACACACACACACACACACACACACACACACACACACATATGTGCCCGTGTGTGTTCATGTGTGTGTTTGTATATTTAAGCGTGTGTGTGTGTTTGTGTGTTTTGTGTGTGTGTGTGTCTGTGTGATTACTCGTTTCGCCATCATTATATAGGTTTCCATAGATCAGAACGAAAGGATATACGTCTGAACAACTCAATATTTCATCGTTAAATTTTTTTTCTTTTCGCTCAGATGGCGTTTTCGTTTGGGAACATAGTACAATACCTACAAAAATTGACACATAAAACAAAAAAACATACATAAACCAAAAAAAAGTGTTTTTATAGGCATTGTTCTCTGTCCACATCAAAACATATTTAATAGGATCTTTCATAGAAAATCTATACATTATAATTATATATATATATATATTATTTGATTGCATATAATGGTACATATAATATTTACTTGATTTTTAATTTTAATATTGCCATGTCTAATGTTCCGTTCAATATAATAAGTACTATTTAATAACTAAACATATAAAATGGTTTAATCTTAGTATAGGTCACTTTAAGACACTCCTAAATGATACAAAAATAATTTTAAAAAATACTAAAATGTCAAAATTAACCCATCGCTCGATACATATACCTCTCTGTATTACTTCATTGTATCTTATGAATATGTTCGTAACAGGAAGCAATAGTGGCATGTCTAATACACAACGACTCATCTAGACAAGCATGAATTACATACCCACAAATAACCACTAACCTACATTTTTTTCACTTTTCTACTTTAACTTAGATCTGTTTTTTGAACCCGTCAAATAAAACAACGCCGATAAACAATAAATGTTATTTCCTCTCCAACATATACTCTTCAATATAATACTACTTCGCTTTCAAAATTAAATCATTTTTTCTGAAGTTATTGTATATCCCTTGAAAATGGAACAATAATTTTAAGTTCTGAAAGACTGAAATTTCTGTGCCATAATAATATTATATTAGGCTCTACTTTGTAACGGGCACTTGCTATAGAACTGTAGATTATTAATCTGACTATTCTTTCCCTTTATTTTGATATATATTTCTCTGTGTGTGTGGGGGGGGCAAGTTGTGTAAAGTCCATGTCAAGCGTTACGCACACTGAACATTTTATATGCACATATTCTTTTGCTTATGCATTTGGGTTGCTTAAACAGTTATTACAAACCGTACCAACAACACAGGAGGTAATTTTGCTGTTTCATCTGTCAAAATATAAACGATCTCAGCTTATAAATGCTATCGACGCAGCGATCTGTGCCGGCTCAAAATGGTCAATTGTATCCCTGGGAAATTCTACTGGCACAAAAATAATAGATAAGCAAGAAAATGTCCAGCTCGATAATATCATGATTGCCACCATACATACAGGTTGCAATTCAAAAATTGCCGTCTCAATTACGTAAAAATGAAAATAATTCTGCCATCTCATTTTAAATGATATATTTATCAAAATTACAGAAAAAATATCTTCAAATACGAAAGAGTAAATTTATTCAAAAAATCGCCATTCACTTCAACCACGGTCTCCTAACGACTTCGGAATCTCCTGCATCTCTTCTGGACGGTATCCTTGATTAAATGGGTTACTACTGTCCTAATCCTTTCTTTCAGTTCATCTTTTGTAATAGAAGGAGTTTTGTTCGTCTCTCGCTGAACTGCGCCCCTCACATAATAATCAAGGAGTTTGCAATTTGGCGAGTTACGTGGCCTCATGTAAGGGGCGATGTGATAGCAGAAATTGTCTGACTTGGAGATTCCAGTGACAATGTCAAGCACAACAGCATACCGTTTCCAAATTTCTGGTTGGATTTTTCTCACAGACAGTGCCCAAATCATCCTACTATACCGTGTAGTTGACAAAATAAAAAAACGAACAACGCGCATGCGCGAAATTAAAAAAATATATCATGGCGACAATTTACCCATCGTTCCTTTTATAAAAGGGAAAGCGAAATATAATTTTTCGTATATCGAGAAATATATGAATTTTTAAATGTTCATATGTTGTAATGTTTATATATATAAAAAAATATATAATAATTCTGGTTTAAAATTCTACTGAAATGAAAAGAGAAATCAATTTAATAAGACGGATATATACAGAAAGTGTTTTAATCATCCATAGTAAATTTGCACCCAGATTCTTAAAACATGTCACTTTTTCTTGGCAGACATTTTATTATCTGAATATGCAATGTTTAATAACAAAAATGATAAAACCATAAACAAAATGAAAAAGAAACTGAATGAACTCGGTTAGATTATATACTAAATCATCTGTTTTAAAAAATATATATATATACACATGCATAACCGAAGTTCATGAACATGCGACCCCTGATTTTTTTGGCATTTTTGGCATTTAAGGACCCATAAAAATTACCTGGGTATAGTGCATTAGGTCACCGAAATTGCATGGTTCTTAAACTCTTCCAAAAAATCACACCCTATTTTTGACGAGAAAACTGTACACACACACACACACATATATATATATATATATATATATATATATATATATATATATCAGGAAGAGGTTATAGTAGTTCCAACGAGAGAAAAATGTGTATATTAAAAAGAAGAGAAACCGAAAAAAAATCCACATTACAACCAAAAACGTTTGCGATTTCTCTCTTTTTAATATATATATATATATATATATATATATATATATATATAAACACACACATATATATATATATATATATATATATATATATATATATATATATATATATATATATATATATACACAGCCTGTCTGAATTTATTATGCAAGTAAAATATACCTCAGTTACTCAAAAATTTCTGAACAAATATTTGTCAAATTTAAAGTCGTTCATTTCCATCCTTAGTAAAATGTTTAATTAAATTCCTCCCATGTTTAATAAGTAGTTTTTTAGATATTTAGAATTTAAGAATACGAACTGACTGAAATAATTATGCAGATTAAACTAATATTAGCTTAAGACATTTGAAACTTAATATGAACTATTTTTCTTTTTGTCCATAATACATGTTGAAACATGGGTAAACAACTGCTGAAAAACAGAAAATAAAATTATTGGGTGAAGGAACGTCCCCATTGGAGATATTAAAGGACCTTTGCAGAGATAATTGAAAAATAAAGAAGGCTATTGAGAAATCGATGCTAATTAAAAGGCTTTAAGAACTTGTTTTCTCGAAATTATTGTAATCTAAAGCGAGCTATAAAGAAACAACCACATTTGACCAGCGCTCAGATCTTCGAAAAGTCTGAAATTGAGAGAGTCAAGAACAAAAGTTTACAATACCTTTTGATATGAGATCTGTAAAAGAATTCTAATATGCCACCTCATCTCACTAAAGCAATTATTTTAAACCATGAAAATTTGGCCAAAAACATATGAAAATTGACTAATTTTCACGGACGAATCTCGAGTGATATTCAAACCTTTCTTTGGTTAAAAGGAGGCAAGTGGTATGATATGGGCTGGAATTGTCCACCAAACATTTATTGGACCATTAAAAGTCGATGTAGCCGTTAAACGGAACAGTCTTAACTATTGCAATTATATGAACAAGAATTTTTTTGCATGGTACAAAGTCCCAGTCTCGCAGTTTCAAAATAAAGTGTGTATTTATGCACAACAATTCTCCTTTTAATGTAAAGTGAATTATTTGGAATGGCTACCATCAAGTCATAATCTGAATCCGAGCAAAAATCTATGGTCAATTGAGAAGATGCAATTATAAAATGGCAAACAATATAATAGCAAATTAGAAATATGGGAAGCAATTGAAACTGTTATTGAGAAGAAGGGTCACTGTATGAAACTGTAAAGTATTCACAAACTTTTATATTTATTATTTGTTCTGTTATATGTGTTGATCAATTTTTATGATATTATTATCTTTTTGGTATCTATCTGTATTTCTGAGATGAGGTATTATGTAGACTATTTACATTATTCGGACTATTGTCCTCATCTTTATCGCCAATTGTACGCTCCGGCCTTTATCGGGTGCTTGGGATGTGAAACTGAACACGTTATTTCGCTCATTGTTCTAGTTCCACGTGCCATGTCAGATATCAGTTATCTCCTCTTAATTCTCCTCTCCAAGTTCTCCACTGCCTTAGCCGGGTATAGGACTCACTCTTTGCGTCCTATCACTGGATCTAACCAACGCCTTCATCCACTGTGCCGTGTGTCCTTGAGGACATCTGTGTATGAATTTCTGTGTATTATAAGCCTAATGCCGTCAACAACCATTTTTTTACCAGTGCTCATATTGCAATTTTTGCTGTTATTATTGCATGATTTTAGCAGAGCTTATATTGCAATTTTTGTTGTTATTATCGCTTTTCTCTGGCACTCCTTATTACTGGTTCTCATATTGTATTCATTTTCTATGCGTGGTCGACTCAGGAGATTTTCGTGGCCTAGCATATGTGCTGATTCCTTAAGTTTACCGAAGAAAATTGCTGGAGCGTATAACGGCCGAAATGTTTTAATAAATATGACGACAAGGATGAGGACAATAGTCCGAATAATGGAAATACTTTATTATCTTTTTATTGAAGTAAAATGTGATTATTTTTTGCCTAATCACTTCAGATGGTAGTTTCTTTATAATACATCAGATAACTTCAATAAATTGTATTGATATTCCCTAAAGTTATATATCTTTTTGTTTTGACATCTAAATTGATTGTTTAATATTTGACAATTTTTTTAAAACCAAATTTTAGTCATTAAAGTATATATGATTCGCTTAATCACTTCAGACAGGATGTATGTGTGTGTGTTTGTGCATGTGTGTGTGTTTGCGTTGGCATCCGTCTATCTGGAAAACCATGAATCTGTGCCTGAAGAATAATGTTCCAGCTGATGGCGGCACAGCATCATTTATGGCTGTCCAGACGCACATGGCTGTGACAGTTTTGATTCCAATTGCTACATGTGAAGGCTCTCTCTTCCTGATATCGCCATTTTGTTTTACTTTCCTTCGGCAAGACCCCGTTTCTCTTCTCTTCACACCTGCCCTAAGTATAAGTCGGAAACGATCATCGGTAACGTCATTACACATCATGTCCCTTTTGCAGACGAATTTGAAGCGAAGATGAAATAGCCCTCGTGCCCGTTTAACGGTGGTCAGTTCACCGTACATACGTACGTTCGGAATCCTCCCATCCGGCATACGGTGCACATCCAAATCAGCGTAGATACGCCCTTCTATTGGAGAATGGTGTATAGGCTGGGTAACAGGGAACGGGTGAGAACTACACCATCGGAGATCCGATAAAACCAGTTGCGTCTCAAACAGCGAATATGAAGAATGCTAATGCCTTGCTCGCGTCTGAAGTAGATTCTCCAAGACTCGTTGCCGTAGAGCATATCGTTGACGATGTTTCCTCTCAATGGTAAAGCACTGGCTAGAGTTTTTTTTTAAAGATGGATATAACAATGGACCGTCTTAGTGATTGCGGTTGCGGATTTATCTTCAGGGTTTACTCCAGAAGCTTTTCTTCTGATTGGATATGGCCGCAACGCAGCGGAAGTTTTAAAATCAGAGACGGCGATTTTGGCATTAGATTTTAGCCATTCTAGGAGAAGGTAAACACTTTAAATAATTGTGGCGATTTCTGCAGAAGACTTCATGACTAAAATCAAATCATTTGTGCTGCGATTTTATCATTATCTGTTTTGAAACCCGAATCGTTGCTTCCTCATCCATAAAAACTAAGATCACACACAGAGGCACGCCGATCGTTTTTATAATTATATATATATATATATATATATATATATATATATATATATATAATTAATAAAAAAAATAAAATCTAAATCACCTCCTATGGGGAATAGGCTATTTTGGCAGACGAAAATATCACTTGTCTGTCTTCTCAACTTATATTACTAGGATACACTTCGATTATATACCAACAGATCTGTTAGTCTTACTAGATTGCATCTATAATGATTAGTTGAGTTCTCTCAGGATTAATCCATCTAAAAGTTCTACATCGAGGTCGAAAAACAGACGACCTATTAGCCTATTTCGGCATACGAAAATTCGTTCCTCATATAAGGTGATTTGGATTTTATTACTTACTAATTATTTGCTCTGTAATAATAAATACATTGAGCTCTTTTTGTGGATTAGATTTAATAGATTACTAGGATCCACTTGGATTATATACCAACGTATTGCTTGCTTTTAATATATATATATATATATATATATATATATATATATATATATATATATATATATATATATATATATACTCACAATTTCGTCATTTACATCTATATTTATTGCTGGTGCATAAAACCAAAATCTCAACATGTAAATTCCCAATTCATTATGATTGCCATTGTCACTCTTGAAAATGTATTTTGATGCAAATAGATTTATAGACCATAAGTAAAACATTATGCGCTGCAGTTCGATAATGGGCTGTCCAAAACGACGCTTAAATTGTCTCCCACGATGCATTATATTTCCGTTGTCATGAACTAAGCTTCCTACGAAAGTATATCTCCGTGCTTAAATTTGTTCAAGCTGTGGGATTATCAATGACCTAGTAGTCTCATCCAAGGCCAGACGTTCATAACTTATATCTGAAAATCTATTTTCATCCGTTCATTTGATTCTGGCGAAGTTAGCGCTTCAATAATTATCAGAGTAAACAGCCGGCGCCTATCTGTTTACGACATTTATCCTAACAACCGTATGAGTATGTAGGCCTCCAGCTAGCGTCGTATACGAAATCAGATCTGTATGCTGTGTGTACAGGATACAGTATGCGGCAGGTGTTGCGTGTGTAATCAAAGCCTTGGTTAAGCTCGGCTAAAAGAGATTTATCAAATGCAAGTTGTTGTTTTTTTGCATCAAATAGAAGATATCGACTAAGAAAACAGGTTTATAATAAGAAAACACTCCAAGCAACAGAAATGTGTTTCTTCCGAAGGATACAGAAAATATTATGGACCGAACATGTAAGCAATAAGAAAAGGGAAAACAAAGAGGGTACTTACACTTATACAACATTAGGAAGAGACAGTTGAAAGTTCTATGGCATATAATGATGAGAGACGGTTTGGAATATTTGATACTCACAGGACAGATTGAAAGCAAGAGGGTCAGAGAATATGTAAAAATGAAAAAAAAAAAAACGGAAAATGTTTGAAAAGTAAGAAAAATTAATGAGAACTTTCAAATGAGAGTAGACATCGAAGAATGTCTAAAGTAAAAAAAAGCAAAACGGAAAAGAAAGAAAATAAGTCTAACAGAAGGAATAACAAGTAGGAAGGACTAGAATAGAGCAAAAATGAAATAGATAAACAATTGCGAGTTCCGAAAGAGAGGAAAATGGAAGAATAGAACAGGAAGTGAAAGGAAAAATTGGAAACAATGAAAGAAATAAATAAAGAAAGAAAGAAAGAAAGAAAAATCTGCAATAAAGGAACATATAATTAAAAAAAGACAAGGCAAAGAATAGAAAAATGAAAAAAAGATTTTAAAATAACATTCAGATTCTAAACAAATCTAAATGAATGTTAGAAAAGAAGTATATTCTGATTTAAAATTGATATTTTCCATTATGATATAATTAGTTTTTATGACACTCTAGAAATGAGTAGAGAATAAGATAATGAATACTTGACAATCGCCTCACAGTTGAAGAAGAGACTTGAAATAATAGAAATTTTATTTCTACAGATATTGCTGAGAATATCATGGACCGAACTTATGAGGAACGACAAAGTTTTAGAGAAAAAGAAACACAAAAGACGCTTATGCTTTACATCAGGAAGAGAAAGTTTCAATTTCTAGTGCGCATAATAAGAAAAGAGGACTTGAAAAATTTGATACTCACAGGACAAATTGAAGGCAAGATGGACAGAGGAAAACAACACATAACCTACGTGGCAAGATTGAGTAAAAAAAAAAAGTTATAGGAAGCTTCCAAAAAAAAAAGAAGAAAAATATATAAAACATGAAAGGGAAAAAGATTAAAAGGTACGAAAAAATTATGAGATCTTTAAAATGGGAGGATCAGTGGTAGAAGATCTAAAGTAAAAAAAAAATACAAGACAGAAAATAATTTTACAAGAAAGTAAAAGAAGAAAGGACTCGAATGGATTAAAAATTAAATAAGAACTTGCGAGTTCCGAAAGAGAGGAAAACAGAAGAATAGAAAAAGAAGGGAAAGGGACATTTGGAAAGAAAGAAAGAAAGACAGAGAGAAAGAAAGAAAGAAAGAAAGAAAGAGATGAAGAGATAAAGAAAGAAAGAGATAAAGAAAGAAAGAAAGAGAGAAAGTGAGAAAGAAAGAAAGAAAGAAATATATGGAATAGTGAAACATAGAATTAAAAAATCAAGGAAGTGAAAAGTGAAAAACAGATTTCAAAGATTCTAAACAATGTCTAAAAGATATTTTCCATTATGATAAAATTATTTTTTTTTGAAGATCTAGAAATGAGTACAGAATAAGATAATGAATGTTTGGCAATCGCCTCACAGATGAAGAAGAGACTTGAAGCAACAGGAATATGGTTCTTCCGAAGGATATTGAAAATATCATAAGCAACGTCTAAGTTTTAAAGAAGAGTGAAACAAAGCGGACACTTACTCTTCTACAACATCAAGAAGAGAGACAGTTGAAAGTTCTATGAGGAAAGACGGTTTGGAATACTTGATACTCACAGGACAGATTGAGAGCAAGAGGGACAGAGGATAACAAAGTATAGCGTATGATGGAGCAAGATAGCAAAAATACGAATTTTATTAAAAGCTACGAGGTGCAGAGAAATGCAGGGAGCCATGATCGCCTAAATACATTCGTGTATATGGATGTGTGAATACGCATACATGGACACGCGGATATATTTATTAATTACTTTAAGCAAAATAGAAATTTATAGAATTGTGTTGCTCTCCGTCGTCGAGCGGTCAAAGCACACCTAGTCAGATGGTTTCGTTCTCTTGAAAAGAAGGATGCGGGTTCGAATCGTAACGGCGTTTCTTAATTTTTCTCAAGTACGCAAGGCGGTAAACTAAATATATCCTGTTTGGATAACCAAAGCGCTACTCAAATACGCGTATCCACCAAAACCTTATACTTATAAAAATATGTCGGATTAAAAGATAAATTCATTCATTCTTTAGAAATGACATACATATGTATGATGAAAAGGACAAATTTCGACAATTATTTTAAGACATTTTTATGTTTATACATTCTTTTTTATAGACACAAATATTTAGGTAAATGCTCTGTTTAGAACAAACGGTGTTAACAATATTACAACTAAATGTCCGAGAAATTGTCATAGAAAATATGCGCCCTCCGACAGGAATCGAACCTGTATCCTATACGGAACCGTCATATAGCCTGACGTGCTTTTACCGATTTCGCCACAGAGGAGCGTTTCGGTAAGCAAGGACGATTTTACTGTTTTTAAAATACAATTTCCCATGATTTTCTCACATACATTCATATCTAATCGATGCGTATCCAAATGTAAACAAATGACGGCACACATTATGAAATGGACAAAGTCCGACAATAATTTTAAGACATTTTTATTTTTCATTTGTTTACATTTGGATACGCATCGAGCAGATATGAATGTACGTGAGAAAATCATGGAAAATTGTAGTTTTAAAACCCTAAAACCGACCTTGCTAACCGGAAAGCTCCTCTGTGGCGAAATCGGTAAAAGCACATCAGGCTATATGACGGTTTGTATAGGATACAGGTTCGATTCCTGTCAGAGGACGCATAATTTATATGAAAATTTCTCGGACATTCAGACCGGTAAATGTTGTTAATACTGTTTATTATAAACAGAGAATTTACTTAAATACTTGTATCTATAAAAAAGAATGTATAAACATAAAAATGTCTTAAAATACATACGTATGTGTGTGTGCACGCATCAGATAATGAAATCAAAATATTTATCTTAAACTGACTATCTCTGCCTACAAAATTCCAAGACTATATATATATATATATATATATATATATATATATATGAAAAAATATTGTTTTAATGTCTGCTATATTTATAGGAGACAAGTGTTCAAAATGAGAGCGAGAAAGTTATCATATATACAAGGAGTGTTGACATATGTATCATTACTAGGTGTATAATCTTTTTCAGGCTTAAACAGACTATCACCATTCAAACCAGATATCAATGTCGCTACCGCATAGATAGATATTTTGATTTGATATTTATAATGTGCATTGGACACTCTGACTTTATTAATATTATTAAATTACGTAAAAGTGAATTCTAATTTGCGCGTTGCTTGAACAATTGAAGAGATCGATAAAGGAAATAAGGTGCAAATTGTGTTAATCACATTGATTTTCGATCAGCCTTATCAAAGACAATAATTTCTTTGTTTAAGGGAGTGACAGATCAGTGTTGCATTTAGAATGCTTTATTTTGGTAATTTCCTTTTATTGGTTAATCTTTGAAATGTGTCATTGATCTTCTTTGATAAGAACACATCGCAAAGCAAACAGTTAAAACGGATTTTCACCAGTTTTTCTTTTGTCGATAGTAATTTGCAACATGTCCTTCGCCACTCCTTGCTATACATAAGTTTTATAACACTATGAAATTACTCACAATTATAACTGATTGTTGGGTAAATTAAATGAAGCTTGTGAACATTAAGCTACTCTTTATTACACTGTGAAGGCCTTTTTTCTGCAAAACCTCTGCGATAGATAGATAGATAGATATGTGTGTATATGTCTATATAGATAGATAGATAGTTAGATATGTGCGTATGTCTGTATAGATAGATAGATAGTTAGATATGTGCGTATATGTCTGTATAGATAGATATGTGCGTATATGACTGTATAGATAGATAGTTATGTGTGTATGACTGTATAGATAGATAGTTATGTGTGTATATGTCTGTATAGATAGATAGATATGTGTGTATATGTCTAGATAGATAGATAGATAGATAGATAGATAGATAGATATGCAGTAAATGGATTTATTTAATACGATATTTTTTTATTAATACAAACGTCATTGTACATATTGCAATAAACTTAATAGTTATTTGAAATATCTTCGGATTAAAATCATCCAGTATTTGCTGAAATATATTGTTTGGGCTTTGGTTAGGAAAATATGATTGGATTGGATAGATTTTACAGCTTATCAGTTTTCCCGACCAGATTTGGAACTCGACTCTCTGATTTCAAATTCCGAACTGTTATGAATTTCACCAACCGCCCATCCAAGCTTACAGCACTACTTATTGCCAAGCGGTCATCCATCTAGGTACTGACCAGGCCCGACGTTGCTCCCCATCCAGTGTGTGTGTGTGTGTGTGTGTGTGTGTGTGTGTGTGTGTGTGTGTGTGTGTGAGAGAGAGAGAGAGAGAGAGTGTGTGTGAATGAGAGAGTGAGAGTGTATGTGTGTGTGTGAGAGTGAGTGAGTGAGAGAGTGCGTGAGAGAGAGAGAGAGAGAGAGAGAGAAAGTGAGGTTTACTGCCAGATCAAGTTGAATCAACTGATACCGTACGTGATCACCGGATTTAAGCAACGTCAAGCCCGGTTGGTACATACATCGATGGAATACCAAACGTCGTCAGGTTGGATGTGCGGGTAGCGTTCTGGATAACGATTCAGAATTATTAATTTGAGAGCGGAGTTCCAGGTCAAGTTGGATTCCTTGTATATCGTTCCGTGCAAATATCATTGGGGAAGGTGTGAATCCATCTGTTCTTCCCCATCTATGAGTTAATTAGTAAGACTTGTATCACTAAAACGATTGTATAAAAATATTAATAAAATTGCGTACAAAATATTTAGATTTCCGCAATAAATATTCCATAAAGATTCATATGTGGCTAAATAATACCAACCAAATATCTACAAATATACAGAGTTGAGAGGGTCGCTCCGAAAGTAATGCTTCATGTCGAATATGAGTTGAATCTTACCAACACTAACCCATAATAGAATATATTGTTGCAAATAGTAGCATAGCCGGCGTATAGAAAACTCGAAGAAAAAGCGGTTTGTTATTGGATTACTCTTCGCAGAATAAAACAATTGCATCCATTGCTTTTCAGGGGACCAACGGTGTTTGTGAGCAGAATTAGGTAACGAGTCGTACGTTTAACTATTAGCGGTAGGGATGTGTATTTAAAAAATACGTTCGCCTTGTACAGTGTCAAAAGTGGAATTGATCAGGACTCTGGAGAAAATACATAGCCAAATGATTGTGATGGCGGGTATTTACCGTTTTTGGATGATTTTTTTTTTATTTCCGAAAGTCTGTTTCTGCACTCTCTGTAGCTGTTACAATGTGCATGGATATAAACAAGAGACATTTCTTTCGAAGTAAATACGAAATACTTCAAATACCTCGGTGGATAGAAGACTTATAACACGTTTAATAAAACAGATAAGGAATTTGAACACAGAATAACCTGTGATTGGCATATTTTCACACAACACAGTAAGTTGCTGCAAAAACCAAAATATTAACCTTAAATCTCATGTTAGATCGAAATTTCCATACGGCTGGAAAGCGTTGTTCCAGGCTGGTTCAGATATATCCAAACACTCAGCTGTATGTAATCATTTCCTCAGGTTACCGAGCGAATGAAGCCTGTAAGTCTTAGCGACAACAATTCTTCTTCGAACCAAAGTGGTCTAACGCTTCAAAAGTATTTTCCAAATAACCAGAACCAGATTACTTGAAGACTTTTAACAACAGCAATAACTGCAATCGCTTGCATTCGCAACTGGAAAAGATAATAACATAATGAAGATTTTGACATCGCCTAAAAATGAAAACAAGAATTTAGGAAGTCCCTATCAAAACATCTATGTTAATAGAATAACAATAACTGAACTTAAGAAACCGATTTTCATGAAAAGAACTTAAAGACAAATTTTATAAAATTCAGACAACGAGAATGTTGTCTTCTCAATGAACGCAGAATGTTTTCTGACAAAGAAACGGCTAATATTACCATTACTGTGTGTGTCTGTGTGTGTCTGTGAGTGTTGTATGCACAATCAGCATATGTGCAGATGTGAAGTAGATGGCTAATGTCCACATTAGTTGTTGTTGCTACTTTGGAACCCGTTCCACGTGGAATGGAATTGCTAATCCCATAACAAGGTCATCTTTCAGATATGCAAAAACGTTGACGATTGTCTAGGTTAACTGCTGACGTATTCACGATTATTACTGAAAGAGTCTGTCAAGCTTTAGATAAGTGTTGTGGTGGGATCCACCTAATCTGCATAGGTGACTACCAACTATATAAATAGTGGTTGGTACCGGTAGACGGGGAGAAGGAATCACAAGATACAACTAGAGACTCTGATCGACTGCGACTAGTCAACACATTCTCCAGGAACGTCTTCCCAGAAATATACAGAAATACTATATGTACTTATTGTGTACACTTTCTTGTTATAATACATTCTTGTTCTAAGTACATTTTGTGTTGCATTATTATTCCATGCAATAGGCGAGATTCAACGATGAGTCAAGACTCAACAATAAGAATGGTGAATCTCGGGCTGTTACATTGCACGTCTCTAATGTATTTGACGGGGTTTGGTATACCGGTTTTCTTCACAAGTAAGTTTATAGTATTTCTGGACAAACTTTTGAACTGATTCAATCAAATCGCGAAAAGGATGTTTTCTTAAGCAGACACACTCTTAATAGTTTTTCATTAATGCTGGTGCCCTCTAGAACTCTATACTAGGACACACAATTTCCTAATTTTCATCATTGCTTTTCCTAATGGCTTCAGTATCTATGTAGATGACAACTATCTACTCTTGTCTTAATATTAACGGCGATCGGTTCGATAAGATTAAAATGGCAGCTCATCTCAAAAGTGACCTAAAATCTGCTGTTAACTAGGGCAAGAAATGACTTATTAGTTGTTACGCCTCCAAAACACAGGAATAAATGATCTGAGATACCCCTATTTGTATTCCATCAGTATGGCTGATACTAAACTCCGGAAAGGCGACTCGTTGCACCTTTTCGGGGTAATATTTTCTGCTTACATAAAGCGAAAATATTATATTGAATCAATTCCTAGATCCGCAGCTAGGAATGTTTGCTCACTGCGTTGTGCTAGACAATTTTTCTCTCCAGCATCTATCTTGCATATTTATATGTCTACCATCCGTCCATACTTCGGATATTGTTGCCAAATCTGGTCCGGTGCTTCTGCTGTATATTTAGAGATTCTTGATAAAATCCAAAGAAGAATCTGTAATGTTAATGTTTCTGACCTGACATCTGCGATTCAGTCACTCTCATATCGCCGTAATGTAGCTTCCCTATTATATAAATAATTCGGTCACAAACTTGTTAACATGATTAACACACTAATTAGGAGTGAGTTTGATCCTCACTGGGTGCTCATTAATTTCGGCCTTGTGCCACATTTAACCTACGCTTGGAAAATAACTATATAAAAGTTTCATGGTAATTGTTCTGATGCACTTTGCTCTATTGCGTCTAGACTTCATGAATTTAAGTGCAGTGGTAGATCGGCGTTGGATTAATGGATAGGGCCTGGAATTGAGGAATTGGAGAGCAGAGTTCGAATTCGAGTTGAATCTATTACATTCACTTACGTGCTAATAGCTTTGGGAAAGGTATGGATACTCTTCTTCTCGCATCCGGTAAAGGTAAATATCAAGACAGACCGTATTCTATAGACTTGGATGGCAACTGGTCTACCGCAGAAAGAAATAAGAACCTACTGCTGGAAAAAAAAACTGCCTCGTCAATCATGTATCGAAAGATACATTATCGCCTAAGCGTGTATCACGCTGGCACATAACTGACTGAGTGACTTGACTGGTAACAATATCTCGTAAATTTTTCAGTGGAATTGGCTCGACGTAAACGTACATTATTTAATAACTGTTTGTTTTTACGCACTTCCCGCTGGAGAAATTATATTCCAGCAAATGTGTACCAACGAATTTTGATCTTCAAAGATTTGAATGCCATGTCAATCATTTTTAGATTTCTTTGTTCTTGCGCCTTAATAATTTTTTTCTTCTATTTCTTATTCTTTCAAACTCTTGTGCCTTAGTTACTTTATTTCCTTGCTTCAGGTGAAATGATAAAAAATATCTGGGTTTTAAATGCATTGTTGTCATTTTCCTATATTGTTTCATGACTCCTGCAGAGTGTAGAAGAGCTGTATCTATCTCTTTCGCAAGGGAATTTAAACGATATCTTACGCAACGTCTTTATAACTCACTCCCTCACTTTTTCCCTGTCACACACACACACACACAGATTATATATATATATATATATATATATATATATATATATATATATATATATATATATATATATATAGGCACACACATTCATAAACATCAAGGAAAAACTTAACGCATCATCGAAAACACGGTTATAAGCTATAATTTATTTCAAAGGATAAGATTTTAACACCCGTCTCATCAGACCAAAATTACACATTGTAAACTGAAATAAATTATAATTTATAACCTTGTTTACGATAACGCGTTAAGCTTTTCTTTGATGTGTATCACATTGCTCTGTATACTATACATTGAGCTCTCTTTTTGGATTCATCTTTTAAATAATATGTTATAATAAAATGACTACTTGGATTATCCTTTCCACTGACGGATTTGATATTATTATCTACTTACACACACACACACATATATATATACATATATACATATATATATATATATATATATATATATATATATATATATATGTATATATATACACACACACATATATATATATATATATATATATATATATATATATATATATACTGGTATTCAAATGTATATAGAATTTCTTCTTTTTCAAAATTGAGAACAAGTAAATTTCGCGCACACGTTATATATACAAGCGATATATTACGATACACCTCAAGCCTATACGCGGGTTGTATTAAGATATAGCAAACAATCATAAGGCCCTCTTCAAGTGTTGCATTTATATTTCGTGACTTTTGTTAATCCAGCTTACTTCAAATCGTTGTGTGGTACATTGATGCATTTTCTCCTCTTCACTTTATGACTCCTCTTCTCCCGCTATCATATACACATCAAATATATATATATATATATATATATATATATATATATATATATATATATATATATATATATATATATATATATATACTATAATTTAAAAGTTTGAAACGACCTCAGAATTAGCATGGGAAGAACTTGACAGAAGAGTGAAAAAGAAAAGAAATTCTGCTGCACTAATCAATGGTAATGTGTGATATTTTGGCGACAGCTAAATTTAATCAGTGGTTTTTTCTTTTTGTCATAAAAAAATATTCTAGTAAACAATCACCTCTCACTTTTTTTTGTGTTATTTAAAGTACAAAACAAGTACTTTTTGAGTCGATTTAAAAAATTAAAATAGGTTACATAAGACTCTTGCACTGTAGCGTGTATGTATATTTTACAGAATGGTATAATATTTTTATCTTGTTATAACATATATATATATATATATATATATATATATATATATAGGGGGAGGAGAAAAATAAGAAAGAACATGTTATGTAAATAATCTGGAGATCTTTAGCATTTTTGTTTTTATTTAAAAAAAAAAACAGTGCTCCATAGACAAGTAGAGCTTAAATTATATTTTTTTCTGAAAAAATATGATTCCTTCTCTACATAACAGTTCTCATGTTTCAAAATCGATAGCCGAAACCCTCAATATAATTATTAAAATTAAATTGAATTAAGGTATCAAACCCTGTTTCATCCTCAAGCGAACATTTCCGATCGCGTTTTTGAAACATGAGAAATCTTATGTAGCGAAGGAATCATATTTTAAAAAATTATATATATATATATATATATATATATATATATATATATATATATATATATATATATATATATATATTCTCACCAGTAGCATGACTTGATCTGCAAGTAAAAACATAAATAAAAGCAAACTAAAATAAAAAAATTAATAACACGCACACACATCTACACAAATTACTTACTTCACTTTGATAAGGTAGATTTATAATTTAACTCTAATTATACAGTTGTTAATTTTTGCCAAAAAATATAATGCAGAGTTATTCGCCAACATTAATATACATACATATATATATATATACATATACTCTCAGGTAAAACAAACACTCAATTATCCAAAAAAATCAGTTATTCGCTCTACCTAACACTTTCTCCCTCGCAATACTCTCAGGTAAAACAAACACTCAATTTCCTATACCAAAAAAAACTGACAGAATGTATATCCTTAAAAAACCAAAAACTCAATAGACTAATTGCTGAGGACCCACTTTTGCAACACATACCATACCTGAACAACTACTTAATGCAACAAACCTCACGAAGATCTGATTATGCCCACCACACCCATACTAACTCTGCTGACAACCACATCGCCAACCTATCCAAATATACTCTTACCCAAGAAAAAACCGCTTTACTAAATAAAGGATTATCATTCTGCCCCTCACAACCACTAAAACCTCTAAACCTCTGCTATGATATGGAAAATTACATTCGTAGACTGAGACTAAAAGAATATTTTCGAACAACAAATCTACCTCTAGTACGGACAACACCACTAAAGAATCATGCTCCAAACCACCGCCAACGAAGAATAACTCTCTATGGACCCCACCAACCGGACGAAATCAACACTTAGACCAATATGCCATCAAAGCCAGACAACACATGGATAATTTCCTAGCAAACAAAGGACACCACACAAAAAAATACAACTTATCCAAAATAGAACACCAAGCCATCTATAATCTTAAAAACAACCAAGACATAATTATCACACCAGCCGACAAGGGCGGAGCTATAACCATCTTAGACACTAATAACTACATAAAAGAAGCAGAATCACAAATTCAAAATAACCAGTTCTATGCACCCTTACCTTTAGACCCAACTAACACATTCAAGACAGAACTATCATCTCTCACTCAGAACCTGAACCACAACATAAGGGGCACCATAAATTCTCTTATCCCTGAGAACCATAAAACAGCAACATTCTACACTATCCCAAAACTACACAAACTCCCTAAAATCATTTCAGAAAAACACTCTAACACTCTCTCATCCAACGAACACCAAATTACACAACAACACAATGCAGGGAATATATATGAAATTTCAAAATCCCTCAAAATCATACCACCTGGTAGACCCATAATATCAGGCATTGGTACCCTCACAGAACTTATATCCGGGTACATAGACAACATCCTAAAACCTTTACTGCCTGACATACCCAGTTATATTAGAGACACCACCGACTTTCTCAACAAATTAAAAAACCTCAACTCAGTCAACCCGGATACAATCCTAGTAACGATGGATGTTTCATCTCTTTATACGAACATTCCACACACTGAAGGAGTTTCAGCTTGCCGTGAGTTCCTTAGTAAAAAATTACCAAACAACCAAGTTATAGATATATGTCAATTAATAAATTTCATTCTTACACATAACAACTTTAAATTCAACAACAAACACTATTTACAAATTAGTGGCACAGCAATGGGCACGAAAATGGCACCTAGCTATGCTAATATCTTTATGCACATTCTAGAAAGGAAAATACTAGACAATTCAGAATTTAAACCATTACACTACTTTAGATATATTGACGGCATTTTCTTGCTATGGACTCATGGATCAGAAAAACTAAAAAGTTTTTTCACTTTCTGCAACAACTTCCACAACACAATTAAATTTACCATGGAACATTCAAACACATCCGTCTCTTTCTTAGACGTTGTGATAAAATTAAACAAACACACACTTTCCACCAGTTTATACAACAAACCCACAAACCATCACAAATTCCTTCACTTCAAAAGCTGTCATCCTCTTAAATTAAAAAAATCTATCGTATACAGCTCATTTCTAAGAATCAAACGCATATGCTCAGACCATCTAGATTTTCTACACAACATTAATAACTTAACAGAACAATTCCTAAAATGTAAATACCCAATAAATATAATAAAAGAAGCACTTAATAAAACTATCCACATAAACCGTAACACACTTCTCACATACAAAAAAAGTAAAAACAACAATCGGATTCCCATGGTTTTTAACCACAATCAATATTCCCACACACTTACTCACAAATTAAAAAATGACTACAAGATCCTCCAATTAAACAAAAATATCCAACACATTTTCTCCAAACCACCCATCAACGCAAAAAAACAAACACCTAACTTATCAGCTATCCTCACCTCCACCAAATATCTAAATAATACAAACCAAACAGGTAATTACAAATATAACAAAACTCGTTGTCTAATTTGCAAACACATAATAACAGACAGTGAATTTCTCGCACCCAACTCCAAAATCACAATACATCCACCCCGCCTCACTTGTGGTAGCAATAATATAATTTACTACCTATTCTGCACAATATGTCCTAATAGTGGATATATTGGCGAATCTGGAACTAACTTTAGGCTTCGTTTCAACAACCATAAACAAGATATACGACAAAATAACTCATATTCACCAGTAGCAGAACACTTCAATAGACCACGACATTCGATAGATAATTGCAAATGTATATTGATAGACTCAAATTTTAGCACGACATACATACGAAGAAAAAAAGAGAAATACTGGATTTTAAAATTAAACACATATAAACTAGGGTTAAACAAAGACTTGGGTATTCTAAATCAGTATAAATATTTCAATAGTTAAAATATTTCTTAAAAAAATTTCTTTAGATATGGTAAAAATCCTTTTTAAACAATAACCAAAACACCAGATGTCCGTTAAAGAATCAAACACAATCGCGTTCCACACCACGTGTCGTCCAAGTCTAAAAACAAACACACAAACACAGTAATTTAAGTACAACACACATACGAAGAAGAAAAAAAGAAAAATACTAAATTCTAAAATTAGACACATAAACTAGGGGTAAACAAACACATGAATATTTTAAATCTACATAAATATTTTAACAGTTAAAAATATTTTAAGAAATATTTCTTGAGTTATGGTCAAAAAAACCTTTTAAACAACATTTAAGACACTATCATCAGTCTTCCGCCAAAAATTCAAACAAAGTCGCATTGCACATCACGTGACATGCGCACGCTTCACGACAAACGCTGTAAACAAACGCTGTAAACAAACACACAAACACAGTTTCTAATTTGATTTCTGAGGAAAGACCTAGGTGGTCTGAAATATTAAATAAATAAATATATACAAAAACACAGAAATAAATATTTTCATAAAAAAAACACCCAATTTTGTTTCATTCATTTTATCCAGATATTATATATATATATATATATATATATATATATATATATATATATGTGTGTGTGTGTGTGTGTGTGTGTGTGTGTGTGTGTGTGTAGAACTTTTTCCTCAATACCTCCGTCACCTCTGTTATGGACGACCGATAGTAAAATTTTTTTTTTCTTTTTTTTTAGATTCTCCGCATGGAATTCGTTTCTTCAGTATCCTCGTCGCCACTATTATGGTCCAGGTTAGAACCAAGGAAGTACAACACGAACACAAGATTAGAAATAACGAAGATATATTACACGGAATAATAATACAAGATGTGGATGGTGTTAGTATGACTGTCAGGCTGGTTTGCAGTGAACTAGTATCGGTTCGACTCTTGAGAGGCGTAGTAAACATAGTGTTAGGAAGAGTTCATTCTGTAGTTATAGGTAAGGACCCATAACAATATATATATATATATATATATATATATATATATATATATATATATATATTATATATCTCCATTGATAGATACGTATAACCACATTTGCAAAAATTAGTAGCTTAATATCTAATTACATACCACGATATTTGATACAATGTTCACATGGAAAATATCTCTATAAACAAGACATACATATTCCTGAGTAGGTTGCCGCAACAAAGATAACGAGTAAACGTTTTACTAGGTGGCGCCCAACCAGTTTGGAATTCAGAATTTATCTTTATGCTTGAGTGGTGATTTTCCAAGCGTAGATTGGATAATGGACAAGGCCAAAAGTATGGCCAGTAACTTAAGTTCGAACTCATTACTCAGACGAAAATGGTCTAGCAAAATATTCTTGCAAACATTATACCACGTCGAGGTGTCCTATCATTACGATAGATTGATTGACAAGCAATGCGAGAGAGATACCTGTCTCTTCGCTCTGCTATTTAACCCATACCTGATGCGGAGAGTGGAGGAGAAGGATTTATAACTTCCCCAAGGTTATTCGTGGAAATGTGAACGCAACGATCTTGGTGGGTATTTGAAGTTGACATTCTGATACCGCTTTCCGTATCGATAATCAGAACGCTAAGTGCATATCGTTATTATAGCCAGCCACATTTATGAAACACTATATACTGATGAGTTAAAAATCTATGTCCATTGACAATAATGGCAACTCGTACTTCGGAACAATATGCAGATGTTTTTTTAAACGATATAGAATCAGATGTAATGACCTGAGTTCTTCATTTTGATAGGTTTATTTATCTTAATAAAATGATAAAAAATGGATCAGAGCATTTAGGTGACTCTCTTGCTGATTCATTTTCAGTTGCGGTGTGTATCTCTCTCGACAGAGTCACAGGAAAGTTTTAAAAGATAATCCAACCCCTGACAATGTGTTGGACATCTATAAAAGGACAAAGGATATCCTTCCAATTACAAGATCAAAACAAAGTCTAATGTGACACATATCGATTTAATCAAACCACAGGAAGAAATGCGACACACGCACACACATACATACACATAGTGCGGGCACCTTGACATGGTGTAATGGTTAGAAAGTTCGTCTTGCTAGATCAATTACGACTGAGTAGTGAGTTCGATACTCACTGGGTGCCTCATACTTTCGTCCTTGTGCAACATCTAAGCAAGGCTTAGAAAATCACTACATACACATAGTGCACAAGTATTTGTTTCTTATGGAAACAGGAAATCGGATTCATAATCTTTTACATGCCAGGTCTCTGCAAGATGTGGGATAACATTGGCTCCCGATACCTTCCTATCAATTCGCGATGTTTTACCCTCTACGCCGCTTATTTGCCATTCATTCACATTGCGTCCGGCTTTCGGTCTTTTCATCTTCATCTCTTTTGCTCAATACTTGCAGTGTGTGTTTAATTTTATCAACCGTCTTTCCTCATATCGCGTGACAAAAATATTTTACTTTCTAAATTTATTTCTTGTCATTTCGATAGGTGTGCGCCGTTATAAAGCTCCATTTCATTTGGCTATAGTCGAACTAACGGTATTATGAACACGTGAATTTTTGTCACACGTAATTGATTTACTCCTCAAACCATCTTACTGTCAATGTTCACTTAATGCCTGTACATCTTTCTTGTCTGCTATTCTCCAAACGAATTCTCTTGGCTATACGAAATAAAAAAATAAATCCGCCAAACCTTCAAGTCAAACATTAAGCCGAGTTGTTTGAATTGATACAATGGACTTGTCTTCAAATAGTTTCATTTATTTATTTTATTCGTTATTTCAACATAAATATATTTATTAATTTTGCTGTCAAGACGTTATATGTCATCTTAATGATGTTTCCTGTCACATTTTTAAAAAAATCACTTAATTTCTGCTAAAATTCAACCTTACATAATTTTTCTCCCACAAAATGTATCCAGTCAGTAAATCATTCTCAAATTGAAGCTTTTTCTGTCGACATATTAGATTTCAATTAAATTAGACATATTATATGTTATCATTCAGTGAGTAATTAGACGTATTCTTTTCTTTATTATTAATTTTCTATCATTCAACAAAATCTCAATAACTAAAAGTAGCCAGTGACGCACCACACGTAATCATAATATTGCCATATCCTGGAGACGTTCGAAGAGCAAAAAGAACATCACACATTGTAATTAGGACCAATTGTTCAGAATAGGGGCTCCTGGCTAGCGACAATGCTGAGTAACACAATGAACTAGTCAAGACTACCCGGTGGCTCGTGAATGAAGAAATTCCGCTGTTTTTCACAGGGAGAATCACACCTTCAGGCATTCGGGGCATTAAAAGCGGTAAGTATAAAAAAGAAAATGTCCCACAAATAGCAAAAGATGTTTGAAAGAAAACGTGAGAAACGGGAAAGAATCACGCGAAGCATAGAGCCAAAGTTTAAAGTTGTAAAATATTTCTAACGAACTTTGATACGAAGTTAGAGAAGAAATTTACTACCCATTGTTCCAAGAATCTTAGGCAAGCCGTATCATTATTTTTTCTCCATTTATCATATTATACAGTGATCTGAGAAAAGATTTAAGCCAAGAGAAATAAACTACATCCAATTTCCAAATATAATTACGCAGTCCCTACTGAACATCCGTCCTGGGTAAGACGTTAAACGACATCCGCGCCCTGAGTAAGACGATGAACTACGTCCAACAGCAAGGCCTCTGAGCAAGAGGTTTTGAGGAGCGTGGAACCACCTCTTAATTGATGGTGTTTCCAGGTCCACCCTGACCCGGAGTGGTAGCACCTGTTAGGGTCCCAGCTATGGGCAAATAGTTAACACCCAGACTATATCCGCGTCCTGGGTAAGACGATAAACTACATCCGCTTCCTGGGTACGACGATAAACTACATCCGCGTCCTGGGTATGACGATAAAATACGTCCAACATCAAGGCCTCTGATAATACGTTTTTGAAAAAATAATGTTGCCAGCTGAACGTTTTTGAAAAATCTTACCAGCTATACGTTTTTGAACAAAAAATATGTCCAGCTATATGTTTTTTGCAAATACAATATTATTAACTATACGTTTTTGAAAAATAATATTACCAGCTATACGTTTTTGAGGAAAAATAATATTAACTGAAATAGATTTTCGACAAAACAAAAGTATTACCAGGAAAAAAAGTTGTCGGCTTTAAATGACCCATTGAGGTTAATATGCCGTAAAACCAAACAAAGCAACCCAACCTACGGAACATAAACAAAACATTATTTGGAAATAGTATAGTGTAGGTCCTCCATTTGCTATTTCAGTGCGTGTTTTCGATTTTTCATGGATTTCATCAAGTTATCCACACTCGTCTGATCCATATTTGCCACTCCTTTAGCAATGTTTCTTTAAGGGTTGCCACTGACATGACTTTGGTTGTACGCTATGGAAGTTTTCGGTGAAAATGCTCCCAAAAGTGCTCTATTGGATTCATGTCAGGATTTTGAGTTACCCATGGCAGTGATTTGATTCCTAACGATTCCTTTCAGGCCTTTGCTCGTATCACATGGCGCACAATTTTCTAGACAAAAGGTAGACATATTTGTCAATCTGCTTGGTTTCAAAGAGTGGGAGTATTCCTTTCTCTAACATTTGACAATATTT
The DNA here is from genome assembly GCA_964036315.1 of Acanthosepion esculentum. Lineage (NCBI taxonomy): Eukaryota > Metazoa > Mollusca > Cephalopoda > Sepiida > Sepiidae > Acanthosepion > Acanthosepion esculentum. The sequence goes on along the minus strand of OZ038495.1, from coordinate 30,888,770 downwards.
TGGACCATTCAACCGCTCGTCAACAAGAATCAGCTAAGAATACTCTCCAGACCAGACAGCGCCCGACACCATTACTCCAACCACTCCATGTTTCACGGTTACCTGCGGACATTCTGTGTTCCAAGTCTCATTCCAACATAAACCTATCTCGAATTCTTTACTTTCATCTGACCAAATCTCAGACTATCAAAATTCATATTTGCTCTCGACTTCTTTGTTGGGTTCCATACGAAGGTACCTGTTAATCTCTTAAATCAAGAGTTTCTTTCTTGTAACACTTCTTTGATGGTCTAGTAACTTCAGAATCTTTCTCGCTGCAGATGGCGGCATTTCCATGTTGTTGGCGACATCTTTGACGCTCTGACGACATTTTCTGATGACTTCCCTATTCAGTACCCTTTTCCTTCGCTCGGACACGATGTTTGGTCTTCCTGAACGTCGTTCCACACGACGATGGCCTTCTTAATTAAATTTCTTGAGAATATTATTAACTTTTTGATGATTAACCTGGAAAAACCTAGCAATTTCTATTTGACTTACCACACTGATGCTGTCCTATTATTTGCCCTTGTTGAAATTTACTCATTTCCTTACTTACACGAAATTTCATTGCAAGATATAAGTCAACTATCGTTCATAGATTAAAGTAGCTTGATACACGGTATTCTATGAAAAAAAAGAAGAGACGTTATAACACAAGCCAAAATTGCTGTAATTAAGTGTGGCTAAAAAATTATCATAGTCGACTGTACTGTTACTGTCGTGTATTACAAGTAATAAAACCAGCCAAAATATCTCAAATATAATATAAGAAATCATTTATTGAACAAAGTAACTAATAATAACAAAACAAAAGTCATTGAAACAAAGCAAGTTCAGTCGACCATTCCAGAACAACGTAACTATAAACAATTTTTTCTATCCTCTGCCAGCCGCTATGATGGAGAAAGCATTACCTCGAACCATCGCCAGTGAGACATATAATATGATATTACTTTCTACTCACTTTCTGACGTCGTCAATTACTCTCGGCCACTGAGTGTAGGTGGCCAGGGAGCGTCATCTATACATACATACATACATGCATACATGATCGTCTACAACATATGACAAACTATCAAATTAATACTGGAGTGGGCGTTTATATATATATATATATATATATATATATATATATATATATATATAGACAATATTAGTGGTAAATATACACATACATATGCAATTATATATACACATACATATATGTATAAAATATTTCCAAGAGGATATGATCCAGGTAGAACTCAATGTCCAGGACAGAGTAAGGATATAATAAAAAAGACACAATTAAGTCTTTTTTATTATATATATATATATATATATATATATATATATATATATATATATATATATATATATATATTACGCATATACCATGCGGCCAATGCCGGATTTACTTATAGCATTAGAAATATGATGCCTAGGGCCTCAAAATCTTGGACCCTCCAGTGAGGTGTATAATATTTTTGACAATGTCATAAGCATTTCTTAGGCATAACACAGTGTAGGTTCTAAATAACCCGTCAGTATATTTAAATAACCATCATCATCCTAGGCTTTACTCATCCTGTTTAATTTAACACTCTTCCACTTTCCTATACACATCAGAATGGGGAATTTGGAAGGGCCTCACAAGTAGAATATCATACGGTTTCTGTTCATGTAAATCCGGGCCTGTATGCGGTTCTCTTACACAATCAACCCAGGTGAAGGTGGAACGGTTACGTAAATGGTCACACTATTGTTGGGGGATTAACCCAAGTCAACCCTTCAATAGATGGTACAAGGTGACATTGAGTTAAAAGTCTGTCTGGCACAATATAGGATGAAATACGCACTACAGTATTAATTCTTATTTTCATGACTGAAATTTGATAGTGATGATCATATAATAAACGTTATTAAATGGAGATTTCACCGTGTGTTTGTTCCATTAAGCGCAATCTCGGAGATAACTACCTGTTTTTTATTTATTTAATTATTCATCGCGCTTACCAGAGAGAAGATATAAGTTTTCTTTGAAAGGATGAAATCTTAATGCGCAATTTTGGTTTCGTAATCGAATGACGTAAACAGATATATTAAATCTCAATTCTACATCCCATCGCTGAAGATGCTGGAGGAAAATAAACGTAAAACAGCTTCTACCAATATAAATAATCACTGAAGCCCTGGCAATAGAGACAAAACTTATTTGAAAGACACAGAGACGCTCATTCGTTGCCAGACAATGATTTCTTTTTTAGCTTTTCATCCCAGGCAAGGATGAAAGCCACTAGCACGCAAGGGGTTACAGAGGATTTGGTGCAAGAGCATATAGGAGTGATAGAGGAAAGGATGTGGAGAAGGATAGTGCATAGATCAATGCAACTGGAGATGTCGATTGACGTTATATTTGTATAGTTGGAGATTATAGTTGTCAGGGAAACAGGAATAGGGAAGGGAGTTCGCCAGGCGTGAGGTGCGAGATATGAATCTATTGGAGTAAAAGAGACGTCTACATTTAACAGTTTCAACAGTGAAAGGGTGGGAACAGGATGTCAGCCTCGTATGACGTTTGAATTCATGGAGCCTCGGAACCATCGGAGCAATTATTTGTAAAAAAGACAAAGAGAGGCTACGGCAAGTCTGTGAGAGAGAGACTGCAGACGGGAAGCCAGATCAGGGCCAATTTATTAAGTCCATAGCTGACAACGTGACAAGTGTCAGATGAGACCAGAAACGGAGTATTATTGCCATATCTGTATTTGGAGCTGCAAAATCTACACTTTCTATCCTTGATAAAGAATATTTGAAGCTGCAGAATGTACACATTCTAGCCTTCACAGTGGTTATTTGAAGATGCAATAACTACACTTTCTAGCCTTGTCAGTTTTTATTGAGAGCTGTAAACTCTACCCTTCTAGCCTTGATAGTTTTTATTTAAAGCTGCAAAATCTAAAGTTTCTAGTCTTGACAGTGATTATTTGGAGCTGAAATATATACACTTTCTAGGCTTGATAGTGTTTATTTTATCTGCAAAATATACCCTTTCTTGTCTTGAGAGTTTTTATTTGGAGCTGCAAAATCTCAACATTCTAGCTAGTGATTAGTTGCAGTTGTAAAATATACACTTTTTAGCCTTGGTATTTTTATTTGGATCTTAAAAAACTAAAATTACTGGGCTTCATAGTGATTATTTGGAGCTACAAAATCTACACTTTCTAGCCTTGATAGAGAATATTTCAAGCTGCAAAATGTACACATTCTAGCCATCACAGTGGTTATTTGAAGCTGCAATATCTACACTTTTAGCCTTGAGAGTGATTATTTGGATCTGCAAAATCTAAAATTTCTAGCCTTGATAGTGATTATTGGAAACTGCGAAATCTACACTTTCTAGCCTTGACAGTGATTATTTGGAGCTGTAAAATCTACACTTTCTAGCCATGATAGGTTTTATTTGGAGCTGCAAAATCTGTACTATCTAGCTATGACTATGTTTATTTGGAGCTGCACAATCTAGCCTTTACAGTAATTATTTGAAGCTGCAAGATATACACATTCTAGCCTTGACAGTGATTATTTGGAACTGCAATATATACACTTTATAGACTTAATAGTGTTTACTTTTAGCTGCAAATCTACAATTTCTTGTCTTGATCGTGATTATTTGAAGCTGTCTTCACTTTATAACCTTTATAGTTTGTTTTATTTCATTTGGAGCTGCAAAATCTCCACTTTCTGGCTTTGAAAATAATTACGCACCCTTGTGGATGATGAATTATTCTCGAAACAGCGATCTCTATCCCACGTTGCAAGCCCAGATCTACTCCATCCTAACTTCATATGTAAATGTCCTGACGAGCTCCATTGTTTTACGTCAACAGTTTGATCGTTTATCGGCTAAGACACAAGTTGCTATTTCCACATGGTTGCTTTACCCTCATTACCTATGTATTTTATTGATACAATAGATGCCCCAATTAGACAGATTCTTAAGCACTGCTACTTTGCTGAAGAGTGTAATGTGTGGATGCCTTCTCGAACGCTATAATCTTAACCTCTCCATACGTAAGATCAATCGTTTTCTATTTTTGGTGCATAATTATCAGGCGTTTTTGTAGTCGAATTATTTTTCTAAAAATTGTTGTTTTTTTTAATAAAAATATTATTTTATTTTTAGGTTATAAAAATGAGTGTCGATAATCATAAGCTTTGGAATAATCATTTCAAAATATTATGATTGAATAATTATGTTTCTTTTTTTTATAATAAATATTGTTTTCAAAACGCCTGATAAATATGCACCAATACTATATCCTTCATATCATCATAGTTTTCACTTCCTACTTCCATTCCATACGTTCATATCGTACATTTCATTCAGAAAGCATTTGGAAGTGGAGGTAACGATTGTCGTCTCATGTATGGCTAATTTATTTGCGAGTTTAGTTGAAGTGTTGGAAGGTAGGATTCTGAATTTGGCATCATTTTTGTTGGAAGTAATTTTTTTGGTTATACAAACCTTGTCAGCTCGTTTTTTGCGTTTAATATGAAATGCTATACCTCCACCTCCAAGAACATGGGAGATATAATCAGGATCAAAAATTAAAAAAAACACCAATTCAAATGCCCGAGTACATCAAATTAAATGTCTACAGTTCAATAACATGTACATTGGAGTGTCATCACACGATTTAAAAAACCTGCATTCAGGAACACAAAAGAGACTTGCATATAGATATATATACAAACTCACATCTTACACCGCATCGACGTGAGAAATAATTTTTATTTCACCAATCTTATTTTTATTAAAAATAAAATAACAATTTGAAGAGAAATCATTATGACAACATTTTTTTTTTGTTTTTTAAGCTTATCACCCCAAGCAAGGCTGGAAGCCACTAGCACGCAAGGGGTTGCAGAAGGTTTGGAGAGAGAGCAGATAGGAGTGGTAGAGGAAAGGATGTGGAAAAAGATAGTGGATCGATCAAGGCAAGGGGGTTACAGAAGATTTGGAGCGAGAGCAGATAGGAATGAAAGTGGAAAGGATGTGGAGAAGGGAGGTGGATAGATCAAGGCAATTGGAGATGTCAATTGACGTTACACTTAAATAGTTGGAGATTATATTTATCAGGGAAACAGGAATAAGGAAGGGAGTTCCACAGGCGTGAGGTGAGAGACATGAAGCTATTGGAGTAGAAGAGACGTCTACATCTAACAGTTTCAACGGTTAATGTGTGGGAACGTGATGCCAGCCTCACAGGACGCTTAAATTCATGAGGTCTGGGAACCACCGAAAGCTGCTCATCGGGGCAATTACCGTGAAAGTATTTGTAAAAAAGACAGAGCGAGGTAACGGCGCGTCTGTGAGAGAGCGACTGCAGATGAGATGACAGATCAGGGCCAATTACATTGCATATCCGTCTCTGGATCTTATCAAGAACCCTGAGGCAAACAGCAGGGGCTCCAGACCATATATGGCAGCAATACTCCATGCAAGGGCGAATGGTTAATTTATAGATTTGGAGGATCGATTCCGGGGAGAAAACTTTCCTGGCCCGGCACAGGGAGCCAACTTTCATTGCGGTGGATGAAGCAATTGACTGGATCATTTGTTCCATCTCAGGTCAGTGGACAGCGTGAGACCGAGCAGCCGCAGAGAGGAGCTCTCGAGAAGTTAGTCTTCAGACATTCTAATGGGATGCAGGGATGGATCCCTGAGGTGGTTAATAGAGAGCATTTTTGTTTTAGAGTCGGTAAATTTGGCCAACCAATTCTTGCCCCAGTTCACAACCAATTGTATGTCCTTTTCGAGACGAACTGCCAGGTTAACTTTGTTAGCATCACTAGATTTGTCTTTGAGACAGGAGTAAATTGTGGTGTCATCCGCGTAGATGCCGACTTGGGAATCTATGGCGTCAGGAAGATCAGTTATGAATATCAGGAACAGAGTAGGGCCTATGATGGAACCTTGAGGAACACTTGCGTTAGTCGAATAGGAGCTGGAGATAAATGCATTGAGAACGACCTTCAATTCACGGTTTGACAGGAATGATTGTATTAGGTCAAACAATCGACCTATAATGCCATAACACTGAAGCTTGCGAAGAAGGCCGGCATGCCAGACCCTATCAAACGCTTTGGAGATGTCTAGTGCCACGGAATGAGCTTCACCGTTATTATGAATAGCTTCGTAGACAAATTCAGTGATGGCCGTAAGCACATCAGCTGTAGATCGGGCAAAGCGAAAACGATACTGCTTGTCTGAGAGCAGATCATCGTATATAAGGTTATTAATCACTTCGGTGTTGATAAGGGCTTCGAAGACTTTGCCGAAGAGGAGTAGGAGACTGACCGTATATATAGCAGTACTACCAACTATGAACACGTTTAAAAGACTACATTACTTGACCATTTTTCTACAGATCCATTATTCATAAATTTAACCTAAGCCTTTCTAATACATAAAACTCAATTAAGACGGATATAAAATACGGACGTGATATGCTTAAGTGAAAAATCAAGCGAATATAATTTTTTTCAAATCATGCAGGTGTGTCTCAGTTAATTTTACACAATTTAGCGTCCAGAATGTTTCTCACATATATTTTAATATTATCTGTATCGTTATTCCATGTGACATAATTTATTAACCGATAATGAACTAACCAAAAACACCATACCATTAATCTGCATATCGTTGCTTGTTTTCATTTGTTATCATTTATATCTTGAAGCTTTAATAAAATGAAACCTGTTAGATTGGGATCAATTTCCTACCTGTTCTTTATCCTATCGTTTTTTATTTTTTTGGTTTCCTAGCGGCTCGGCTTGAGGAATCGGAGAGCCGATTTTGAAACCCAGTCGAATCTATTACATTCACTTACGTGCTAATACCCTTGGGAAAAGTATCAATCCACTTCTTCTCCCTCCAGCTAAGGATAAATAGCAGGACAGACCTGGATCTATAGACTTGATGGCAACTGGTCTACCGCAGAAATAAATGGCAATCTACTGCGGGAAAAAAATCTGCCTTGTCAGTCATGTATCGAAAGATACATGATCGCCTAAGCGTGGATCACGCATGGGACATAACTGAACTGATCCATACTTGATCTATATCTGATCTTCTACTGATTTTTATATATATATATATATTCATACATATATATATATATATATATATATATATATATATATATATATATATATATGTGTGTGTGTGTGTGTGTGTGTGTCTGTGTGTGTGATATTATGTGTATGCGTGTATTCCTAGGATTCTGTGCATGAGAATCCGCAAAATTCCAAACTGATATGTTTGCATTGGTATTGTCATGACACGAATGAATAAAATACTGAGACATATCAATAAAAACAACGAATATATATTTTTCGTGTATACATGAGCAAATATCCCTTCCAGTACATTCAAATGTGCACACGAAGTTTGCCATTTCGTTTTATTTATTTATTTTCTTTTACGATTTCATATAGACAATTTATGGTCCTTGCGAGAGAAATGTTTCCTCGTATTGTCGCGGCTTCATGATGACGATTCCGCTGCATACATATCCGTGCATGTTTTAAGACTGACAACATAGGCCGGACTTCTGTTTGTGTTTTCTGCTATTTTTTCTATTCACTGTCAATCTAACTAATACCTGATTTTAACAAAATCCAACAAATATCGTCTCTTGTCTATTAACATTTTAATATGAAATGTCATTTCGCTAGGAGAAAGGACTTTTGTTGGTGGTGCTTCGGTAATGACTTCCATTGATGTGAAAACTAATTATGGTAATATGTAACAATTTACAGATTGCAGTTAAATTTCCTATAATTTTCTTAAAAATCTTGGTGCATCAAGAAAATAGAAGACTGACAAAAGTATCGATTTAACGGAGGTTAACAATAAATCATTTAAATTTATTTCGGTGATGCATCTCTTGTTTTAATTTCGGGATACCATAAAAGTCTAGGGTAGATCCCAAAAAACATTGTTAATTAACGACATCATTTTCATATATTGCGATTCATAAATTTAGTATAATTATTATATGAAAATTCCAATCAAATAAGGAATTCTACTGATAAAAAGAACTGTCGCCACTCTGTTCTACTTTGCAACTGGAATTGCTTTATTTGTAGAGGTATATTCAGGGACACAAAATATAAAATGTCCAATATGTACAGAAACATTACACATACATTGTACAAAATGTTTCCGTACTAACCATTCGGATAAGTACAAGGGTGTCTTCAAAATTATCGGATGAAAAATATATGCAAAGTTTTCTTGCTAAATGGAGTATATTCACAATTTTCTTTTTTTCCTTTCATCAGTGGCGTTAGCATATTATGGCCTAAAACTTCTTTAAATTTATTGAATTTATGGTAGGCAAACTTATTTCTCGGCACAAAATGGTGGGTAATAAGACACAATAAAAAGTGGAACATAGATATATATATATATGGGAGGAGGCGGGAAATGTGTTTGCCCTCTACAAACTCACGAAATTAAAAAAAGAACCCTCTTGACATAATACGCCGAAAGTCAACTGCTGCCAATTTTTTCTCTGTTCTCTCACACACACACACATATATATATATATATATATATATATATATATATATATATATATATATATATATATATATATATATGTACACTGATAACGGTAGGGTGAATGAGGAAAATAAATGAAAAGATTTCTATCCATTGAAGTTTCTGTTTTGAAAGGTTCAGCAAAATCTATTTTGATGGCATAAACTTCGATCGTTCAGACTATGTTGGCTACTAAAAACGCTGAGATTATATGTACCTGTTTTTATTCATTTAAAGAGAAGAAGTTTTTTTAACGTT
>OZ038495.1:30829877-30874877 GCA_964036315.1 Acanthosepion esculentum | reverse complement strand
AATCAAAATAGGTTGAATTTTCCTTACCCTTAACAACTTATGATATTAATATTGTCTGCTCTTAAAATTTAAGAACATTTTTTAGAAAGTTATTCCTAACATCGCTTGACAATTGACAATGAAACGAGACTATGGATCTTAATTTTAACTTTTATAATTAAATTTATAAATTTAGTTTCAGATTGGAAACATAGAACTTTCTGTGTCGCGATGGAATCATATTTTTTTAAAAAAGAAAATAATTATAATATATATATATATATATATATATATATATATATATATATATATATATATATATATTATCATTTCAAATAGAATTCTGCTTGTGCGTGTATTATCAAGAATAGCTCCCCAAAATATATCACCACAGGTTATAACTCGAGGTGATGTTGGTGATAGCAAAATCATTCAATTCCGCAGCTGCTAACGATCCAATATATATATATATATATATATATATGTATGTATATATGTATGTAATTTATGTAACAGTATACTTCACTTTTTGTTTACATGTGTGTCTTTATAAATGTGCGAATTTGAGTAAAGGCCCCATTTTTCTGAGCAGATTTTTAAAGTAAATATAAGTGAATGGAAGCACAAACGTAGAAGTAACTGTCATTCACCATGGTTATCAACACCGCTGTGGAAACCACGCACCACGCAGCAAGCCATGTGCGAAGACGAAAAAATCTCTCGCTTCGACGAACCTTTTGAAGTTGTTCGCCAAATACCTATAACTGACATTTTTTATTTGAAAGAAGCGCTGGTGTTCCCATGATTGCATTGGAAAAAATTTTACAAATGCGACCCCAGACACACACGTGTTTATGTATGTGTCCCTGTGTGTGTATGCCCGCCTCTGTAACTAAATGACTTGATGAATGTATTTGTTTGATCATTGTACATATGAAGATATGCAAATAAAAAACTCATTCATAACTGTACCTGTGTCAAATATATTTTTCCAAATGTATATCTGTTCTACTATCAATCTTTCTTTTCAAAAAGTTACACTGAAAAAAAAATGAAAAGTTTTTCTCAGTAACTTTTTCTTTTCGTAATTTTCTTTTGTTTTCATTCCAACGTTCCGGTTTGTGAAAAAAAATTTTCTGTATCAATTATTGGATATTTTCAAGAACGTGTATACCTGTTTTTTTTTTCTTTGTTTGTTTGTTGTTTTTGGTCTCTTGCGATTTCTTTTTATAACTGCATCTGAAATTTTCAGCGTTAGATAAAAATACCTATTTCGTCGACTGTACCAGTGTGTTCATTAATTGTTGAAATCTCCTCAGTTTATATTTGTCACTTTTAATTTTGAATGGATCAGCCTTTGATTTTTCCCATTCCGTAATTTATTTCCTCCCTCCCACGCCACTATCGATTGAGTTAATTAATTCGCCAATGTTAAATGTTTGTCGTTGGGTGGCCGGGTCCTATTTTATTTTATTTCGAATATTTGCTTGTACTTTATTTACCTTATTGCATTCATCTCCTCCCCACTCATTTCATACCATATATCTTTCCCTTGCATGGAGTATTGCTGCCATATATGGTCCGGTGCCACTTCTGTTTGTTACAAGGTTCTTGATAAGATCCAGAGAGGGATATGCAATGTAACTGGCTCTGATCTGGCATGTCGTCTGCAGTCGCTCTCTCACAGAGGTGCCGTCCCCTGCCGCTGTCTTTTTTATAAATACTTTCATGGTAACTGCTCTGATGAGCTGCTTTCGCTGGTTCCCAGACTTCATGAAATTAATCGTTCTACTAGGCTGGCATCTGGTCCATACCCTTTCACTGTCGAAACTGTTAAATATAGCCGTCTCTTCTACTCCAATAGCTTCATGTCTCGCACATCTCGCCTGTGGAACTATCTCCCTATTTCCTGTTTCTGTGATAGCTATAATCTCCAACTATTCAAATGTAATGCCAATAAACGTCTTCAGATGCCTTGATCTGTCCCCTATCCTTCTCTTCATCTATCACTCCTATTTTCTCCAGTTCCAACAATCTGTAACCTCTTGCGTGCTAGTGGCTTCCCGCCTTGCTTGGGGTGAAACGATTAAAAGATTTTTTTAAATATTAAAAGAATGTATATTATCAAATTTTTATGTGATGGGGATTTTAGGATGCCTGTGAATATGGTGTATTGTGATATATTTTTAGCTCGAATGATAATGGATGAGGTCTTGTGATCTAAATTGTAAATGAATGAATTGTTCACGAATCAGATTAATTATGTTTAGGATAGTCAGTGTTGACCAGCCTCACCCCACTTCTACTTTGGCCTTGTGCTAAAATTGTAATTATATTCCAATAAATAATCATTAATTGTTGAATACATTTAAAACATTATTTTTAAAAATGGAAGTTGGTTTATTTAGTACGTTTTTGTTGTTGGTTATTGTGATAATTACTTGCACAATTTTTTTTAGTTTGGTAAGGGGGTAACTTTTTGTAAATCGTTGTAAAATTATCTACAAATATCTGTCTGATATTGCTCCAAGTATTCTGGTCATGTATGCTGACTCGTTTAATATTTATGACACTGTTTTATTATACATGTCATGTTAATCGACGTGAAAATGTTTGATTAATAATATATGTTAATTAGTATTTATTTTGATTAAAACCGAAAATAAAATAGCATGAAAATTAAATGAAAATATGTTGACTTTATTTATTAAATTTTTGAAGCCCTGATATATTTATAACTATAATGTTGGTAGATTTTTATTTATTATTTTAATTTTATATATATATATACATACATATATATATATATACATATATATGTAAAAAATTTTAGAATTTTTAAGGTAACAACAAATGCGATATTGCATATATTGTTTTTCAGGTCATATGATAAATGGAGGAATGTTATATCTGTTTTCCGGTAATATGTATTCTACATATGCAATATATGTCATGGGATAAACTGATTCTTATTGTGTCTACGTGGAACATATTTTAAGTGGAGATATTCAGACCAAGAGAAGAGCCGATTGTCATGCTCTCAGTCCTTGTGTAAATATTATATTGAGATTAACGGCTTGTAATAGGTTTGACATTTGCACGTAGCAGAAAAGGAGATTATCATTTTCATGTCGACGATCATAAAATACATACGTTAATAGTGTCATAAAACTAGGATTGAACAAACTTCCATAGAAAGTCATTTTGTTTCTTCCAATAATAAATACATTGCTGCAATGATGAAAAGAAATTACTGCAAAAACGATGGGAGAAAGAGGTATGATATCCATGTAGAGGTAATGCTTTTAGAGAACCTGGAGTCAGACTCCCGTACTTCTATACGCCGTTTCACTTCAACACGTGGGCGATCATGTCTCTCCACAACTTCCTGTCATATTTACTTCTTAAATATTTCTTACAATCTTAAATATTTTCTCGGATTTAATTAACCTGCAAAAATTTGATAATTCATAATTGCTTGATTAGATGATTGTTAACACTTTTCTAAAAAAACGATTCTTATTTGCGAATACTCATCTAATTTGCTGTGAATAGATCCACCCGGACGTCTAGCCACATTGAGAGCTGTGATACAGCGAAACAGTTTGTCTGTGAATGATAATATACAGGCTCAGGATATATTGAAGTCAAGAAGAACAAGGGTAAATATCTTAAAAATAATCTGATGAGCTAGCACAAATGGATGAAAGAAAAGGAATGAGGGGTATAATAAAAGTTAAACATTGATTATAGCAAAAAGGATTGGGGATTGTAATTCTATTTTCCATCAGTCTCTCTTTCTCTCTCTCTCTCTCTCTCTCTCTCTCTCTCTCTCTCTCTCTCTATATATATATATATATATATATATATATATATATATATATATATATATATATTCAGTATTTACATTAGTCAGACTATTGTCCTCAACTTTGTCGCCATATTTGTCACAACGTTTCGGCCGTTGTACGCTCCGGCCTTCTTCAGGTGGTTGGAATTTCGAACCGAACCCTTTATTTCGATCACTGGGGTAGACTGTTCTAGAGAGAATGGAGATCACCGTCCCCTGTGGGATCAGGTTGAGATCATAGACAGGGAACACCATTGGAAAATTCGTAAACTTAAGGAATCAGCACATATGCTAGGCCACAAAAATCTCCTGAGTCGGCCAAGCATAGAAATAAATACAATATGGGAACCAGTAATAAGGAGTGCCAGGGAACAGCAATGATAACAAAAACTTGCAATATGAGATCTGGTAAAAACATGGAATGATAACAGCAAAATTGCAATATGATTACTGGTAAAAAATGGTTGCTGGAAAATTAGGTTTATAATATTCAGAAATTCATACCCAGATGTCCTCAAGGACACATGGTACAGTGGAGAAAGGCGTTGGTTAGATCCAGTGACAGACCCAAAGAGTGTGAGTTCAATACCCGGTTCAGGCAGTGGAGAACTTTCAGAGGGAAAATTACCAGGAGATAACTGATAACTGACATCCATCAAACATGGCTCGTGGAACTAGAACAGTTTACCCCAGTGATCGAAATAAACGGTTCGGTTCGAAATTCCAACCACCTGAAGAAGGCCGGAGCGTACAACGGCCGAAACGTTGTGACAAATATGGCGACAAAGATGAGGACAATAGTCCGACTAAGGTAAATACTATATATATATATATATATTTAAAAATAGTAATTATATATATATATATATATATATATATATATATATATATATATATATATATATAACTACTATTTTTTAAAAATATGATTGCATCGTGACACAGAAATTAATATGTTTCGAAACAGGTTCACCAGTGTTAAAGTTTAATTTCAATATTAAACTTGAACTTTAGATGACAGTTTCATTCTCAAGAGATCTTTGAAATAAATAACGGTAGAAATGTTTTACTCTTCTATATTTTGGAAATGGAAGTGTAATCTGGGGTTTGTTTTTCATTATCAAGAGGTCTCTGCTTTGCTGAAAGTAGAAATGATTACTATGTCAAGTTTTTGGAGTCGTGTAATATTGTGTTGTGGGATTTTCGTCTGGTTACAATGGCCATTTCTATCTGGCTCTGTTATTTTTATTAATATCGGCTAAAACTCATACTGACTGGTGTTCTAGTTACAATCATTTTCGTAATTTCTTTGTTAAATGGGTGCTAATATTATGATTGTGTTGTATATTTAAACCGATAGTTTTAAATGTATTTCCTAATAGATTTCAAATGGGATAGTTTAATTATTTATATATTGTGTTGTGAAATTACTTTATATATATATTTTAGGATTTCATTTCTCTTGTGACTTTTTCCTATCCATTTAAAAAGTACTAATATTTTCAGGTGAATATTTGGTGGTGTCTGCAAAAAAACCGTTATTTCATTTCTTTGATTTAATAAATTTTTGTTTTTTAGAAAAAATGATGATGTGTAGTTTTTCATGTAGACATAAATGTTATCCCAGGGTCTACAATTTCTTGTTCTATTTATTATTACCCATTTTACTGTTGGTGATTTATTTATTTCTTTTAAATTCCAAAATATTTAGATAGGGATGTCTGTTTTCGGTTTCTAATATTCTTGAAGGAGCTTTGGTGTAGTCTCCATCTTATTTTAAATTAATCTCTAGTGGATCCTATATATATATATCTTTTGAAGAGTTGGATTCTCAATGGATGAGATTGTGCATTGGTATACCACAGATTCTATGCGGCATTTTTTTATACGAAGGGCAATTTTCAGGATTTCTACAATTGCGTAATTTTTCATCATTATTGTCTAATTGAATTTATGATCTTTATTTATTTGATTTTGGCATGCGTATTTTTCAAGATTTTATTATTATGTTTGTTTATAATCCATTAATTAATTTTAGTGTTATTTTTCTTAAATGTCTTGCTAAGTTTTTCGATTAAAGCTAGAATTTTTTGTTCTAGATTAATACTAACCATTTGGTTGAACGGATGGGGGCAGTAACAAATAACTTTACTTTTTCTGTTTTTCTCTGGTTTGTATTATTATTTTTATATAATTGATGTTAGGGTGTTTGCAGCGACTATATTATTGAGCTTGATTGTAAACATCACTGTGTTTATAGAATATTTCTTTATTTTCGGAATTCATACTAATTATTTTCTCTATTGATGAGGGTATGTACTTAATTATAGAGGGAGGATGGTTTGCCCTGAGGTGTACATACAAGGGATTAGTATTAGGATTTCTGTAAGGTACGTATGTATTATACATTAAGCCTAATATTATGTCGAGGAGGTTTACTCTTTTCAATTTTGTGTTAACCGTGGTTTTTAAATTCAGGTTTCTGAATTCTCTATGCATTATCTTTCTAGTTTTATATATTTTAAAGTTCGTAAACCTCCTAACTACCATGAGGCCATCATCTCTGTATAGGCTGAGAGCATTAATATCTGTTTCAGAGTGCACAGTTAGGTTATGTCTTATAAATATAACAACAAGTTCGAAGACTCCGCAGAGTCTAATGATCTCATTTTGATGTAAAAAAGGTTTTTTGGTGTTCTTAATCCAATGGTCCCCATTATGAATGAAAACAGATTTTTTGCGGTAAGAATTATGTTTTTTTTCTTGATCTGTTTGATCTGAATATATAGTAAAACAACTCTAGGGCATATATATATATATATATATATATATATATATATATATATATATATATATATATATATATGAGTAAATTGTAGACTGCTTATGCACACATATACCCGATACCAGAGTATATTTTCAGGCGCGTCTATATAGGTTTGCAATTCTATACCGAATTCCGAATGTCCCTGTATTTGTGCGTGTCTGTTATATATATATATATATATATATATATATATATATATATAGAGAGAGAGAGAGAGAGAGAGAGAGAGAGAGAGAAAGAGAGAGTGAGAAAAAAAGAGATAGATTGATTTATAGATAGATAGATTGATAGATAAGTAAAACTTTATAGTTGTTTGTTCCAACGAGAGTAAAATGTATATTAAAGAATAAGTAAACAACAAACGTTTTTGGTTATCATGTGGATTTGTTTTAGTGTATATATTATATTTTATTCTTCTTGTGAAAAATAATATACATATATATATATATATATATATATATATGTGTATATATATATATATATATATATATATATATATATATACATATATATATACATATACATATATACATATATATATATATATGTATATATATACATATATATACATATATATATATATATGTATATATATATACATATATATATGTTTAATTTTGTTCTTCATGTGAAGAATAACTATTAATGTATGTATGTAGTTTGTTTTCAAGGTAAGAAAATTTAAATTTCACGAATAGTCATTATATTTTGTATTATTGTCAAAATCTCGAATGATCGTGTTATTACGTGTTGTTATTTTGGGAGATAATTAATAATGAATCGGATTACTATTCAATATAATTTAGACCCAAATTTCCAATATGCTTAAAAGTCAATTAACACCTTAGCAACCTGATTTAACTGGGCATTGAGATGTTTTTTTTTTTTAATATGACGACCTCCAAGATTTTTATGTTTTCTTGACATTGCGAATAGCAGGAAATTATTAACTGTCGACCAAAATCAGACAAAAATGTCGGAGGCCGTGGATTTTTGTTATATGTTTGTGCACTTCACTTAGCCTGAGAGACGACAGGTCAATCTACTCAAGAGAAATATTTTGGTAAGGCCAATATATGATTATCTTATCTTTTATCACGTGAGTCTAAATTCTATTTCACAGTTATGACCCGTTAAGCCAAGTTCATTTCAAACTTAAAACTGTCAATACAAACACCGTGCTGGCTACTGACTTTCAATCTTTCATATTTGAAGACGAACAGTGATGCTCTAAACTCTTCGAATTTATCATTTAATATCGTAGTTTCCTTTACAATTTTCTGTATGAAATAAAGCGAATAATTCGATTCCAAGATAAACTAACTTAACGGCTCAATAAATATTATCTCACTCTTCTCTATCATAGAACATGTTTGAGTAAATACGTATAAATACTCACACACAGACACATACACACAGTCATATATATATATATATATATATATATATATATATATATATATATATATATATGAGAAACTGCAGTGATTTTATATAGAGCGTTCAATATTAAAAATATTAAAATAATATAAATCGAGCGTTAATGATATATTAAAAGATTATTTAACTTTTAAATATCAATTTAATCCCGACATCGATGTTTCCTGGTAAAATTTCCAGTCTTCCGGGGTTGTAATTTTAAACGGTATATATATATATATATATATATATATATATATATATATATATATATATATTAAAAGAATTATTTATTTATTTTTAATCTGGTATTTTTAATACGTTACAATAGGGCTGGTGTTACAAATCCACGGCTTGTGAAACACATGCTGCTCTTTGGACTTTAATATTTGTCTTGTGGAAATATGTTAGCTGAGCTGTCAAGATTTTGAACACATTTGTGTACTTTGTGCTAACTGAAACCAATACAAATTAACAGTTTAAAAAAATCCATACATGAATAAATTTTATCGCATCCATGCAAGTGGACACCTCGAGGTGGTGTAATGGTTAGCAAGCTTGTCTCGTTAGAACAATTACAAATGAGTAATACTTTCGGCTTTCTGTCACATCTAAGCTACACTTGGAAAATCACTATATGCTACACTCTCCAGGGCATCTTGGGGCGATGTAATAGTTAGCAAGCTTTTCACGTTAGAACAATTAAGACTGAGTGGTGAGATCGATCCTCATTGGGTGTCCCATACTTTCGGTCTTCTGCTACATCAAAGCTACGCTTGGAAAATCACTATCGCATCATTGCATTTTTTTAAATATTTATATTGATTGATTGATTGATTGATTGATTATTTAACCAGCATATCGACCTTCGTTGGGCCATTCAATGCTGAAAAGGTTTTTTCCAAAAAGTATAGTTGGTAATATTATTTTTCAAAAACGTATTTCTGGTAATAATATTTTTCCAAAAACGTAGAGCTGGTAATAATATTTTTTCAAAAACGTAGAGCTGGTAATAATGTTTTTTTCAAAAACGTAGAGCTGGTAATAATATTTTTCAAAAACGTAGAGCTGGCAATAATATTTTTCAAAAACGTAGAGCTGGTAATAATATTTTTTCATTTTCATTCTGGTTTTTCAAAAACGTATAGCTGGTAATAATATTTTTTCAAAAACGTAGAGCTGGTAATAATATTTTTTCAAAAACGTAGAGCTGGTAATAATATTTTTTCATTTTCATTCTGGTCTTTTGTGATCTTTATAAAAAAGCAATTATTTTGTTGATAAAATTTAATTGCTTAGCTACTCGAATAAAGTTCAAATATGCGGATGTAGTTTGTCGTCATACCCAGGACGTGGATGTAGTTTGTCGTCATACCCCGGACGCGGATGTAGTTTGTCGTCATACCCCGGACGCGGATGTAGTTTGTCGTCATACCCAGGACATGGTAAAAAGATGGAAGTTCACTATTTGCCCATCGCTGGGACCCCAACAGGTGCTACCACCCCGGGTCTGGGTGGACCTGGGAACACCAGCAATTAAGAGGTGGTTCCACGCTTCCTCAAAACCTCTTGATCAGAGGTCTTGCTGTTGGATGCAGTTTAACGTCGTACCCAGAACGTTAAATATTTATATAAATATTTTGTAAGAAAATGTGAAAGCAACAAAAATGTATGTGCAATTTTTGTTCAGACTTTCTGCTCTCAAACGGTTTAACTTTATCGTATAGGGCTCTTACATTAAACAAGTTTGAAAATCCCTGCTGTACTGGATACTCGTATTTGAAATAGACGTCCTGAAATTGGATGTCTATTTCAAATATGACTATATTGAACAGTTTATTTATAACTTCAATCTGGATGCACAAGACTTCATTCGGAAATAAAAAGTGTTGTGGTAGGATCCACCTAATCTGCATAGCGGAGTACCGACGATATAAATATGGTCGGTACCGGAAGACAGGGAGGCTAATCACGAGATCCAACTAGAGACTCTGCCCGACTGCGACTTAGTCAACACATTCTCCAGGAACGGTCTTCCCAGAAATATACAGAAATACTAGATATAAATATTGTGTACACTTTCTTGTTATAATACATTCTTGTTCTAAGTACATTTTGTGTTGAATTATTATTCCATGCATTAGTCGAGATTCAACAAAAAGATATAACAAAAATGCTGAAAATGAAAATATATAATATATTGGCTGAATCCTAGCTAACTAAATATAACATTATATATATATATATATATATATATATATATATATATATATATATATATATATATATATATATTGTATGTGTATTTAGGCAGCATTTTTTCATTGATGCATGTTTCATTAAATAATATAGACAAGTTTTGTCTATTTATTTTATGCAAATTCTTTTCATATCGTCTGATAAGCTTAATAGCATTATCATTAAAAGAAGAAAGAAAATCACAATATTGATACATATTTTTTAATTCTATCTATGCTTTCGGCTTACATAAACCATTATCAAATATGATGATTACATTACAATATATTAATACAATACGAAATTCTTGAAGCTCTATACATAAAACAGTTGAAACCTAACCTGAACAAAATAAAATATGAAATCTCCACAAATATTCTTAAATGCCTATAACTGATAACAGATGCCATTGGTTTATACCAATGGCTTCCCATACTTAATAATTCTCGTTTTCACTCTCGCGTGCTCATGCGAGACGTCATGAGCTACGCTGAGATTTTCATTTCCAGTGTCTCATATGCAAGAGTTTGTCGTTTCTTGGAAATATTCCATGTAAACCAAAACAGACTATCATTATTGTTTTGTCCGTTTATTGTTTAATATATTGGGATGTAATTGTCATCCTTGATTGGTTATATAAGCCGAAAGCTTAGATAGGATTTAAAAATATGTATCTATATTGTGATTTTCTTTCTTCGTTTAATGATAATGCCATTAAGCTTATCAGGCAATGAAAATAATTTACATAAAATAAATTGACAAAACTTGTCTATATTATTAATGAAACATGCATCAATATATATATATATATATATATATATATATATATATATATATATATATATATATATATATAATCAGTAATCAATAAATTACATGTGTGTATTAAAGTATGTATCTGTGAAACAGAACCGAAAGTTAATGTTAACGAGGAAAATTTTTAAAATTTCCGGCAATATCAAAAAATAACTGACAGCATTTTTTAATTCATATGTTGTCTTAATCACTCAAATTATGTATTTTCGTTCCTGCTCTCTACCTCTCGCTCCTTCTTTCATTCAGTCTATTAATATGTTTTTATCAAACACCTTTGAAATGTTCTCTTAAACTCAAAATTTAACATCCAGTAGCCTAATTCTCTGTAAGTTTTTTTTTTATCAAATTGCAATTGTATCGTAATCATCGATAATATTATGTTGCATTTGAAGCTTACCATTTATGTAACATTTTGTCAAACTAATATATCTTAAGTAAACAGCCGATTGTCTGACATTGTCACGCTTATCATGTTTGTAAAAATCGAGATTTTCAAATTATCTGGGGTTAAAATATATTCATTTATTATCGATGCATTTTCATGTCGTAATGATTTTCGAAATTTACTACCATATGTCTACGGTTATATAATGTGTTAGATCTTACAGGATGCTCCATACTTATGACACCATGAAAAATTAATGGAAACTAGTGACCGCATTAAAGGGTTTTGCAAAGTCATTAGGAGGATAATATTTGGTTAATTTATATATACTTCTCTATTATGGAATTGTGCTATCAGAATAGGTTACCATCTGCAAATAATCATAATATTGTGCTTACTCTCTACCAAAAAAAGACAAACACCCCGTTCATGGTTATATCAAGAAAGGTTGGGGATAATTTTTTATCCAAATTAACAACTGTACAAAGAGCATGAACGGATATAGTGGAGAGCCGAGTTCCAGTCTTTTTTTTTACAATCATGTACACGTAAATACCCTCAAGGAAAGTAACGCCCCTAGCTGTGGATTAAATAGTAGAATTTATATCTGGTATACTCTTTGACAATCTAAAAATAATTTCTTAATCCTCTCGCAAAAACAAGAAAACATTCTTACAGCCCAAAATAAGATTCGGCCTTAAATAACCAGCAAAGGGTTGATAAGCCATAAAAAAACAAATCAAGCAACTTACTGTATGAAAAAGAAATAATACTATTTTTAAAGAGTATTTAACTTGGGAATATAAGAAGAAAAAAGAATTAAATAATGAGATCGCACAAGAATGGCGGTCAAAAATACTTTCATCTTCGAGACATTAAATAATAATTTTAGAAGAAAACAGCTGAACGTTAGGAAACAGGCAAACCTTTTACCACTGAATATGATGACATAGGCTACCGTGGATATCCAAATATAGTTTCCCTTTATTACTTGCAAAAATGCAAGACATTTCGAGAAACATACAGGAATGCTTTCTCGGTGCCCTCTCCGATGTTTTGGAACTCATAGCATTTCTTCTTCTAGACGCGCTTCTAGATTTGAGATCTCGGTCTACTTTTACATTTAAACGATTAATACCTTCTCTACGATATGTTTTACAATAATAATAACCATGTACAAGGCCCAAGAACAACTCGATTTACTGAGTAAGAAATACAATTTATGGGTAAATATAGCGATTAATCTTAAACTTAGACAGGCTAAGATTATATTGATCGAGAAGCATCCTTTCGGTAGTACGTTTCTTCGTGGGAAGAATCTGCTCGAGTGGAAATTACATCTCATCAATGGAATACAAAGGGAATGAAAGTAGTTCTCTACAAAGTAAACCCTTGAGCAAATTAACTGAAACAAAACGAATAATTCCGTTATTATTTACTTTTCTTTCGTATTTTTCCAATAAGACATAACCCTGTGCACATGTCAGTACTTCCTACGTTCATTCCATGAAGTCGTTCCTTGCAGATTGAACAACTATTCTCAATTGGATTGCAATCAGGGGTCGGGGGTTTCGGGCGATTCTCTACTTTGATTTGTTCACTGGCTTGCCAGTCTGTTTGTGCAGAGTTACAATTTTTGTACGCTTCCTTGGAGTAAAGTCCATCTCAGACAATGGCTGTAGGACAACTAATTGAAGTCGAGGCAATTATGCCTGGGCGTGATGAAAATCGGATGCAATCATGGCTGACACAATATTTTTCAAGCCCAAACAAATTTCATCATACACCCCGAAAATAGATTCCTATTAATGCACATCACTACAAATGATCTAATCTGAGGAAAGAATAGAAATTGATTACACCCCGTCACTCCAGTGGGTCTAAAAACTGACCGAATGGTGAAAGAAAGGAGACTAAAGCGATTGTTTCAATTAGTTTGCACAAGGATGTGTGTGGCATGGCGGGTTAAAACTGGTGGAAATAAGGAATACAGTTCTTCTAAACACATTCCTTGAAAAAATAAAACCGGCAAATCAGCGAGAAGCTTGCGACGTTTCGTCTGTGGGAAACGGGTTGTAGGGTGGAAGATAATTCGTCAACTACAAGGACACGGAGACGCTTTTGAAATCTATCGAAACTGGAAAATGAAAACTAGGCAACTCCTACTCGTATGTGGTCGCAGTAGTCCATTTTCGGTCTGATCTTGTAGAGGATAGCAGGAGAATCAGGTGCTTACTGGAGCGGGAAAGGGAAACATATTTTCTAGCATCTTTAGCGATGGCTCTTATTTACGAACTCCACTTGAAGCTTGTTTTGAGTTCCAATAGGCGCTCAAGGCAGGGGACATCTCTGAGAGAACAACCGTTCATAGCGATAGATAAACATTCAGCATCCGTTGTGTAAAATTGAATGCAGCAAACTAAGCGCGAGCTGATCTCGTCTTGCTAATTCTAATTTCCCCGATGAAAACCGTTACGCTATTGTCGTAATCAAACATTTTCTCTTGTTATATTTAAAAGAAACAATACCTAAGAATCATTGAGAGGCACAAATATAGTTTTTAAAACCACATCAACGAAAATATTTTAGGAGTTTAAAAATATATGTCTGATTACAAACCACGCTAGTATACCTGCGAAATCTGATAAATTTCGATAAAGAAAATATTATCACGGACGTTGCAACATGAAAAAATAATGATGAATGTGTTAAGAAATTAGCCAAAGAGTCAACAATGTGGGTACTCTCAAATGCTACTCTCAAATGGAACTCTCATATTACCTTCCAAAAATTAAGCCAAATATAAAGAAACAGGCACATAAAGTTAGAAAGAAAGTAAAGAGTCCAGAAATGCTATGTAATATCAGTCCTACTATATGGCAATGAATGCTGGACCATTTTCGCACATATGAAGAAGAAAGGACAGAACAGCGACATTACACATGGAAGAAGACATTCATATAAAAGAAATGTAGCTCGGAATATTAAGGGAGAAATACAAAATCTGAACTCCGAGAAAAATGTCCAAAAGCTTAAACGACGATTTGGAAAAATAGTTCGGAAACCAAATAGATCTCTGGTATTGGTTTGGTTTGGTTTAGTTTGGTATGTTTTACGGCATATCAACCTCAGTGGGTTATTATTTAATGCCGACAAAATTTTTGTTTCTGGTAATATTTTTTCTTCAAAAATATGTAGCTGGTAATATCTTTTTATATTAATTTTCTTTCAAAAATGAATTGCTGGTAATATCTTTTTTCAAAAATGTATTGCTGGTAATATTTTTTTTACAAAGTATTTCTGGTATTAAAATTATATTTTTACACTTACATAGTGTTTTGACCCCAGTTTGGGTGCTAACTATTTAACCATAGTTGGAACCCTAAGAAGTGCTGCCACCCTGGGTCAGGGTGAACCTGGGAACACCAGCAATTAAGAGGCGGTTCCACACCCCTCAAAACCTACTGATCAGAGGCCTTGCTGTTGGACATAGTTTCTAGTCTTACCCAGGAAGCGGATGTTGTCTATTGTCATACACAGGACGGAGATCTCTGGTACATAATATATATATATATATATATATATATATATATATATATATATATATATATATATATACTTTGTTTATATCTATTTATTAATTATTTAATGCGAAAATAATTAATAAATAGATATAAACAAATAAAGCCCATAGTTTAAAAGCCTTAAAAGCTCGGCCCAATAAGTATTGAGAAAAACCCTTTGTTAAAGTATAAAAAAAGCCATGTGAATAAACAAAATAAATAAACAGATTAAATAGATAATAATGAAACACAACCTTCTCGATACTTAACGACCTGCGGCAAAGCCATAAAAAATTGCCATTTGACCAGCTTAACCTACTCTCACTCTTGAAATAGGCCCCCCCCCATTCTAACTTGACATACATTTTTCAAAGGGGACTGGTCTGTACATAAAAATTAATTCTTAGCTCTTTGAACCAGCGAACCAAAATGGCCGACACTAGCCGTTTCCATAGCAACTAATGTTCCAAGAGACCGCACTTATAAACACGCGCTAACCAAAAGATAGCTTATTCCCAAATTCTTGCTTGACGAGGAAGCGGGTTCAGGCATCTTAAATTAACATAACTTCAAAAATTATATTAGGGGTCTCGGCTCTCGCTTTTGAAACATGAGAACTCATATGTAGCGAAGGAATCATATTTTTAAAAACAAAAAATATTATAATATATATATATATATATATATATATATATATATATATATACATACATACATACATACATATATATATATGTATACATATACATATATATATATATATATATGTATACATATACATATATATATGTATACATATACATATACATATATATATGTATACATATACATATATATATGTATACATATACATATATATACATATACATATATATATGTATACATATACATATATATACATATACATATATATATGTATACATATACATATATATACATATATATATGTATACATATACATATATATACATATATATATGTATACATATACATATATATACATATACATATATATATATATATATGTATACATATATATATATATATATATATGTATACATATACATATATATATATATATATATATGTATACATATACATATATATATATATATATATATGTATACATATACATATATATATATATATATATGTATACATATACATATATACATATACATATATATATATATGTATACATATACATATATATATGTATACATATACATATGTATACATATACATATACATATGTATACATATACATATATATATATATATATATATATATATATATATATATATATATATATATATATATATTATATTCAGAAGAAAAACAGTGTTTTGTCCCCCTTATAGAAAAGCTTAAACTAAATAATTCTATTTCCATAAATGCATCAGAAAGATTCTCCTAAAAATGTTATAAAATATGGATAAAATAAAAATAGAATGCTATGCATTATATTAATGGCAAATTTATTCTTTACCGTTTTCTGATAAAGAAGCATTCAGCATTATTTAACGGAACAACCGGGGCTGCTCTCGTTTGAAATTTTTAAAATGTTTCTCTGAAAAAGCTTTTTCAGAAAAAAAAAAGGCTTTCACAAGTGCAGTTGCTATCAATATTCTTTCCAGTATTTATGGCAGTTTCTTTCCTTACCTTGTGTTCGGGATAGTGTGGAACGTCAGCATCTTGATTATGTCTGTATTCACTCTTCAACTTACATGGTATATGTATTTTAGTTGTTTCTGCTGTTGAAAGTCATCAAGTGCCTGCTGATGACTCCACGCTTCACACATTTTTACTCATCGACATGAAAAGCGTTTGTACATAGCCTACAGTTTTGATATGGATGAACGAATTTAGCGCCATGTATGGTATTCATATAAAAGTCTCCAACTTTAGGTTTAGTTTTTTATGTTAATACTAGCAGCATGGCCCGGCTTTGCCCGTGCTTGATTCAGAAATCCTACGACTCATCCAGCAATCGCTATCACTTGACTTAAAATATTTTTGCCCTCCCTTGCCTTTAAAGAAGTGCCCTTTGCCGTCCTGATGTTGCTACATGCCTTACTTCTTGCCTATCTCACACTCCGAATTTTTTCTAAGCTCTATACTAAACATTAAATCTGTTACGAAAAAAGAATTAAACAAAATGAACAGAAAACGATCAGCTTTAATAAAGGTCTCGTAACTGGAAAAACCGAATGAAAAAATAATTTTAACAACAAATACTTTTTCACACCCAACCTAGTTCTGCGGAATCAGAATCATCGTTGAGTTTAAGCAAGCGAATGAGCCAATTGGAGTAAAGTGCCATGCAGATTTAAATTTTTCCCACTTGTGACGAATGTAGCTATCGATTTTTTTTGCATGCTAGTTAACATTCGTGTCAGTCAGCTGTTGGCTCTCACGCTGTCCAATAGAATCTCCCTGCCTATTCGTGGCAGCCAGCTATAGGCTTTCACTATGGCCAGTAGAAAATGGCCGCAAACTACATGCAAACTGCCGTAGAAGCATGAAAAAATCGATTATTTCCATTATCGATGGGAGTTGGGAAATGCAAAGTCGTCTTGGCTTTTACACTAACTTGGAGCATGTGCATGTAAATTTTGGTGCAAATCCTTCGAAAATTGCGGCCGTGCATTCGTCACACACACACACACACACACACACACACACACACACACACACACACACACACACACACACACACACACACACACACTTTCTTTCTAAATCCAGAGCATTTTGGGAATCTTGAATCCAACTTCTTGGAATACTTGGTAGAGGGTGCTGATTTTTTTTTGTTGTTTTTGGTGGGGGAAGTTGGGTTGTTCACTATCCTTCTTATCCCAACTATGAATGAATATGTTATCAACATATCTTGTACATCTGTACAGTAGCCCTCGGAAGTGAAATAGTAACGCTGTTTCTGCTGCGGTATTTTTGTGTGATACCGTTTGAAATATTTAAGTGACCATTGTCAATCTCGTCACATCAGGCTTGTATATGCACAGAGAATAATTTAGGAATTAATACGATAAAGTAAAATCAGCTTACCAGACAAACTAAAATATTATAATATAACTACTTTAAAATATGTAAGAAGAGAAATGCCTCACGAACAAAGCTTGTTTGTTGAAGAGATTAAATTCCTTTGGAAATAATGTCTCTGTATGGAAAGTAAATTGCAGTTTCCCAATCTCTTTAACAGAGTCTCTTCTCTCCTTTGGTGGAAATAATTCACGTGGGTCACATAACGGCCGCTTAATGACGTCACTCGATAAAATGCACATAGCGGCACTCAAATTCAGTTCATTATAGAGCAGCAAAAATGAAAGTTTGTTTTTCTATTAGCCCGCATCCCCCATAACATGGACACAGTCTAAATCTGGCTCCCTAGCAGATTACAAGTTCATGGTGTCAATTCCCGTTGGGTATTTATCTTTCTCAGATAGAGAAAGAAACTCTGTCTAGCAGTCTTGAATTTGAGAAAACACTTGACTCTGTGTTTCCCTTTAGTGGAATATGCCCTCGCTTGGGACATAGATGAACCCGGCCCGTTTGGAACTAGATTCCTAGAAATGGCTTCACCAGACACAGAACTGTCTCCATATTGTATGTAAGTACGTTTGTTTATGTTTCTCCTTAAACTCTGCTTTTGTGTGCAGATATGTTATATATTATTTTCCACGTGACACATACACACACACACATATATATATATATATATATATATATATATATATATATATATATATATATATATATATATATATATATATATTCTATATGTATTAGTAATATAAAAGTCTCTCTGAGAACAGAGAATCTTTGTCATTTCTTTTTCCTTTCATCCATTCCGTTCCATCCGTGAAATACGCGGTTATTATAATAATGTCCATAACGGACATGTACAAACTGGAGAATTAATCATTCTTCCGTAGCTCTCCCCCGTTATAATATGTTACAGCGGCCAATAGCTTTTGGATTTATTGTTGAATAAAATTCATTTTGTACTGAGTTTGCCTGCGTAGGCAAGCCAGATAACCGTCTCAAGAACGTTATCATTCATCTTTAAAATTAATATGATGAGCTGAAACAAATATAATGCTCATATAATTATAACGATCCAAAGGTTTATATATATATATATATATATATATATATATATATATATATATATATATATATATATATATATATATATATATATATATATATATATAGGTGACTATACTCGTGTCGACAAACCTTCGAATTCTTGATTTAACAATAGCCAAATCAATATCGAAGGGAAAAAAAGGTTTTAAAAAAGAAAGAACCAGGATCATGAAAGTCTGTCGAAAATAATCGCACAGATACAGGTTCAAGGCCCAAAGAAAAAACCCCGATACGAGTAAACAACTAACTAACTAAAGAGCTCGACACAAACGTAGAGCAGACTATGTGTGTGTGTGTGTGTGTTTCTGTGTGTGTGTGTGTTGTATGTCTTAGTAGTTTAAAAGTCTCTCTGAGAACAAAGAATGTGTGTCATTCCTTTATACTTTCAGACCTTCCGTTCCGTCTCTGAAATAAACTGTCATTATATCACTGATAAAATAATGTCCCATAATGAAGGAAATAAAATGGGGGAATAAATACTTCCACCATGGCTCTGTCCAGTTACAACATGTTCATACATTCGACAAATAAACCCTTCTGTTCTTATCAAGAATACTTTGACTATGACTGTTAACTTCGGAGATGAGCGTCGAGATAACATTTGATAAATAGATGTTCATTTTTCCCTCCAGTAAAATTATTTCCTCCAAACCTTTAGGTTATTTGAATAGGATCTCTCATTTCTGTGTATAAGGAGCAAATTTTCAGCAAGATCCCTACACTCAATTCATACTTCTATTTTTAGAAACAAGTAATTGACAATTGACACGCTCTCCCAGAGGTCTTTGACTGGAAGTTTCACCTCTGGGCCGACAGCTATCTACTTAGAGTCATTTTATTAAACTTAATATGTAGCTACGTTTCTATGTTAAGGCTATCACTGATGTCAAGTCGAAGAAGTACGGAATTAAAATGGGGAAATTAGACACATATTAAGTAAAGAGGAAGATTGTCACATTTAGATATTACGACTCATCTGAGTAGAGACAGGCATGAGAGTGATATTTCGATCTTAATTGTAAAATTAGAGTTCTTGACAAACTGTATGTAATTTGTTTTTACATTCGATAGGGATTAAATCAAACTAAGAACTGGTTCAAGATTCAAATGAGCGGTATGAGTATGATGAGTTGAATTAAAGAGATAGAAATCGCTAAAAAAACAATAGCGAATGCAAACCATACGAGATAATATAGAAACGTATTTGTTTGCAACTAAAAAGAATTTTAAGAAGTAAATTTGGTTAGTAATCGTGCACCTGAAGTGGGGCATCGTAATGTAAAAAAATGCATGTTCTGAGTCATATCACAAGAACTGTGAGTCGTGAAATGGATGAGTGATGTGTAAATTTTCCGATATTTTAATGAAGAAAAACTACTAAAAAAATATAATAATACTAAGTTTAACTTCTCTTACGTTTGAAGTAAAATTAAAATAAAATTATAGTAAGAATGTTACAAGGTTTTTGAAGAATTAATAATGACCAGAATTCGATTAATTGCTTTAAGATATATTTAACATTGTCAAAATGATTTATAGCGATTTTACTAATCATAATATATATATATATATATATATATATATATATATATATATATATATATATATAGAGAGAGAGAGAGAGAGATAGATAGATAGATAGATAGATAGATAGATAGATAGATATGTATATTTGTATATACTGTCATAACAGTTTCATAAGTACTAACATACCCCCCGCTGAATATATTAAGAATATAAAATTATTATATATTATATTACATTAAATACTGTCAACTTAATCGTACGCAGTAACACAACTAGTGTTTTATCGCAGTTACAATAAGTTTACTTGTGTCATTTACCTCTGAAGATGATGTTGGAATACGTCGAAAGTACATGGATTAGAAAACGCTACAGTTCGTTCCCTGACGAATGTCATGTTAAAATAAAGAAATTGATTAGAGACAGAAAAGGATCAATATAAAATAAAATAGACTTAATGAAACATGTCTGAATGAAGATATGCAGCCTAAATCTACACACACACACACACACACACACATATATATATATATATATATATACATACAAATGTAAAAGAACGAAGAATAAAATTACAACGTTCAAAACATTAATTTAAATCTGGGCTCAATACAAGAGTAGAACAATAAATAAAACAAGTAAAATGTTCAATCTGAAAACTCTGAAACTGAGTTATAGTTGTACTAATAATTTAGAGAAAATAATTAAATTACATAACAATAAAATATTGAATTTATATAGCAATGATATTTGTAATGCTAATGCTAACATTAATTTTTCCCGTATAAATAACCTCTGTAGTTGTAGAAATCCCGACCAATGACTTTTATCTAACAAGTCCTCAACAAATGCCTTGTGTATATGCGTTCTATTTCATCAGTAAAAAATCCGAAGGTTTCTAAAATTTATATTGGAAGCACGATGAATCGGTTCTATAATCATCTCTCATCCTTTACTAATGCGGATAAACGAAATATGACTTCACTTTCTAAATATTTTTGGAAACTGAAAGAGGAAAATAAAACACCTAAAGTCAAATGGAAAATTCTCAAACAAGCTAGAATCTCGAGATCGGTAAACGAACCATGCTTCCTCTGTCTGCTGAAGAAAATGGAAATAATTAAGTTCCTGAATAGTGACCTATTAAATCAACGATATGAAACTAGAGTAAATTGTAAAATTATTAAAGAATTAAACTTACAATCCTGATAAACTTCATAATTCAATAATAATTCCTCTTTTGTTATATTATCTTTATATAAATATTTTCATGTTATCATCAGTATTTCATTCTAGCTATAGGTATTAGTATTATTAGTAAATTGCTGGTAGTATGATTAGCCATGAATTGGTATAATCTTTTTATTTTTCTACTGCTTAATTGATAATAGTTTCTAATTTAAAATTAATGTAACAATATTAAAAGGTTAACATTCATTTTATATTCAAATTTAAAATATGTTTGGTTTGTTAAGTAATTTGTTTCGTATTAAAGTGTCCTTTATTTACGTTCTAATTGTGTTCGAATATGTGATTTCTTAAAAAATGCAATAAAATGTGTTACCTAATTTATCTATTGCCGTTTTATTTCCATTCAAATTTGAATTCTCTTATTTAGAATTAATCCCTTTCATACGATAATGTTATATATTTTAATGTAACATAATTTAAAATCATTCCACAATTTAACATTAAAAAATCCATTTATACCATACGCTAAAATATCGTCTATTTATTTTAAACGTTATAATTTAGAATTAATTCGTTATTTTTTTTGTTTTGATAATATATTTTAACTTTAATAATATAAAATTCTAGCCCCCGAACGATATCATCGATTTATTTTAAATTAATAATTTAGAATTCCCCCGTTTTTATACGATAGAAGTAACATATTTTAATAATAAGTAGTATAAGTTATTTTGGGGTGCGAAGCAAGCAATGTAGATAATTCAGTTTGGAAGGTAGGAAGGGAATACGGAAAAGAGAAAAAGGGGGAAAAAAAGAAAAGGAAAAAGAGAAAAAAAGAAAAAGGAAAAAAAGAAGACGCCCCCATTTTAATGAATAGCTAAATGTATTGTAAAAATATTTTAATTGGGACAAGCAATTTTGGACGCTTCCATTGTTTTCTTTTTGTTTTTTTTAATGTTTTTTTGGGTTTTTTTTTATTGTTTTTTTTATTGATTTTTTTTGTTTTTTTTATTGTTTTTTTTGTGTGTGTTTTTTTAAGAGCTGAAAGTATAAATTCTGTCATGAGTACTAGCACAACTCTTTAAACGGTGGCGACCTGTAGAATAAGATAACAGGTCGTGGGTGGCTGTCGGAGAACGATGAAGACGGCTTTCATCACTGATGACCACCTTCAAGCATTCGAATGTATTTGGCGATATCATTGGGTAAATTCGTATCAACATCTTCTAGTTTTTTGTCTTAACTTCCCTCTTCCTTCGATCCCTGTAATTTTGAATATACTCTTATTTTCATTTGCCTTTTTGTTCGTCTCTTCTCTTGGTAGTAGGATTTATTTCCCATGCATTCTTTTGCCTTCCTTTTCTTTCCTCTTCCTTTTGTTGATTTCTTATTTTCTTTACGTTTTCTTTATAAAAATGGTTTTTATCTTGTATAGAACATATTCCAAAAACGAAAAATGAATTAATTCCAATTTTAAATAAGAGAGTTTATTACCATCATTGTTAATTACCTAAATAGAAGTTTTATTTAAACGTAAAAAAAAATACAATTCTGTAGTAATTACTTTCATGATCTAATGCAACAGTGTATAATATATATATATATATATATATATATATATATATATATATATATATATATATATATTTAGATAGATATATAGATATTTTAGAGCCAATGGTCTTAGTTATTGACCAAATAAATACACTAGAGCAAATATATATGTGTGTGTGTGTGTGTTTGTTTGTATGTTTGTCTGTATATATATATATATATATATATATATATATATATATAAGTTCACTTTTATATTTACACACGCTCTATCTCTGATATTGAGCACTTTATCCCTTTAATGTAGCACACTATATATATATATATGTATGTATCCATATATATATTTTAAATTTCATATATATATATATATATATATCATTATATTTCATATATATATATATATATATATGTATGTATGTATCCATATATATATTTTAAATTTCATATATATATATATCATTATATTTCATATATATGTATATATATATCTCATTATATTTCATATATATATATATATATATCATTATATTTCATATATATATATATATATCATTATATTTCATATATATATATATATATATATATATATATATATATATATATATATATATATATATATATATGAATATATATGAATATATGAATATATACCTGTATACCTGTTAGATGTTGTTATATGCGTTCATCTGTACATTAACCTCTTTTGCTGCCCAATGATCAATCACAGTGAAATGTTTTACCGTGCCAACATTCTAAGAGTATACGATAGCTTCGTGTTCAGGAGAGTAATAATTATTGTTAGCGCGTGTTTTTTTTTTTTTTTTTGCTTTCACATTGGCCGCAATTGACTTTGAATAATTTTGCCAATATTGAATTACATTCCATTCTGTGTCTTCTCTTTACGGATTATCTTTACTTATGCAGCAGCAAGTCTTTGGCTTAAGCATCCCTTAATTGCACAATCAATTCTTCAGCACTTTAAACATATCTGAGAGAAAATGAAAAATACACATATAATAAAATTTAATTAAACTGAACGTAAGCATTTTTTATTGGGAAAACGCGAACATCTCAGTGTATAAACAATAACATATAGATACAAATATATATATATAACATAAAAAGTAACTGTAATTATATTTTTTTGCTGGATACGTCCGTATTAATAAATAAAAATACACATCTATACATATATATTTCTACACACACGTGTACATATATATATATATATATATATATATAGAGAGAGAGAGAGAGAGAGAGATAGATATATAGATAGATGTATGTATATATGTTTATATATATATATATATATATATATATAGAGAGAGAGAGAGAGAGAGAGCGAGAGAGATAGATAGATAGATAGATATATAGATAGATAGATGTATATATGTTTATACATATATACATATATATATATATATATATATATATATATATATATATATATATATATAAACGTATTTACATTATACTACATCTGCATATATCTATATTATATACCGTACATGTATATATATATATATATATATATATATATATATATGTGTGTGTGTGTGTGCGATGGAGTTGCGTGTCTATATTTAGACACTCATATATGAAATAATGTGTGTGTATACTTAAGTATAGATTCAAATGTACGTCTTTATTTAAATCTATGCGAATTTTTATGTGAATATACGTGCTCGCGTGTGTCTATACACACAAACACACACATGCACAGACATAGATATTTATATATACATATATGTGTGTGTGTGCGTGCGCGCGTGCAAATTATATGCTGAAAACTTACTTTGAAACAGCAACATATATATACGCCCATTCAGTGCCATTGCATGTGTTATTTTGAAATGTATATTTTAATACCAATGATTCGTTGAAGTCTTTGTTATTTACCAACAGCTGACTTTAAAAAAATAAAATAACCGACCAAAGAAGCCCAAGAAGTGTAGCGAATTAAAAAATACAGGAAATGGAATAATGAAAGGAAATAAAGTTCAAATATGTATCGAACTTTTCATGAGACGAAAAGGAATAAGAGAATGAATAACAAGTTACAAACGGAAAACATCAGCACAAGAAATAGGGCAATCGACGATGTAATCAAAGAAAATATCAATAAAAAAGAAATCCATGACAAAGAAAACAGATTTGTAAAGAGAAACTGCGGCGAGACGATGAAAGAAATGTGGAGATTTAAGAAAAGTATACATATAGCATATAAAAGTATTAAATAAACCGAAAAAAAAAATCTAATACGAAAATACAGGCCTTTAAACTAAAAAAAAATAGCAGTTAAAAGGAAAATAAAATCACTGGCAACTTGTAAATAAAAAGACGACTGGACGTTAAAAAAATGTGCTTAAAACGAAAATAAGTCCAGCTACCGAATATGCATTAATTAAAGAATTAAAGAAAGAAGAAAAGAAAGACAGACAGACAGAAATAAAGAAAGTAAAATGAAGATAAAAAGCAAATGAAAGAACAAGTGAAATGAAAAAAAAATTGCATGGAAAAACAACAACAAACTATAGCTAAATAAAAATAGAAAGAAAAAAGAAAGGAAAAGAATGAAAAAAAAAACCCAAAG
This sequence comes from Acanthosepion esculentum, assembly GCA_964036315.1. Taxonomy (NCBI): domain Eukaryota; kingdom Metazoa; phylum Mollusca; class Cephalopoda; order Sepiida; family Sepiidae; genus Acanthosepion; species Acanthosepion esculentum. The sequence goes on along the minus strand of OZ038495.1, from coordinate 30,848,761 downwards.
AAACAGGAAACGAAATAGAAATAAAGAAAGAAAAAAGAAACACATTGAAAACGAATATTTTGCTCTGGCAAAGAAGAAGAGAAAGAAAATATCATAAGCGAATGAAGTAATATTAAAAAGAAAATCCTGAAGAAACAGAAGGAAAATATTGTTAATAAAGGTGTATAAATGAAAGAAAAATATGTTTATATATAAAGAGAAACCAGGTTTACAGAAAAGATGAATGGTGGAACGAAAGCCGTTGAATTGCCAGAAGAAAAAGAGAGAAAAAAATGTAGAAAACGCCTAGAATAGAAAAGGATTTTACCAACATTGCGGGTGATGATGATAATTCACCAATGAAGAATAAAAATGAAAAGTAAAAACAAAAGAATTAAAATGACGAAACAAAAAATGTAGAAACAAACATGAATTAATCAAGTCGAAAGTGAGATAGCCATATAAGATTTTAAGAAAACCGAAATAAGGTATATACGAAAGGTTTGTGGTATAAAAATTTGAAAATTACAAGGAATGAAAATGTCCACCGAATTATAATTAAGTTAAATACATGAATGTTGCAAAGAGAAAAAAAAAAGAAACATAGACGGGAAAATAAATTGAAGCAAGGAGGAAAATGAAAACAATCATCAAACTTTGACTAGAAAAAAAAAAACAAATACGAAAAACTATAAAGAGAAAAGAAAATGCATAATACTGAAAGTAAAGAACAGAAAAATAAGATAAACGACGTTAGACGTACAAGAAGAAACAATGAAAAACCTTACATGGTCGCTTCAAATCGAATTGTAATAAATAGGATGACGTGCGTTTTAAGTAGCGAAGACCGTTTTTATGACTGGTTATACGTCTACGAAAAAATAGAATAATGATTTGCCGTTGTTATCTATACGTTAATAAGGACACTTTATGTCCTTCTCAACTCAGCTGTCTACCATCAAATCCTCCAATGTCTTTTTATAAAACAACACAAAGAATCCTCAATTCATTAGTTGCTGAGCTTTCAAATGAACTGTTTGATTACAGATTTTTTTTCTTTAAATTTATGCTAAGAGTTGTTAGGTGTTGCTCGAACAAAAGAAATACTTCTCGCTACGGAAATATTTTTAACATTTTTTTTGTTATTGTTTACATTGAATGCATCTTGTTCACGAATTTATCCGGATAAGGGACGATATAAAAATAGTTTTACAATATAACTGATTATATCGACCCCTTAACGACGGTCATGAAAAGCCGAGCTGACACTTGCGTCCGTATTTTATTTCTCTTTCCTATTAGTATTTTATCAAATAATTTTCACCTTATTGCAATTCCGGAAGAAAACATTTTATTTTGATGTCACTGTTCTTAGGACGACATAAACTAGTCATCACTTGTTTACGGTTTTCGACTTTAACACTACAAAACAGAAAATATAAACATGTTAATTCCTTCATGCGTAAGGTACATCAGATTAACGAGTTGTAATTTGCGTATTAAATTCTTCCGGAGTAAAGTCCCCTATACTTCAGAATAGAACGTTTGCAAGTGGTATACACACTCATACATTGGGTGCTATTTTCCTTATCTTTAACACATCTTCAAACAAAATACTAGACACTCTAATCAGAAGATACATTTAAAACTACAATAATTCTCAGAGAATGTTTTAAATGAAAGCAAGAGAAAAGGTCTTGTCATTATCTCAAAGAAGACATTATGTGTAGACATCAAAGATAGCAGCAGCCAAATATGAGAGCATAGAATCTGAGACAAAATTATGAATCAGGACGAAAAATCTAATAATCTTGACATTATAGAAGAAAATAAAAAGACGCAAATTGTGACAGATATCAGAAGAGGCATCTTGATAGCGAAATATGCTTTCCAGAAACGAAACAAAGTATTAAGCAACAGGGACATTTCGATAGAAAAGCTGTACTTTAGAATATCACCCTGACTGAAATACTGCACAGTTTAATTACAAATGAACCAAAGAGTCAATGTGAGAGAAAATTACAGAGAACACTATTGAGTTAGAATGTAAGCAATGACTACGATCGAAAGAAAATGGGAATTATAAAGACATTCATATTAAAATCAGAGAGAGAAATGTCTGGGTTACGTTATGAGAGAAAATGAATTGGGAAACCTAATGCTCATCATGTATTGAATGAATAATGTGTAGATTACAACAGCAAGCAACTTGTCTAACATGTTTGTGTGGATGGATGAAAGCAGAAACAATGGGGATAGTAAAGCGTCAAACGTTGGTTAGAACTACAAGTAGCAGGAGGATGTGGAGAGCCATTTCCCCCTATCTTTGAAGTTATAAAACATATAACATATGGCATAAAGGATAACAACCGTTTTGATTACATTGACGCTTCCAATGTATCTTGCTGTAGAATTTAACCATTAGGAAGGTCACAAAAACTTCAACAGGGAAGGGAAGGATTTCTAAAATTACATTTCGTTTTTATCCTTATAAAGTGATTATAACTGAGACCTATGTGAACAGATTAATTTGTTTGTTAAGAATGTAGATATTTATGGCGCATGACAGTTTCCATATTTTGTTTTTATTATAGCTTGTTATGGGTTACTAGTACGTTGAAATATAAATAAGTCATCATTATGTATGAATTAATACTTTAGCTATTAAATATTTATAGGGCTCCTAAAACATTTATCCCGCAAACAATATTGGCGGACTCAATGTGAGTCCCGGTAGAAATTTTTTGATCCAGATAAAAATAAGTCACAATTATGTAACGGGTATCACCACTTTGGTTGTAATGTGTATAGACTGTTTATAGTAAATGTTTATGGGCTCAAGGAATATTTCTCCCGTAAATATTATTGGCGTACTCATGTGAGTCTGGGTAAAAATAATTCATAAAAATAATCAACATAAAACAACGGCCATGCATGTTATTAACAAAAGATATGAAATGTGCACAAAACTGTAATGGAAGGAAAAATATTAAAACTAATTATAAAAGTGTGCTTATCTGTGAGGGTGAGTGTGTGCGAGTGTGTATGTGTGTGAAACAAGCGTGTGCGTATGATCTCGATCTCATGTGAAAGAGTCAAAGAGAACCAAGGAAGCAAATGCGTCTAGTCGGCAGCGTTCTTCATCTACGACTCTTTACGTCAGGAAGAAACAATTAAACGGGCTAAAAATCGGAAAAGAAGGCATCTCATTGCCTTTTTATAGACGTTCAGAGTGTCCGCTAGCGAGCGCTTCTGGTAAAGTCAAGTGGAATATCTCATAAGCTGAATTTCAATCACTTCTTTGGAAATACTACGGGGCGGTTATTTCCTTCTCAAAGATTTCAGAGCAGCTTCTTCACGGCCACATGTACAGAGTTAGTTGAGCTATAGCTGAATGAAATAGACAATTACCATTTTCATGAGCATTTGTGCAAGATTGTTCGTATTAGACAAGATTGGGATTTGAACCCATATCGATCATTGCATTTTCTGAGTCGATAACAATTACTCTAGAAATATGAACAGAAGATTAGGACAGAAAAAAAAACTGAATTTATTAACAATGTTAAATAAAACTAAATAATATACCGTAAATATATCGCCATTGCTATATTTGGAACGAGGCAAAAATAAGCGCGAGAAATGAAACTATAAGCAAAAATAAAGCCTTGAAACGCATATATAAGAACATTTCCCAGACTTAATTTGATACAGTAACCTGTGACACATGTGACCTGTCCAGGTTAATTGTAAAGACCGTTTGCGCATCATATTACATAGACACGATTAGGACTGCTGAATTTCGGTAAATGTTACGATTGCTTATCCAGCTTACGAAAAATCGATTAAGAACAAAAATATATTGTTCTATTGTTTATTTTGACTTGTTATTAAGTCTCATCTAGAATGTCGACGTAATTCGAAAAAGACGTGTATCTATTTTAGTACATTATCTCTCGCTATTCATATATATATATATATATATATATATATATATCTGAAGAAATATAGTTTTAAGTTGTGCTATATTTATGGGATAAAGTGCTCAATAAAGAGATAGAGCGTATGTAAATATAGATACAAAAGTGAACATAGAAGTCAACACTCGGAGCCTCCGAGTGAGACTGAGCGTATATGCACATCCCTGTGTCGTTGCGTACACGCGTACGAAACTGGTCGCTGTATTCAATGTTGGATTGTGTGGCGAAATTCCTCCATCATTCGCATTGTCGATGCGTAGACAGTTCGTCTATTTTGTTCTCAGAATGATGTTTTCTCGCACAAAAATATATACGTATGCACACGCGTTCACACATCTTGTATCCTTTTTTTTTAAGTTGGGGTCTGTGCAATGGTCTATGGTAGGTAAATTGTTTTATCTATATTATCCTTGTTTATGAAACATACTGAGATTTCTAGTATAAATTAATATAATCGAGATATCTAAAATTGCATTTATATTGAAAATACTGGTAAATAAAGTATATTATCTTCTCATTACCATAGCTAGGTTTTGTTTGAGCTAAACTTTAGATAAATAGAAATATATGAACAGACTGAGGTAGATAGATATGAACAAATAGATAGATATGCATGCACACACATACACACACACATTATATATATATATATATATATATATATATATATATATATATATGGGAGTGTATATATATATATATATATAAATGTAAAAGACAATAAGAAAACTGTATTTTCAGCTGACGCGTTTCGACCAATGTTGACTTTTTCAAGGCAAAAACGAGATGAATTTATTGAAAACAAAGTAACTATTAACAACAAACAAAATGTCCGAGACCAAATAAATGAATTTAGAAAACGCTATTGTATTCATATTGTCAACTGAACATTACGTCAATTACTTTCACGTGTAGAAATTTTGTTTTTATAGTTGTCTTGACGTAATATTCAGTTGACAATATATATATATATATATATATGTATATATATATATATATATATATATATATATATATGTGTGTGTGTGTGTGTGTGTGTGTGTATGCACAATTTAAAAATTTTAAAATATTCGACCTCAGCGTTGCAAGTGCACGCTCAAAAAATCTCTTACAAGTAACAATACATTTCTAAGAACAAATTTCGGATTATAAACTACTCTTTCGGTGTCCTGTTATTACCTAGAATTATAAAACAAGAAATATTTTTCTCACCTGGAGATATCTGTAGGAATAGATAAAAGCTCGTAAATATATCAAAAAAGTCCTTATTAAACTGGAATTTATAAACAGGGATCATAACATTCATTTACAGGTTCGGGGTTAATGTCTTTTAGATTTAAGGATATTTTTGGAGATTTCATAGTTTATTTTGTTCAGGTTAGGTTTCAACTGTTTTATGTATATAGCTTCAAGAATTTTTAGTTTTTGTTTATTGTTTTCATGTTTAAGTATAGTTGTGTTTTCGACGAGGATTTTCCGGAATTGTGTATGCGGCCAGGCATGTTCTTTTAAATGTCTAAAAATGTTAGAGTTATCATTCAAATGTTGTGTCAACCGTCGTGAAAGCGAGTTTGTGGTGTGACCAACATAGATATTATTTAGTACAATAAACTATGAAATCTCCAAAAATATCCTTAAATGCCTATAATTAGTAACAGAAGTCATTGGTTCATACCAACGGTTTTCCATACTCAATACTCATCGGATTCACTCTCGCGTGGTCATGTGTGACGTCATGAGCTGTCGTGCGATTTTCGCTTTCAGCGTTTTATATGCACGTGTTTATCGTTGCTTGGAAATCATCCATGTAAACAAATAATACTATCATCAATTTCTTGTTCGTGTATTGCATAAATATATTGTGTAATTGTCATCTTTGATAATGGCTTATGTAAGCCGAAAGCTCAGATTGGATTAAATAAAAAAAAAAAGTATGTATCAATATTGTGATTTTCTTTCATTATTTAATGATAATGTTATTAAGATTATCAGACTATATGAAAAAAACTTACATAAAATATATAGACAACGCTTATCTATATTATTTAATGAGACATGTATTAATGAAAAAATGCTGCCTAAATACACACAATTTAAATTACATGATCCAGCAGCTCATAATACTATCAATACTTGGAATTATAAATGTAGCCTTGTGAAAAGGCAAATTGAAATATCCAAGGAAAAATTGAACACACTTAACAGCAACAAACAAGAATTATACGATAAACTAAAAGATATAACTACCCCGGACCAACTGGAGGAAATTACGCATAGACTCACGGAAATTATCAACAAATCTGAAGCACAACACCGGTTTAAAATTGTTAAAAAACTGAATACATTATACAAAGGTAATATCACACTTCCTGACAAAACGGATAAATACATTAACCTTTCTAACTATGAACTAACCAAGCACCAAAAAGAATTACTTAATCTTGGACCTAACTGCCATATATACCGTAAGTACAATCGATTTTTCAAAAAAATAGAAATCGAAACCCTATACCAAAACATCGTTAAACTCCAGGATGAACAGCTAATAAAAACTACACCAGAATTCAAAGACTTACTTAAGGCTGAGGCACTCAAGGATCGGCATGATAAAAGCCGAAACTCCTCAAAAATACTTACTAAACAACTGAAAATTGCCGCACAAGAACTACGCAACCACCCTGACATAATCGTAAAAAAAGCTGACAAGACCAACATTTTCGTCCTTCTAAACAAATTAGATTATAACAAAAAACTTGACCACATACTCCATGATCACATAAAATTTAAAAAACTCAACAATAATCCGACCAACCAACTAAAATCAAAGCTTAATAAACTCATTAATGCTAATAATGCCGAACAGAACTCATTAAAACTCCCTAAGGTTGTTGGTGATTATAGGCCTGGTTACATATACGGCAATATAAAAACACATAAACCTAACTATCCTCTCCGTCCTATCATATCACAAATTCCAACTCCTGTATATCAACTAACAAAATACATCAACCAACTCATTACTCCTTACCTTCCTAGTAAATATAGTGTTAAGTCAACATTAGAAGTAATCCAAATCCTAAAAAGCGAAAAACCCGACAATGAAATCATAGCTTCACTTGATGTTGAAAACTTATTTACCAATGTCCCTGTTAGTGAAACTATTGACATAATTATAAGAAATATATACAGTAACTCATCTTTACCCCCACTTAAAATTAATCCTAATATATTACGGAAACTACTATTAGCTTGTACTACTGAAGTCCCTTTCTTAGATCATAATAATAATATATATATACAATGTGATGGTGTCTCTATGGGTTCAGTACTGGGTCCGACATTTAGCAATTTCTATATGTCGAACCTGGAAAATAAGATATTTACAGACTTTAAAAAACCATCCATCTATGTAAGATACGTTGATGATATTCTTATGTTAGTTGAAAATACAGATGAAATACTTCAACTACAAAAATGTTTCCAAAATAATTCTGTCCTCAAATTCACGTATGAACTCAATACTAATAATAAAATTCCTTTCCTTGACATATTGATAAACACAAATAATAACAAATTTACTATTTCGCCATATAAAAAACCTACTAGCATAAATTCATGTACACTTAACTACAAGAGCGAATGCCCATATTACTACAAAATAGCAATTATAAAAAATCTAATACACCGTGCAGAAACTAATTCATCCACAAAACAGATTTTTTACAGTGAACTAAAGAATATAAAACAAACACTTGTTAATAATAGTTTTCCAAACTATATAATTGATGAACAAATAAGATGCTTTCTTAGAAATCTCAATACTAAGCAAATAGTACATAATACTGCTTCTACTAATCTCAAACATATTAATCTCCTATATCGTAATCAAATGCATACTAATTATAAACAAGATGAAAATATACTAAAAAAATTAGTAAATACTAACATATCCACAACTGATCCTAGCAAAAGAATTAAGTTAATTATATACTACACTAAATCTAAAATATCCAACTCAATTATTCGAAATGATACTTCTCCCCCGGTTAGCGATTTGAAAAAAACCAACATAGTTTACAAATTCAGGTGCCCTTTGGGAGATTGTATCTCCAACGAACTAAATAATATCTATGTTGGTCACACCACAAACTCGCTTTCACGACGCTTGACACTACATTTGAATGATAACTCTAACATTTTTAGACATTTAAAAGAACATGCCTGGCCGCATACACAATTCCGGAAAATCCTCGTCGAAAACACAACTATACTTAAACATGAAAACAATAAACAAAAACTAAAAATTCTTGAAGCTATATACATAAAACAGTTGAAACCTAACCTGAACAAAATAAACTATGAAATCTCCAAAAATATCCTTAAATGCCTATAATTAGTAACAGAAGTCATTGGTTCATACCAACGCCTTTCCATACTCAATACTCATCGGATTCACTCTCGCGTGGTCATGTGTGACGTCATGAGCTGTCGTGCGATTTTCGCTTTCAGCGTTTTATATGCACGTGTTTATCGTTGCTTGGAAATCATCCATGTAAACAAATAATACTATCATCAATTTCTTGTTCGTGTATTGCATAAATATATTGTGTAATTGTCATCTTTGATAATGGCTTATGTAAGCCGAAAGCTCAGATTGGATTAAATAAAAAAAAAGTATGTATCAATATTGTGATTTTCTTTCATTATTTAATGATAATGTTATTAAGATTATCAGACTATATGAAAAAAACTTACATAAAATATATAGACAACGCTTATCTATATTATTTAATGAGACATGTATTAATATATATATATATATATATATATATATATATATATATATATATATATATATATATATATATATATATATATATACAATAGCGTTTTCTAAATTCGCGTCGGCTAATAATACAGTTTCCTATTGTCTTTTCCTACAGGTTAACACTATTTCAGAAATATTTCAGGTAGATAGATAGAATACGATTAGGGATAATTTTCATTGTAATCATGTAAAACATTCTCCTTATATAATACGTTATGGCAGTTTACATATATACAGACAATATACATATAGGCATAACTATAACTGTATTTTCCATATTTTCATTTATGTGTTATTTAACAATTTAGACAAGTCGTGTTTTCTTTTTATTTGCAATAATATCCTTTTGGAATTACATATAAGCTTTATTGTTTCAGAATTAAAGAGAAAGAGGCCATTTTTTTCCGAGTACTTTGGAAATATCCCAGCAAAAATTGACTGCGTACGCACACAGCTAATTGCCTTAGTCACCATAATCATCAAGATGATATTGGGATATATCGAAAACCCTCGGAAAAAAATAAAAGCGAATAAATTCAAACATGGTACCTTTTTTTCTCACTTTAATTATAAAATAACAAAGTTTATACGTGATTACGAAAGGATATTAGTAACACGCCCCACGTATCTAAATTATTTCATCAGACATATTAATATATACTGATTTTCCTAGCGTACCTCAAATGTGGCACAATGCCGAATGTAGGGTGCATGTTGGGAGGATCGAACTCACTACTGGGTCGTAAGTGTTCTAGCGAGACAAGCTTGCTTAAACATTACACCACGTCGAAGTACTCAAAACATGCTAGTGTGTGTGTGTGTGTGTGTGTGTGTGTGTGTGTGTGTGTGCGTGCGTGCGCGCGTGCGCGTGTGTGTTGATTTACCAGGCGTAGCTTAAATGTGGCGCACCGCCGCAAATAGTGGGTATGTTTAGTCGTATTTATTAGTGTGTGTGTGTGTGTGTGTGTGTGTGTGTGTGGTCAATTTAGATCAAGCCTTGAAATATTCCCGACGAGTATTTCTGCTAATGGTTTTAACAGTCAGTATAGAATCAAGAATACGTCGAGAATCAATCGACATCAAAAGCCAATAATCTAATGCTTGTTTCCTTGGTAGGACTAGCTCTTAGCTTTTGGTAAACAAGTGATTCAAAAAGAAAGAAATAGAAAAAAAAATGGAAACCATAGTGAAAAAGAGAGAAAGACTTGAAAAGAAAGGAAAGAATATGGGTTAAAAAAAGGCCATTGCCCTGTAACACATGCTACCTTCCCAAAACAACTTTACTTTACCTGCTCTTCCATTTAAGAACAACCATGTTTTTTTTATAGATTATAATAATACAACATCGTAATGAATTTCGAAAAAAAAAATTTACAAACATAATTTTACCTACGAGTATAATGAATTAAATTAAAAATAAAAACGTAGATTTCGTTTTATTTTATTTTACTTCTTCCAGGCTAAGAATACCGGTGCGTCGTTTATCCAAATAGAACAGAATGGAATATTTTCCCTCTTGTATAATATATCGGATTGAATTTATTTAGCGGGCCTTTTGGAAAATCGTATATTTTAAATAAGAAAAAAATTCGGGAACAAAATCTCATTTTACTTTTAGAAAACAACAAAAGAGTTTTCATACAATGGTTAAAACAAGTGAAACGTAATATTGAACTAAAATGCAGGAAATCGTAACAAGCACATCACATGGAAAAAAATAAAACAAAATATTTTCTGATTTCTATATTGCAATAAAAATCCGTTACATTTTCCCGCAAGCTTTTTTTAATATAAAATGATTATATTCTTAGAAATATAAAATATATAAGTATTAGAGGCACTCATCCAAACGAAAGCATATCCACGCACAAATATATATATATATATATATATATATATATATATATGAGGAATTCTATATTTATGGGAAATGCTCACTATCAGGGACACAGCGTGTGTAAAAATGAAAGTAGTGACTGAGGCCAACACTGAGTGGCGACATACTGTTTAATGCATGGAAGCAATTTTCAGGCCTGTGTGTTTCATTCATGTTCCAAAGATCGTTGGTATCACCCACCACACAAAAAACAGACATTAACACATACTGATATATATATATATATATATATATATATATATATATATATATATATATATATATAGCTTTCAAGGGTATTTGTGTATAAGGGCTTATAACAAACACAAATGGAATTGGAATTCTGTTCTTTAGTTAACAATTCTGAGCCATTATTTCTTAGACGACCAGCAGATCCAAGATTGAGGCACCTGGTATTCCGAAAATGCCTTCCATCTAGGTACTGACGACCTGCGACGTTCCTCAACTTTGGTGATCATATATACATACATATATATATATATATATATATATATATATATATATATATATATATATATATATATATATAATGGTAGAAGCCTGTGTTCTTACTGCACGTTAACAACGCTCTGTGTTGAAACCCGTCGAGCTATGTTTGCTCTCATCAGTGCTGAGTGTTCAATAATTACTAACATTGCAATAATTCGAGCTTGGCCGTCCAATACTTGGGTGATGGGTGTCTAAATTTTCATTCGATCACTGAAATACCAAATCTGATACAAAGACCATAGGGAAATTGCCGAAACAAACACCCAAGTCCTCGAAGAACAACAGAGAATCATCACTCCCAAGAACTGGCTGTAATTGATAGAAAAAAAATATTTAGTATATTTTATTTTACTGTTTCTCAACCGTTTGCAGATTATTTAAAGGCGTTTCTTTTTTTAGATTTTAATATTTTTTGGAGATAATAATGATTTGCTGATGCGAGCCCTACTGTTTAACCCGTATATGGAGAAAAAGGTGAATGCATACGTTTTCCAAGCGTATTTAATCGAAAGTGAATATAACGAACCCAGCTGTAATTGAAACACAGCTCTCTGATTTTCAATTCGAAGATGTTATCCATTACACCACCCGCACTGCCTTTATCTGTTAGGCCATATCCAAGCTTACGGCACCTGGAATTGCCAAGCTGTCATACATTTAATTACTGAACAAGCTCGACTGCGACCGGAGAAAGAACCGCTGTTTCAACGTGACATGGTCATAAGCCTTTTTTGGTATGGCATTTTTTTGCACTAAGTCTTCACCACATTGTAAGTCATGACACTTGTCTCACCGCTTAAAAGCCAGACATAGACGGCGCACTAGGATGAATATTATATGGAAGACTGAAAGTTTCTCAGAATATCAACTGTACGCTATAATTCATATACTGTGCTGATGTCAAAGCCGTCTTTCATGTCGTTGAATTTCATTTTCCGTCAGTCCGTCTATACATATATATTATTCTCCCTGAATCCCATCTGTAATTGAATTGTTCTCGTGTTAACTGTCATCTTCTTTTTGTTTGTTGAAGGTAGACAATTTCTACGCACCTGACAAAGTCTTCCTGTTTCCTTTCCACTCGGCCGTTGTCTTTCTTGGACAATTTGATTGACCTTACTTTCACTTTGACGATTTCTTTCAATACAATGTCAGGTCATAAAAAAATTGTTTCACAAAAGAGTCGCTTATTCTATTATGACGTAAAAAGTAGTTAGCAAGTCGAAATCCAACAATACAAAGGCCGTGTCTCCCAAATCCCTTAAATGGAATGCAACGGATATATTACAAAAGCTGCGTGACACAAATCAGTTCTCGTGTTATAAACTAAAGACAGTTAACATAACGCCCAATGTAATGCGGTCAAACGCCTTTTTTAAGGGGTGGGGCAACACGAAGCAAAGTATTCTAAAATGTACATGTACAAATTATTATAATGAAATTAAAAAGAAATTCTGAAAATAAACATGCGAAAATTATTGCTGCCAAGAAAGCACTCTGAACCTGATAAAAGAAAACAAAACTAAAACATTGCATGCATTCACCAGCAGAAGAAATATTAGCACAGACCTTTAAATTTATAGTCAATATTATAATAAAATGTATTGCATATTATATGAATGGCTATGTATGGGTTATGGTAGCTAGATTGCATTTGGCCCCAAATTGGAGGAATCTCTACTCGTCGGTACAAGGAAGGAAATACGACTGTACTACGTCTCTGGGAGTAATTTTTATATTATTTTTCATAATCAGAATTATAAAAAGAATATGCAAATAAAACATGCGAACAGAGAGATAGAGTTAAGAAATTAATTCGTTCAATGTAACAATACATCGAATTTTGTATATCTGATCAGTTTCAGACCAATCAATTACATTTTCTCAACTCATTTCACATATGAAATACATATATATATATATATATATATATATATATATATATATATATATATATATATATATATATCCGATGCGATGAGAACGAAAGTAATATATAAATTCCAACGTTCGCAGCGTTAATTAAAAAAAGAGCTCGATACAGATAGTAGAGTGATAATTATTTATTTATTATAATTTTATCATACAGACAAAACCATTTTACTCAAAACAAAGATGCAACTTGGTTTCAGTGCATTTTAACTGCACATCTACAGGTGACGGTCGAAAATGGTTATGAACGACCCTGTTTGTAGGCAAGCCCAATATAATATATATATATATATATATATATATATATATATGGGAGAGACCCTACCGTCGTTTTCGACGTATGATGGTCTTTCAGTTCACTTTTTGTTTATGTTTTGTATGAGACAATAATCCTGCACAGGATTTGCAATTGAGGGGCATCCTAGAGTGTCGACTGTCATATAGGCTAATGTATTAGCCCGAAGGTTAATGTGAGTGAAATAAAGGGTTCAGTTCGACATTCCAACTACCTGAAGAAGGACGGAGCGTACAACGGCCGAAATCTTATAATAACTATGGCGACAAAGATGAGGACAATAGTGCGAATAATCTAAATAGTTTAAATATATTTTTTGCGTTATTACAGTATAAATAAATTAAGCCTATTTTGCACGACTTTTCCTCAACTTGTATATATATATATATATATATATATATATATATATATATATATATATATATACTGATGGGCATTTGCTTACATTTGTAAAAAGAATACGCTAGATTTAGTTTTGTAACTCTACCGAGTGAAGATAGCTCTGGCTGACACCAAATTAGTTGTGTTTCAATCCTGGCTTGAGGCATTCGGAAGTCTAGTCGCACTGAGGAGCTGTGATACAGCGAAACCGTACTGTCTGTTAATGACATATATATATATATATATATATATATATATATATATATATATATGTGTGTGTGTAATTTGGCAGCAACTTTTCTTTCAAACATGTAGTGTTGAATGTTAAAGACAACATAGTCTTACATATTTTCTTTTGAATTTTCTCATATTCTCTAATGAGACTTTTTATTTGAAAATAGTTGGGAAATATGTAATTTCCATACAATGACCTAGCGCTTTCGAACATCATTGTTCATCTTCAGGGTCAATATTTTAGTCAAAAATTTTTTTTTTTTTTTTTTTTTTTTTTTTAAACAAACATTTGCCAATTATCTTGTAGCGTAATCATGTTGCTACTTTTTTACAAACTAAAAACGTTAAATTCCTTTTAAATTCAAAAGACGCGATGATGTTATATCACGTGCATGGCGTAGATTTTTATCATGTGACAGCGTGAAAAAGATTTCCAATACACAAGCCAAAAGATCGAAGAATACGCTACAAAATTTAAATGTATTATAAACATTGCAATATATTACCAGATATATTATAATCTATACGATTAATAAGAGGTCTTTTTCTTTTAATATGTAATGCCTCTAAGATTTTAAGGCGTCTAATGTCTGTATGTTTATCTATAATTTTAGTATTTTCTACAAGTATTTTACGTATATCAGATTGCGTAAGGGAAACAGTATGTGACTTAATATGTTGTTTAATGGAGCTAGTATTATTTAAATATATATATATATTATGAAACGGACATAGTCCAACAATTATTTTAAGACATTTTTTATGGTTATACATTCTTTTTATAGAGACAATAACATGTACCGACCTGAATGACCGAGAAATTTTCATAGAAAATGTTCGTCCTCCGGAAATTTCTCGGATATTCAGGCCGGCAAATGTTACTAATACTGTTTATTATAAAACAGAGCATTTACTTAAATATTTGTCTCTATAAAAAGAATATATACATACATATATATATATATATATATATATATATATATATATATATATATAAATATGTTTGTGCGTGTGTGTGCCTTGGTAAGTATGTTTGTTAATAATCATATAATTCCAAATCTTACATAGATTTTGATATCAATCTTCGTACATAGAATTTGCGCAGTTGAGCTTGCGTGTGTTCTTAACAAGAGAGTCTGTTGGAGATCTACTGATCGCCGAACAATGCTTTTTGTGAGTGATTCACTGCATCTGTAATATATATTGCATGATTATATTCTAAAAATACAATTGTTTCTCTATTGCAGTGTATCTGTCAACCTCGGTACGCCATCAAAATATGTTTTCATGACGTTTTGTCAATAGGGAAATCATATCCTCCCGTATCGTCTCGAAGAATCCAGCTAATGAATAGAACTCTTACGAATGCTCGGCCATTTATCAGAACACGGTCCTATCAGAATTCTTCATTCGTTTTCTTTAACATTTAAGAAATCGATGAAAAATATCAACAAGGATATTGCATCAAGTGGCTGAGGCAAGTGCTCGACTGGTTTTGGAAACAGACAAAAAATGACGGAAAGAAGAAAAAAAAAGTAAAGAAAAAAGAAAACAAGCACGAGACATTGTGTGTTTGTATTTTTATGTTTCTTCTATTGCCTTGCTCTCTTTCGGAGACGAGGATTTATACGATCGTCAACACTGCCATGGCGACTGAAGCAAAGAATAACTACGGCGAAGTATCTACAGGGTAGGCTATACAATTACGCATGAGTAATCCTTTAAGACAGAAGAGAGTTTGAGAAGAATCGCTTATACAGATAATATAATTTATCTGTCTAGGTCTTCGTCGACTGTTCGTATCATCTCATCAATTCCTTTTAATACTTGAATCTCTAAAAGCTTGTCCCATAATTCAACTGACATTTTCGGTCAAGAAACACTATATGAAAGG
This sequence comes from Acanthosepion esculentum, assembly GCA_964036315.1. NCBI lineage: Eukaryota > Metazoa > Mollusca > Cephalopoda > Sepiida > Sepiidae > Acanthosepion > Acanthosepion esculentum. The sequence goes on along the minus strand of OZ038495.1, from coordinate 30,832,852 downwards.
TAGTGTGAAACGAACAGTGTCTCAAAAGGGTATGGAAAACATTTGGAAGTTAACACATTCAATCGAATTCTGGCCGGCCTGTGTATGAAGATAGACTACATCCGGGTCCTGGGTAAGACGATGAACTGCATCCGCGTCCTGGGTAAGTCGATGAACTGTATCTAGGCGGCGAAACTTCTGATTGCGAGGTTTTGGGGAGTGTGGACCCACTTCTTGGTTGCTGGTGTTCCCGGGTCCGCCCAGACCAGTGGTGGCGGCACCTGTTGGGATCCCATTTTTGTGCAAATGGTTGGCCCCCAAACTAGGATCAGAGCAATGTGAAAGTGTAAAAGTAGGTTTTATATCAGCAATGGAATCTTTGAGGGAAAATTATTATCGACAATACATTATTTCCAGAAATGCATTTATGAAGAAAAAATATTAACTGCGATACCTTTTCGAAGGGAAACGTATTACTAACAATAGATTTTTGAAGAAATAAATATTACCAGCAATGCATTTTTGAAGAAAAAGTATTACCAGCAATAAAATTCTTGTCGGCTTTAAATAACCCTTTCAGGTTGATATGCCGTAAAACAAACCAAACCAACCCAAACCGAATACTGGTTAATTGGTCAAGTGAAAACATTTTACATCCCAGATACAACCATTATTTTAAATAAACTAATAAATAATTGTTGTTTTTTTATGACGGCTTCACGAAATCCAAAATAATATTAAAAAAGCTTTTGCGGTTTCCAAATATTTGCAGTTTCGCTTTTAAATTTACTAGCTTACGAGCATATAATGTTGAAACACCGGTTCCTCTACACGATCACCGAAATTAAGCAAGCCTGATAACTACCCAGATGGGTGACAGCTTGGGAATTCCAGGTGACGTAAACTTGGTTGTGCATGTGGTGTAATGGATAATGGCGCGAAATGGATAATCGGGGTTCCTATTTCAATATTAATTTACGTGTTCTGAATGTTAAAGAATGTGAAAAAACAAAAAAACAAAAAACATTAAAGAGAGAGAACAAATAAGCAGGAGTTAAAACGACAAAGAAATAACGATTATCAAGGTTTTCTAAGTACATACCAGAAGCTTGTAGGCGTCACGTGACAGCAGTATACTATGTATGCATGGCTTCTAATTATGGAAGACAGATCCAGCACGACACAGTGAGACACCTTTCCTAGCAGAAGACCTAGCGATTGAATCAATATAACCGATCTACTCAGCCATATTAATGTAAACGGTTGTCTGACAGGGTTAAAATAGAGGTGTTTTGTTTAGGATGCATTCAAATTAACAAGCCATTACTTGCCCCAGTTAACAACAGATCGTTGGTCCTTTTTACTTAACCTACTTTTTTTAACTTATCGATTAGCCACTCCATTAAGGCAGGAGAAAATAGTTGTATCATCAGCATTGATAAAGAGTATAAAATCGAAGAAGTAAGAATATTCGTTGATGAAAATTAGGAACATCGCAGGTTTAAGAAGAAAGACTTGGAGGATATCTTTATTAAAGCAAAAATATCTACAAATATGACCGTTCAAGAAAACGTTCATTTTGCTAGTTGATACAAAAAATGATTGAATGAGAATCACATAGAAATAATATAATCTTTCAACTTGTGAAGATCACCATGCCAAACACTGTCAAACGCCGTCAAGATTTTCAAATAAACAGGCTCTGCGTTACCATTCTTATTTAAAGCTGGACAGACTCTTTCAGCAATAATTGTTATCACATCAGCATGTTTGCCTAGAGACGCCAAAGTCATATTGCTTGTCTAAAAAAGACCCTGCATGGGGAGATACTTAACCATTTCGAAGTCTATAAAGGCTTCTAGTACAAAAAGTAGAATGCTAATCGGACGGTAGTTAGTAGGATGTAACAGTTGACCTGAGATTTGTTTTAACTTGAAATAAAGAAAATTATTTCTAATAAACAGAGAATCAAAAAGGAGACAAGAGGAGACAGTTCATGAGCACATTTCTTAAGGACAATTGCACGGATACCATGTAGTCAACGCACTTTGTGGCAACCCAGTTTAGATATTATAGCAGGAACAATGGATGGAGTTATATATATATATATATATATATATATATATATATATATATATATATATATATATATACGATATAGTCGGGACTCGTTTCTAAGTGGAAAATCAAGTAAGGATACTCCAGATGAGCCAAGACCGAAATGTTCATCTTCAAATTTTCGACCTAATTTCACAAACACACAAACACACACACACACACACACACACACACACACACATATATATATATATATATATTCGTCGGGATTTTGAATGTGATACGCAATTCCTACGGCCAAAAAACTGTTTAAAAAAATGGAAAACCCAACCGTAATAAGGAATACAGTCGTGGCTGTATAATCTCAATTAAGAATATATAAAGTAGTGGCTGTATAATCTCAATTAAGAATATATCTACATTCAGCAAATTTAAAGCCATCTACGATATTAACTAAATATCATTGAAGCATAACACAAGATTAATCCTTGAATCTGGCCAACAGTTTAGCCGAAAGCGTCCGAAATTAATTAACCTTTAGAGAATTTTTACTTATTAAATCTAGAAAGGAAAACACATGTACCTATACAAAAATTACCATGAGAAAGAAACCAAGCAAAAGTACCCTTTCAGCATTGTTCGACGACACATGTATTAAAGATAGATCGCTTTTCAATTTTTTTATATATAATGGGTGTAACAGCAAAATTGTCCAAATCATAAGTGTCCATCGCATAAAATGTGTAATATCTAAAAAGTCGATAAACTGAGTTGTTTCGAGGTTTTCTGGTATGACGTTTAGCCATCTAGACATCTTTCTTTTCGTAAGAATGACTGACAAACCTTTTGAGTTATTCATCTAAAAAGAGAGCAGATTAAAATTGTTTTGTTTCAGAACCACTGTCTTCTCAACTAAAGAATGGTTAGAGATAAAAAGA
>OZ038495.1:30719877-30822377 GCA_964036315.1 Acanthosepion esculentum | reverse complement strand
TTATTCATATCTATCTATCTATCTAAATATTCATATCTATCCCATTATTCATATTTATCTATTTATCTATCTCTTTCTCTCTCTATATATATATCTTATATATCTTAATATCCATATCTATCTATCTTAATATTCATATCTATCTTAGTATCCATATCTATCTAAATATTCATATCTATCTATCTATCATAATATTCATATCTATCTATCTGTCTATCTATCTATCATAATATTCATATCTATCTATCTGTCTATCTATCTATCATAATATTCATATCCATCTATCTGTCTATCTATCTATCATAATATTCATATCCATCTATCTATCTATCTATCATAATATCCATATCTATCTATCTGTCTATCTATCTATCATAATATTCATATCTATCTATCTGTCTATCTATCTATCATAATATCCATATCTATCTATCTATCTATCATAATATCCATATCTATCTATCTATCTATCATAATATCCATATCTATCTATCTATCTATCATAATATCCATATCTATCTATCTATCTATCTATCATAATATCCATATCTATCTATCTATCTATCTATCATAATATCCATATCTATCTATCATAATATCCATATCTATCTATCTATCTATCTATCATAATATCCATATCTATCTATCTATCTAAATATCCATATCTATCTATCTATCTATCTATCATAATATCCATATCTATCTATCTATCTATCATAATATCCATATCTATCTATCTATCTATCTATCATAATATCCATATCTATCTATCTATCTATCATAATATCCATATCTATCTATCTATCTATCATAATATCCATATCTATCTATCTATCTATCATAATATCCATATCTATCTATCTATCTATCATAATATCCATATCTATCTATCTATCTATCTATCATAATATCCATATCTATCTATCTATCATAATATCCATATCTATCTATCTATCATAATATCCATATCTATCTATCTATCTATCTATCTATCATAATATCCATATCTATCTATCTATCTATCTATCTATCTAATCGTTAGCATATTTTTTTTTCATTTAGTTTACATGTTTTTGTATGATGCATGGTGTTTATCATGCATATACTGCTGTCAAAATGTTATTATAAAACAAATTCAGATCATTCGGTCAGGTTTTGAAAATGCATAGGCCCGAGAATCATACGACATCGCCATCACTTCACATATCTTTCGAGTGATTTTCACAAAGATTTCACAAAGGCACATACAACGGTTTATAACATACGTCATTTTCGCGCACTCTAAATTTCAAACTCGACATATAAAGAGAATGACATTCCTTAGAGAATATGTCGCATTTGATTGGATATTAAATGTTCGTTTATACTCTCGGTCAACTACAGTTCTTACTGGTTTAAGGCAAATGACATCAAGTTTAAAACGTGAATAGTATCTGTGAAATATCCAGGTTATGTACTTTTTTACAGCATTGTGTAAAAGGAATGCCATCCAAGCAAATAAGTAACAGTACCATTAAAAACAGATTTTCAAAGCAATTCTTTAAATTAATATTCTTCATTTAAGTTAAAACCAACGTAGTGAAACCTCTCCTCGACAACGCGTTTGTGGGCCACTGAAAATCATGCACAACAAATCTTTTTATTTTTAACATTTATAAAGCATTTTTAATGAATTGCAAAAGATATATTTACTTGTAAACCACTTTTTTTCATTTTTTTATTATATAAATTGATAGTAAGCCGTATATTCTTCCATATTCAGATCGTATATATATATATATATATATATATATATATATATATATATATAATATATGGATAAAATAACTGAAGAAAAATTGGGTGTTTTTTTGCGAAAGTATTTATTTATATGTTTTTATATATATATTTAATATTTCAGAACACCTCAGTCCTTCCTCAGAAATTAATTGAATTCCATTAATTTCTGAGGAAGGAACGAGGTGGTCTGAAATATTAAATATATATATAAAAACATATAAATAAATACTTTCGCAAAAAACACCCAATTTTTTTTCAGTTATTTTATCCATATATTATATATATATATATATATATATATATATATATATATATATATATATATATATATATAGAGAGATAGATAGATAGATAGATAGATAGATAGATAGAAAGATGAAATAAATCCTAAACTGTCAGTTGCAACCTACCTAGGTTATACATAAACGGATCTTCAGGGTAAGCTTCAGCTTAGGTGAAACCTTGGTACGTTGTTCCTGCCTCTTCTGGATTTATTTTAATTATCCCAGCTCTACTTAGTGTATTGAGCACTATATGTTAGCTTTATTACACGCTTTTTTGGGGGAGGACTAAAATCTTAAAGTACTGGACGATTTATTTAGTCCTCTTCGGATGTTTCTATTTTTTATATATATATATTTGATATTTCAGATTGCCCCGATCTTTCGTCAGAAATTTTGACGAAAGATCGGGGCTATCTGAAATATCAAATATATATATATAAAAAAATATAAATAAATAGTTTCACAAAAAAACATTCAATTTTTTTTCTTTAAATTTGCAACTTTTCAGTTCTTTTCTCCATATTATATATATATATATATATATATATATATATATATATATATATTTATTTATTTATATATATATATATATATATATATATATACAATGGTTCAAAAGTTTGAGTAGCCCCAAAAGTAGTTATTTTCTGCTTCTAATAAGAGAATGTTAGAATCCATCGTTAAAAATTTGATACACGATTTATTATTAGACGTTTTATTATGACACAACAAAAAAATCATTGTATGATTAAATTTTGTTCTCGTCAAAATATCCTCTTTCCTATGAATTTTATTGCTTATTGTTCGTTTAGCGACACAGATTACTAATGAAAGCAAATCATCATGAATTTATTGTCGAGCAAACTTTGGTTTTTTCTTTAATTTGACGCATTAATTTAAACGAAGAACTTGAAGAATCGTTGCGTGGAGCACCTGTTCTTTTTGGTTTTCAAAGGTTTCGAGATTTTGTACCTGGCTATGAATGAACTAATGGTATTAAATGGAATATTCATCTTGTCTGAGATTTTCCTGTAACTTTTACATACTCTCTAGAGCAGGGGGGGCAACCTTTTGATTCCATGCGCCAATATTTTGTACGATTAATTTAAATGCGCCACACAAACATTCACTTCCTTTCAGTACGTGTTGTAATATGGACATATTTTAAAGTTATAACAAAAAGAAATGGGACAAACACAAATCAAACTTTTAGCACTTTCGCAAAGGACGTGCAATAAATATAAAATCACTGAAATGAATGAGTAGAAGTGGCTTAGTTTCTTTTCATCAAAAGGATGCAATGCGCCACTTGTAAGCATCCAATGCGCCACTTATGGCGCATGCGCCACAGGTTGCCCATCCTTGCTCTAGAGCTTAACAATCAGTTATTTTTGCAAATTTGTCAACTCTTGTCACCTTGGCATTATGATAACCTTCTTGCCCGAATTACAGAATGCTCTGTGTATATTTTGTTGACTAAAGATAACTACTGATAATATTATTGGAAGATTTTAGAATATTCCAATTGAATAATCTAGATGATTAAAGCAACTTAAATGTATAAATATCTGAAATTAGCATCGTACGAATACCTTTTTCACCCATTAAAATGGATAAATGGGATTTTATTTCTATTAAATCATTTTTACCATTTTCTATGCATATTTAGTTATTATGCATCTGTGTACAGATAAGTATATGAAAAGTATATTTATTCATTAGTTGGAAATACAATAAATTTTTAAAAATGTATGTGTACGAATATTTTTTCCTCCGCTGAATATAAGTGTGTGTGTCTATCTATTTATGCTTACGTACATACGTATATAAAGTTTTGATTAAATTTAAGCGAAAAGGTGTATCTATTTAATTTTTTCTGTTTTTTGAATAAGATATTTAAGAACGGGATAAAATTGTGGATAAACTGCTCGAAGTCCACATTTTCTTTCAGGCTTAGTCATTATCAAGAACCTCGTGTCAACAATGCAGTACAAAGCGTACATCCTGGCATGTTTCAAACAATGGAATTACTCCAAAATTATGTTATGTGTAACGGATAATTAGAGCTAGACTATACCGTTCCAATATATATTTCATATCAGCATATTTTTCCTTTATACGAAGTATTCAAAACAAATCTATAGTTTTGCTATTTGTTTGGATTTGAGGAACAAGGTGGCATTTGGAATTATTCAATTCTTGATCGTCTTGACAATTACATGACGTGAGCGTAAAATGTTTCTGGACAGGTCCTGCATCACTTACCGCTTAACTTGGCCGTCACATTTCGCAGCCAAAATTTGTTAATGATCATTCTCCGTATCCTCAAGTATTGATTGAAGCAAAATATATACGGTGTGTTGGTGGATCAGGTTAGTTTGAATGAATCGTGCGGGGCGAATTGCAACGGATGGCCGATATGCTAAACTCGACAGAAATTGATTGCCTGATAATCGCTATTTAATGATAAGCATCACATACACACTTGAATTCGTTTCAATCATTTCTCCTCTATTCTGACAATGAGATGAAAGGGCGTGCATAAAAAAGGAAAGAAAGAAAAATATAATAGAAAAACAAGTGAAAATAATTTCCTTTTTGGCGTTAGTCTTTAGATACATTTAAGTGCCGTAAATGGCTATTTTAATTCATTCTAGGTTATTTTTACATAAATTACATTTTAAATGAACAACATTTTGATTGCATTTTCAGCTAAAGAGCTTCAATAGATTTGTTTTTTTTTTAAAAGAAAAGATTAACAGACTAGAGAAGATCAAACGTAACTCTACATAAAACCCCGCGTGTGGTATTCAAAAACCCCATGAAATGTTGCTCTCTTTTAGTCATAATATTTGTGTAAATTCTTCTATGTACCGTCCGTCCTGAGAACTTTGGTGATCATCGCTTAGCAAAGTATATATATATATACATGTTTATATATATATTATATACATTACATTTATATATATTTATATTATATACATATTTATATATATATATATCATTATATATATATACATATATTTTTATATATATATTATATATTTATATTATATATATATTTTTATATATATATATCATTATATATGTATTTACATGTTTATACATATATATATATTATATATATATTTATATTATATATATATATTTATATATATATATATCATTATATTTATACATGTTTATATATATATATATATATATATTTATATGTATGTATGTATATGTATACATATATATATATATATATGTTGGCTCTCCTTTGTACTTCAAAGTGTTGGCATCAATTTACATAAGATCGTTAGAAGGTTACTGGCTGTTTCTCCTGTGACTTTTCTATTTGATATGGTGTGTGAGTATCAACATTTACAAGCCTTCTTTCCTCATAATGTTTCTTAGATCTTTCTGGTTCAAAATTGACCTATCTTTTTACATTTTCTTTAGACCTTCATCGTTGTTTACACACTTCGTTCATGTTATTCTCATTATGCTACTGTAGAACCTGACCTCTGTTTTCTCGAATCATCTGTTCATCTGCAATGAAACTGTCAAGAATGAACTGCCGTATTAAATTGCATACATTGTTCAGCATACTTTCCTTTGTTCCTAAGGATTTTCTTTCAGCTTCTTAATGATTTTGTTTAGTTTTTGGAAGGCATTTATTGCTATTTGCGAATTAAAGCAAATCTATTCATTTACTGTAAAGTGAAGGAAAATTAATTTTGAATATTGGAATGCTTTTAACATAAAAATTAATCTTTTAATAATGGCTTCTCAATTTGATTTTTTGAAATAAAACTTTAAAAAAAATTAAATCCAGAAAAAAATCAGTAAAAAATATATAGCATTAAACGTAGCATATATATGCTGCACAAGGCCGAAAGTCTGAGCACTTCATGATGATTGTACAAAATATTAAGTTCTAACTGAACTTGTGAAACAAGCTTGTTAACCATTACACCACTTCGATGTAGTCACCGAGGGTAGTAGATATCAATGACATAAAAACGTAAATGATATGTCAATAATAATATAAGTATGAGATTGGAAAATCCCAATGATTTTAATTAATGTTTTTTTTTTTACTAATGGATGTTTAACTTATCCTGTCATTATTTATCTCAAGTGTAAAGCAAAAAATTTTCTGATCATCATAATTTGGAGATTCATCATTAGAAGTTTTATTTCATTATACAAGTTGTAAATATAAATGTATGTTTTCTCATTTAAATAAAATATAAACACATTTTGTATATTTTGCTTTATACTTTAGGTATTCTAGAATTATTCGTTTACCATTTGTCAGTGTCAAAAAAGAAAACTAATTCATTATCTCACTGTTCAATTGCAATATACGTTTGGTTTTCCAGGAAAGACTTGAGATTCATAGAAAAAAAACTCGATTTTCCCTTCTAGTTTGCAACGGATAAGAATCTTATACATGTATTTTAAAGTGTTTAATTTAAAATCTACGATTGGCAAAGATGTTGGAATAGTGCTAGGCTCATTCTATCACTCGAGTAAGTATACTTCTGTCGTGTTTAGATCTTTAAAATTCATTTTAGACCAAAATGGAGATTTGCTGCTGTCTGGACTGTAGTTACATTGATTTCATTTTCAAGCTTTCATAGAGTACATCATCGCTTACGGTGTAGACTTATTTTCCTTTCTGCAATCACTTTTCTAGAGATGCAATGTTGCAAGCCTATCACTACAACTTTGGTTTACAATGATTTTCATTCTTTACAAGTGCCAAGAGTCACTCGAAGTAAAGTGTTACATAAGAAAAAAGGTTTAGAAGAAACCGGCAATCAATTCGTAAATAGGAAATAAGGAATAAATATTTACTCCCATTCAAAAAACCGGGGAGTTATGTGAACCATACCTTAGGCGAACCTATCTACTGCTATTGAGAAACGATAAATTAAATAGTAAATAAAAGTTCAGTGTTCCAGGAGGAGCCGTTAGAAGTATAGAGCTACAATAGACTTTAGAAGGAACTTAGAAACCTAATCCTAAAGAGGAAACAAGGGGAAAAGACTTTACTCCTCTTCAAAAGACCGGAAGGAGTATGAACCGGACGATAGGCGAACACTATCACTATTTCTATAACTAATGTTCATAGAAATAATGGCAGATTTTTAACTGCACCAGTTCAGATCTTTATATCTAGGACGCGTCATATCACTTCCACACCGTCTAACAAATTTAATTTCATCTTTGTTACAAAGCTATGTTTTCCTGATAGCTATAATCTACAACTATTCAAATGTAATGCCAATCGAAATCGCCAGATGCCTTGATCCTTCTCTTCATACTTTCCTCTATCACTCATCTTTGCTCTCGCTCTAACTCTCTGTAACCACGTGCGTGCCAGTGGCTTCCCGCCTTGCTTGGGTTGAAACGCTTAAAAAATTAAAGCCAAGCAGAAGGTAATACTTAATCAGCTTTTTCTCCCCAAAGATCTAACAATTTGTGGAACAGAATACGAATTGCATAGCACTCTCTTCCTACCTCCTTTTATTTCCTTCATATCCCCCACTTCTTATTTATCATTTCAGTTTCGAATTTAAACCTGTACCTTGAGTGACTTTCGAGCCTTATACTGTGTGAAATATAGTAATGAAGAAAACAATTCGATACTTTTAAAATAGGATGGGAAATTTAACGTTGCCAAAAAAAATCTGTCTTCAGAGTTCGAAAGCAATTGCCTTTCAGGCAGTGCTAATAATTATTTTATTTCTAAGAAATAAGGCGTTTGTTTTTCATTCCTTTCCAAACAGCCTAACAAACGAGTGAGCTGGAAATTGAAATATGTTTACGGAACAACTACTTTGAGTCGCCCAGGAAGAAAAAAAAGCAAAAACAATACATACTTTTGGTTATTCGTATCATGAACAGAAAACTATTTTGAGGTTGTAATATGAAAAATTACAAAGTGTAAGAAATGCAACAATCTAAAACAAAAACGAATGTAAAGAAGAAATTGAAGTGTTACATAAAATATATAATTTTTACCTTAGCCGCAAAAATAGTTGTCGGTATTGTTTGAAAACAAAGGACTTACCTGAAAAAGAAAGAAAAGTTCATGAATGAGATTTTCAGGAGATTTTTATTTATCAAGTTTAAACACATTTAAGTAGATTGAAATAAGATGCACATAGATTTTTTTTATTTATAAAAATGGATTTGATTTGAAAAACTATATTTTATAGAACATTATCTACATTCTTGTTGTCAAGCTCTGTCACGGCATCTTTTGGCCTGCATTTTACTTTTGATAGATATATAGATAGACAGATAGGTAGGTAGGTAGGTAGATAAATAAATAAATAAATAAATAAATAGATGGACATATATATATATATATATATATATATATATATATATATGTAAACCTTATTGGTCAGAGCTGAATTACACTATTAAAAATTGGAATAATAAATGTTAAATACACGTTTAAAAATACACACTTAACATGCACATCTTTTAAAAATGAGATCAGACAATTAAGTTTAACTCTTATTTTAAAATAATTATATATATATATATATATATATATATATATATATATATATATATATATATATATATACATACTGAATTAAGTGCAATATAAAAATAGTGAAAAATGAATATAAGTTGTATAAAATATATACTTTTCACCTAATTCAGCTTCGTCATTGTGAAATTCTCTCCCCCCCACACGCTGTCTCTCATGCTCTATCTCTCTCTCTCTCTCTCTCTCTATATATATATATATATATATATATATATATATATATATATATATATATATATATATATATATATGTAACTATACTCGTGTCGAAAAACCTAATATATATATAAATATATATATATATATATATATGTGTATAGTACATCCTCGGTTCTTGAATGTCTCAAATGTCGAACAGTTCGCTTTTCGACCAGAATATTCGAGCTGAAAATGCCTCGGTTATCAAACAAAATTTCGAACAACATTGCCGAATCGAGTTAACCCGAACGGAATAATTAGTCAACCGCCATGTTGTATACAACTGTGTGTTGTGCTGTTCTTTACTTTTCCAATTTTATTATACTGTGCTTTTTTTTCTCTTCATTCGTCCTCAGTTATATCTCCAAAGAAAGCCAATAGTGGCACTGGTAAACGAAAAAGAAAAGTTAAGAGAAAAACAATTGTTGATAATATTGTCTCTATGATGAAGATATTCTCTTCCCACTCAGTTTTATATGGCAAAATGAAAGATTTATACTATTCTTATAAATAGAGACGATTATATATTTCCTTCCCTTTCCAAACTATACCATCTCTTTCTTTCTCCTCTCATTTACGCCATAAACTGTCCTACATGCATGTACGGTAAAATGAAGTGTTTGTCTATATTTTATCTGTTTAATATTGTTTTTTTCCTTAGATTTAATTATTTCTCTGTATCACTTTAATTCTATTTTGTTTGACATATTTTGTTTCTATGTATATTTTTATTCGCATAAATATTATTTTGCTTAATTAATATTATCAATAATTATAATTAATTTTCAAATTACATTTTAGGATTTTCGAAAAAATTATAAACATTAGCATTAATAGGTGACATTATTAAAAAGCTCTTTCTGGACTGGAGTGACAGCATAGCTATATCCGACTGTGATCTTTCAGTATTCTTGCTAGTTTAGGCAGCACATTAACTAAGGCATTCTGGAATAGCTGAGCCTACAAGAGACAGGTATTTGTGAATGGTTTAGCGAGGTCAGTATTCTCAGGTTTCCTCTACATACGGTGTCTATCAGATTGGATTATTTTATGTCCATTCTTGGACGACCGACATTCCGGGTATTGAAGTTTCATGAGGCCATATATTCTCCACGGTTCGTGATTGGGTGCTCATTTTATTAGATGGCATCTTAGAATAAAATATTGACAGTGAACGGACAGTTAAACTCGATGAAAAAGGATTAAAAATCTTTATATTCCCCAATTTATTTTATAGATAATATTCATATATTTTGTTGGGCACGTATCTGAGTGATTAGAACGTTCACATGAGACACAGGTTCGAACCTCACCATGATCGATTTGTCAGAAAGGAGACTTCCTGATGCTATCAGACTGGAGTAGCCGATCCCAGCATGCGGCACCTTTGGAAGGAGCCTGAAAACCACACCACAGGTTGACCGTTGTGAGTGAAATAACAGTCGATAGCTGTGCTTGCACGAAGTCACAAGTCATCGTAGCCGAGTGCTTGAGAGTGTTGGCCTTGTTCAAATTATTGATCCCTATAGATAACTCACTCTTTCCCAGAAAATGTAACTAAGGTCTGCTCAGCATAGTTGCAGTATAAACCACAGGTGAGCTCTGTGGGTGTTGAATAAACACAAAATGTGCCTGGGCAAGTGTCTGCAATAGGGATTGGCTAGCCGCCCTAGTAGACGGGTATCCTCGAATACGAGTGGGCAGCTATACAATATTTTGTTTTTATAGTTTTCAAATTAAATCTGTGGCCTAATGGAATGGCTGAAACTGTTATCTGCCATCTCATCGTTATCTTTCTTCATTAACTCTTCATTTGTTCTACTGGCATATATTAACCCTAGAACACTAACGATCAATTAAAGTTACACCATTACTAACCATGAGTATATCATACCCGATTTTGAAAATATCAACAACAAACAAATTAAATATAAATCTTTATTTGAAATATTTTACATGCAGGAACTTCAAACTTTCTACTTTGAGTTAACATTAAAAGGAACTGTAACACGTATTGTTTAGGTAAGAAAATCAGGTACGGAAAATTGGAAAATTTGCTCTGGGTACTATATACCCATGGTTAGTGTTCTAGTTTTAAGGAAGCCTTTTAAAATTCAGGTGGGTTAAATTTTCCATTCCATTCTTTCCCATTATGCGTCCAATGAATTTCTGCTGATTTTCCTGATTCTGAACATGAGCGGGTTTTTTTGGTGTGGGGGGGGTTCTTTAAGACTTCCTCGTTGCTGTCTCGTACATTTTGTAGAACCACATTTCTGATGCCTCCCTTTTATCCTCGGCTGTGCGAAGATTACCCAGCATTCTCTAGCATATAAGAGGATGGATATCCGATGGCAATTTTTGTTTTCAGCATTGTTTCCAGCACTTTGATTAGCATTTGAAATGGCTAATATATCACTAACTTTCATAATCAAATATTATTTTGTACAACCCCATGAACATCACTATAATAATACAATCAAGTATATTTATACAGTCTCCTTATTATATTAATTTACTACATGACAGTCTGTTTAATTCCAGTATGCAGACAATCGATATTTTCTATCCTGTCTGTCTTAAATATTTGTTTATAATATTTCGTTTCCATACGCTTGTTATTTAATTTAAGTGAGACAATCGTACAAATTACGATATCCTGGTTGTATCTGAAACTGGGTTAAGTGTACAATTCAACATCATTACTTCAAACAATATCTTCAGCAACTAAGAATTAACATTTTTCATTGATCTTTTCCGTTACGAATATTAAGCATGTGATATCCGCCGTACATTGAGGAATCTGATGGAAACATCGTTCTTATTCCGATCTTTCCATCAAGAAGATTGATTGGATTCTTGAACGAATTCAGATGCTAATGGGAAACGAAAGCTTTTAGAGATACACTTTCGGTTAGGATTAACTTGGTTAATCTTTGATTATCTGAAAGTTGGTTCTGTACACGTGAGATTTATGGAGACCGTTTATCTCTCGATCTTCGTCTGCAATAATCTGTTCAAATGTAACTTTCTCTGTTGAAAGTTGGAGGGTGCTTGTGATGAACACACGTTGTGCCAAAATATATTTAATATTTCTTGATTTCGTTTGCTTCCTCTCATTTTATATTTTTGCACGAAAGTCAACTGTTAACGATGATATGTTGAAAATATGCAATACGATCCTGTCAAGAAGCGCCAGTTTTTTATTGGCAATATAACTATAAAATCCACATCCTTCATTTCGCTGCATATACAGAGACACGCATAAGTATTGGATACATTTTATTTCCTGTTATAACTCTAGTTTATGTTCGCCATTTTGCCTCATATTTGGTAAGTAAAGTTGTTTTAGTTGTATGTGGAAGGAAAATTAAAAACTCATGGTTGAATCCATTTTTTTTTATTACTTACCAAATATCAGGCAAAATGGCGAACATAAACTAGAGTTATAACAGAAAATAACATGTATCCAATACGTATGCGTGTCACTGTATGTTCAGATACATATATTTAAAATTGAACAGTAGATGCATATCTATCTCTCTATTTAATTAAGAAGTGTTTTCAACAGAAAGATGTTAGTGAAAAAAATGACATCATTGTACGTAGATATATTTTTTCAATTCTAAAAAATTTCGAAAGAAAAATTGAAATATATTTCAATAAAATGAAAACATGCAAAATAATGCATTACATTTATATTTGCTGTCATGCAAGCCTTCCTATGCATGCAGTCACTCACGCATCTCTCTGTCTCTCCCTTTCTCTCAGTCTATCTATCTATCTATATATATATATATATATATATATATATATATATATATATATATATATATATATTATTCTAGGAATATTTCTTACATGCAATCAATTTTTGATTCTGAAAAAAGTGTGGTAGATTTATTCTTTTCTTATAATATGAAAATGTGCATAAATTCATTCCACTGTTGGATCCAATATTCATTGACCAAATGTATACGTTTACATCTATCTTCGATCATACTCACGAATAACCTTCCATGTATTCCAATTTAATTATATGAGAAACACATTTCTCATATAATTTAATTCCACTACACGATGTTTATTCGTGAGTGTGAACGGTTTATGTTAAAAATAAGCAGACATAATGTCTATAATTTATTTAATCATACATATATATATATATATATATATATATATATATATATATATATATATATATATATATATATATATATATTCTTTATATATATATATATATATAGTTTTAACGTGTGCTATATTTATGGGATAAAGTGCTCAATATCAGAGATAGAGCGTATGTAAATATAAATATAAAAGTGAACATTGAATTCAACACTCAGAGGCAACAGGCTGTTTCGATTGCGTCCAGCATGAAACAGTCTGTCTCCTCAGAATGTTGACTTCAATGTTCACTTATATATATATATATATATATATATATATTGTTATATATAGATATATGTTGTTATATATATATATATATATATGTTGTTATATATATGTTGTTATATATATATATATATATATATATATATATGTTGTTATATATATATATATGTTGTTATATATATATATATATATGTTGTTATATATATATATATATATGTTGTTATATATATATATATGTTGTTATATATATATATATATATATATATATATGTTGTTATATATATATATATATATATGTGTGTGTGTGTGTGTGTGCGTGCGTGTGTTTTTCTGTATGTATATATGTAACATTTTGATGAAAGACAGAATTACTTTGCATAATAATTTATCTTTCATCGTCAATGCACATAATTCTCTAAAGAATAATATGGACATCGCGAGAAGATTTCGCTGTAAATTTCAACTCAGAAAAGTTTCAGGCCATGTATCTCGAACATATAAATATAATATATATAATATATATATATATATATATATATATATATATATATATATCTTGTCGGAGGAAGAATATTTTCTATGAAGATTTTTCGGACATTCAGGCCGGTAAATGTTATTTAATACTGTTTATTATAAACAGAGCATTTACTTAAATACTTGTAAAGAATGTTAAACATAAACATGTCTTTATATGATATGTATGATCCATTTTTCAATTTCTCTTTAACATTATTCTGCAACCATGAATACAATATAGCAATTAGCAGCAAAATATATCTATTCTAATGGCCATTAGTATACATCTTATCAGTTCTTTGTATTGGTCATTTTGTAAACTTTAAACGAATCATTATTCTGTTCATTAAACTTAACTTAAATGAAAGACGTCCTGTCACCCATGTCCTATTCTTTTGAATGCGTCAACCATTAGAGCATATTAAATACTAGAAATATTCATGTATATATTAACCTCCAGTAGTTTGAAACGTTTTTAAGGAAAGACAGTTATAACTTTCCTAGAATATTGACTTTTAGCATCTCATTACTATACATGAAATATGCTGGCCTGTCAAGTTTTTTTTAATTCCAGACCAGCGACCAAGCCCAGTTAGTTGATCAGAAAAAGCGTTCAATTAGAATGGAGCAAAATCTGTATCATGTTTAGATGTAACAAACTCTATCTTCTTCAATTAATTTAAAGTACTTTCATTAAAAACATTTTGAATCAATGCAGTTACTGATATAACAGAAGTAGTCAGTATTTATTCAATCGAATTTAGCCGAGGGCATGAAAGGGCAAAACATGAAGACCCAGTTGAAGTTTTTGAAATTCAATTTGTCAGTGTGCGTCCAGGGATGGAAAAGAAGATACATTTATAAAGAAAATTGTTAAGTTCGATAAAAGTTGGTTGAAACATCAACGAAAAATTAAGAAAGAAACCTATTTACGCAGGTTTTAACTATATGGGAGGAGTCAATTATTAAGTTAAATGACTGTTAAACTACCAACTTAGTGTTGGTTTACAATTGAGTGAAGTTTGTCTTAGATTGCTTGAAAATTGAGGAAGTTTTAGTCTAAAATTTGTGTGGAAATCGATTTATGTTGAAATCAATATTTCGTTTTTCGCGGAATTTTCACTAAACGCAGTGTCGTAGAAATAAAAATGAGGTATCGTCGAGCTCGTCCTGAAGTACGTAACCGACATACCGGAGAAAAAAAGTTGAATTTATTCGATTTTTGATCGGCTTTATCGATGAATGATTTTTTTTTAAAAAATGTATCGATTTTTACGCTAACATTACGCTTACATTACGCTAACATTACGCTTACATTGTAAAATGTATATACCAAGTTTGGTCAAAATCGGTTTGATGCATCTCGAGTGAAAATGCATCACACAGACGGACATCCTGTTTTATGTAGGGAGATTGAAGTAGTGATGGTTGCAACAGCTTTTTGAACACACCCTACTAAACACTGCTTATTACATTTGACTAATTTGCAGAATACTGTCGAGGCTGATAGACAATTTTGAAGCCCGCTATGCAATAAAGATTTGTATTGACAGAGATGTGCATAAAAAATATCCCTCATCTTCCCTACAGTCCAAACCTTGTTCCCTGTGACATTTGGCAGCTCGCTAAGCTAAAGACAAAAAACAAGAAAGAAAGATCTACAATGGCAGTCGTTTTGTTTATATTGAGACGATGAAAGAAACTATGACAAGCGTTCGGGACATGGTCATTTTGGATGATCTCCATGAGGCCTTCACGGAGTGGTTAGAGAACTGCAACTATTGCATTGTAGTCATAGGATCCTACTTTAAATCAATTTTGTTTTACAATACTGTTCACGCTATCCAAGGTCCGAGAGCCACTCGAGGTAGAGGGTTATATGTTGAAGCAACGGTTAGAAGAGGAAATGGGATAGTTTGGTTTGGTTTCGTTTCGTTTACGGCATATCAACCACAATGGGTTATTTAATGCCGACAATTTTTTTTTCAAATATGTATAGCTGGTAATATTTTTTTTTTAAATGTGTAGTTTGGTTTGTTCTGTTTTCTGGTATATTAACCACAATGGGTTATTTAATGCTGACAAGATTTTTATTTGTGGTAATATTTTCTTTTTTTAAAATATTTATTGCTGATACTAATTTGTTTAAAAGTATTTCTGGTACTAAAATCAATTTTTACACTTTCATAGTGTTTTGAGTCAGGTTGTGACACTAACTGGACCCTAGCTACCACCTGGGTCAGGGTGGACCTGGGAACAACAGCAATTAAGAGGTGGTTCCACGCTCATCAAAACCTCCTGATCAGAGACCTTGCTGTTGGGCGTTGTTTATCGTCTTACCCAGGACGCGGAAATAGAATAGACGGAGAAGACATTGGAAGAAATAGAAACAGTAAGAGGTAGTTGAAATTTCTGGGGCGCCTAATGAGGAAGGAGGGCTAGGAAAACCTGATAGTCACGGGACAGACAGGGAAAGACGGACAGAGGAAAGCATCATACGACCTACTTGGTGATCTTGAGTAAATGGATGGTAGAACAAGATTTGAGAGAAATAACAAAAAGACAAAGCCTATTAAGAACTACAAGGGACTGGAAGATGTGGAGGCCCAGGCTTTCTTATGTCCCGAAGTGACACGGCACATAAAAGAGGAAGGATCAATAAATGAAACCTTTTGTCTTTCACTATTAATTAAGAACATTTTGAAAATCCTTTGCAAAAGCTAAAATAGGAAATTATTTGAAACAAATTATTTGTCAATGTTATTATTTTATCATATTCCGTTTCTGTAAAGGATTTTTCAACAAATATGGACCATAAAGATCTTGCTTCAAAATACACGTTGTCAAAAAATGTTAACATTTGCAACGGTCGGAATGTAGCTGTAAGTTTCCTAAGCTAACAAGCAATTCCTTATTAATTCATCTGAAGTTCCATGAATTACTCATTTTCTTTTGCCAGAGTTGATGACTTCGCCGAAGTAAAGTATCAAATATGGATTAATAGTATTTTACTCTTCTGGAAACTATTTCAAGACGATTATTTCTTGTTTTTATAGTCATGTCTAAAACTAAAATTGAACAACATATATCATTTTCTACGATAGATCATGTCGTATATAACATATTTGCTTTTCTCATAAAAACGGCTAAGTGGAACGACGGTCAAAACTGAATATAGATGTCCTCCCAGTATTCAGCAGAAGAAGGTTTAAGATCGGCCTGGTTTTACATTCGGCAGCATGGCCTCTCATCGGCAGAGTGTGAAACCATTTCCTAATTATTTATGCCTGCATTCAGTGTCTGCTTGTTACAGTCATTTCCCAAGTCTCATAGAGAATACTTAGGAATGCAATGGCATGTAATACGTAAATGTATTTTCTAAACTGATTGTAAACTTACACAAAATTATGGTGAACTGATAACCGATGTTAATTGTTTTGCGAAATGAGCCTGTAGTGGACCGTGGGGTGAAGATGTGAAGAACACACGTAGGTTAAAATTTCCTGCTAGCCGGTCCAGCTACATGAGAATGTTCGACTTTAGTTAAGTCCAAAGAAGACAAACAAGACCGATATATATATATATATATATATATATATATATATATATATATATATATATATGATGAAAATGTGGAAAAGACAAAGCAAAATCCGAATATGTGAGTTTACTGTTTTTTATTTTTATTTATTTATTTAAAAAAAAAAAAACAAAAAAAACAGTAAACTCACATATTCGGATTTTGCTTTGTCTTTTCCACATTTTCATCATACCGTCGGATCTACATCCACATATTTGCTTACATATATATATATATATATATATATATGTAAACAAATATATATATATTAATAACAAGTTACAAAGACATGGGCAGTTACATAGAGTTTGCGTGGTGAATATTATGTGTGTGTGTGTTGTGGTGAGTGTTCGTACGTACGTGTATTGTTCTTAGCATGTTCCCAGAATTTGAGAAACGCTGCAGCTGTGAGAGGTTACATATTGGAGTTATTTGAAAAGAGAGATTTACCTCACCTCCACGCGAGGTGGCGGCCCAAGGCCTAAGTGGACAAGAGAGTTCGAGGCGAACGGTCAGCCAGTATTTATAGCCAGAGGATAAAGACCCCTGTTGAAGGATTAAGGGACTGAGGAGGAGTTAACTCCGACAAGCCTGCAGCATATCAAAGGATGCCTTCATCTTATGGAATTTATAGAATTTTTTTGGCCTATATTATCAGGAGTTATTTGGGTTGTTATGATCTTAGAATGGAGTTTAGGGTAAAGAAGACGTGTAGTTTTCATGAATAGTTATAGAAGTGTTGACTTTGTTAGTCACAAAAGAAAATATAACAGCAGAAAGAAAGCAGATTAACATTTATACTAATGTCATTGTGAGCTGAGGCAAAATAGTGAAATGATTAATTTCGGCAATATAATCTGATAGACAACAAGTTATAATTAAGCATAAGATTGTATTCATTGAAAGAAGTGCTTATAATAAAATATACAATTCTATTCCCTTTTTTCAAATCTGATTTTACAGAACCTAATGAATGGGAAGTTTATTTCCGCTACTTACATTAGTGTCTATGATGGCCGTATTTGACTTTGTAAGAGCAACTTGTTGTTTATAGCTACTATTCCTGGCTCCCGAATTACTCAATTTCCATTTGATTGTCATTTCCTTATTATTTGCTAACCTTTCAAAGAAAAGGGGCCATCATGAATCTAAGAATTTCCCTGACATTTCCACTCGACTAGGGCAAATAATTTAAGACGGCTTACCCAAGAAATGTCAGATGTCAGTTGTTTTCATGACAGAAACTGGCGGTTTTCAAACAACATGAACCCTTAAAACATGGTTTATAATCTGGAAAATAATTCACATCATTTACACTGATTTCCCCTTAATGTAAATAATACATGTATTCATAAGAACTCTTCTCAGCGATATAGACAGATATAAATTTATAGAAAAAATACATGCGGCCAGAAATGAAAATAAAAAGAACATTACGAAGAAAACTGATTATTTAGACGCAAGTCGAAGAAGAAAGTACAAAAGAGAAGAACTATGGGTGAGAGAGAAACAAGGGGGGAAAACACGTTTTGCCCAAATCAAAAGAACATGGAAAAAAACACATGATAGAAAAGTTTGTAAAATAAAATAATATGCATATTTATAAAACCCCAGTGACGAATAGAAATGAAATCCCAGGATAAATAAACAAAGAAATACTAAGAAGTAAATAAAATAAAAATAAATTCATAACTAAGGTGACTTTCTTTAAAAGTAACTAAAAAAATATTTGACCAAAGTGGAAATCAGTGTAAATGATGTGAAGGCTTGCAGGCTTGTCGGAGTTAGCTCCTCCTCAGTTCCTTAATCCTTCAACAGGGGTCTTTCTCCTCTGGCTATAAATACTGGCTGACCCTTCGCCTCGATCTCTCTTTTCCACTTCGCGTGGAGGTGAGGTAAACCTCTCTTTTCAAATAACACCAATATGTGACCTCTCACAGATGCAGCGTTTCCCAACTTCTGGGAACATGCTAAGAGCAATACATTATTCGAACTGTTATCCTTATCTTCATTTGCCATAATCACAACGTTTCAGCCGTTGCACGCTACGGCCTTCTTCAAGTGATTGGGATTTGAAAAGAAAACGCTTTATTTCGTCCTCAGCAGTGGTGAACCAAAACTTGGAGAGTTGTGTTAAAGGGAAATAACTGAGGGATCCAATAAGAGGAATGGTACTTGGAACTAGAACAATCTACCCCTGTGGACGAAATAGAGGGTCCTGTTCGAAATTCCAATCATTTGAAGAAGACCGGAGCGTACAAAGACCGAAACCTTGTGAATATGGCAATGAAGGTGAGGATAATATTCCGAATAATGTAAATAAGCATGTAATATACTTATATATTTACTGTTTCGCATACAATGAATTTTTGGCGGCTCGAATTTCAGATTTTTCCGCTAATCAATGATATGCCCCAAGATATGAAAATCGGCAATATGTACTCATTAGACACAATAAACAAATGAATAACTGCTATTCTGAGATACTCGCATCAGAATAGGGTAATAGCAAACTCTTAAACTTCTTATTACTATGTGGATCGGCGCCTACAAAATTAGTGCTAGGTACCGTACAGCTACCCTTTGGAAAAGCTGAAGTCCATCGCTACGCTAACAGATAGGGCTTAAATATTAAATAAAACCAGTTGGCAGTCTAAAAGAAGGAACATTCGGAATTATAAATTAAAAAGAAGGCAACGTAAAACTAATACACCCAATTTCCCCATGAATAATAAAGAAACAGAATAGTAGTGAGTCATGACCGCCTACATCCTGAATGGGCGACGTCTTAAAACAAACAAAAAAAGGTTATATTCTCACTGGATGCCATTATATTAAGCTTAATATATAACAACTGTTATAAGTGTTATATTTACACTCTTCTTTAGACATATCGGCATCTTGATCTTCACAAATGTCGGAATTTTTCTCAGAGGTTTGTTCTTTAGGCAACAAATAACAGCTTTGGATATTTTCTCAAGAAACACTTTCATAATACCTTACTGAGGTGACAAGATCTATCTTGATAGCAAACACATTAATATATATAATGTATAAGAGTTTTTAATTTTTGTTTTTTTGAATAAATGACTTTTATAACAGTAAACTTATAAGATACATAATTGAACGATTTCACATTAAATATTTCTGCGTTTTAGTATGAAATAAAATAAAAATTGATGTCAATAATGAAAGATCTTTTTTATGTAACGTATTTAAAATAAATAATAAATGTCACCTGTTAATAAATGAGTAGATTTATAAAATCCTGTCGAGTGTCTGTCTGTCCTTGTGAAATTCAAGTCAAAGGTTAATCATTTATATTTTTAATTATCACTCTAGTAAATAATATTAATCATTTTAATACGATTCCTTTTCAAAGGTGCCATTAGTAACAGATTATATGCCACCAACTTCGATGCCAATGTAAGTATCCATCATTATAATTTTATTCAAATTATAAACGAAAAACAGGCTTTTGATTACGCGCTGTGTATCTGACGCTAAACGCTGTTATATTGATTGAAGAAAGCAGTTTATCTCAACTGGTTCTGGACATAGATCTGTCAATTTGAATATATTTGATATAACACTGAAGCGCAAAGATTATCTAGACCATATATGGCAGCAATATTCAATGCAAAGACGAATTGTTGATTTGCAGATTTCAAGGATAGACTCAGGCGATAAATATTTATTGGCGGTAGGTGAAGCTATTGATTCAATGTAGGTGCCCCACCTCAGGTCAGTGGAAAGCCTGAAACCAAGCAGGCCCAAAGAGGCGCTCTCGTAGATTTGGGCATCAACCATTCTGATAGGAGGCAGTGAGGGTTCTCTGTGGTGGCTAAATTAGAGCAGTTTCGTTTTGGATGCATTAATTTTTACAAGCCATTTCCTACCCCAGTCAATCACAGGTTGGAAGTCCTTTTCGAGACCACCGGCCAGGTTAGTTTTGTCAGCGATGCCGGATTTACTATTGAGGTAGGAGTAAATAGTAATGTCGTCTGCGTGGATGCCAACTTGGGAATTGATGACACGGATATCAGAAAGTGGGGAACACCAGCGTTACTATGAAAGGAACTGGAAGAGAACCAGTTCAGGACAACCTACATATCACGGTTAGATAGGAATGATTGGATTAAATCAAGTAATCGTACTGTAATACCGTATCCCTGAAGCTTACGGAGAAGGCCGGCATGTCAAACCCTATCAAACGCCTTAGAAATATCTAGAGCCCGAACGCACGCTTCTTCGTTATTATCGAGTGCTTGGTATAAATATTCAGTTATGGCAGTGAGCACGTCAGCGGCAGACCGGGCACAGCGGAAAGATCATGGGATGTAAGGTGCTTAACCACTTCGGCGTTGATTAAAAACTCGAAGACTACTGAAGAGTGGTAGGAGACTGACAGGACGGTAGTTAGATAGGGCAAAATGGTCTCCAGACTTCGTAAAAACAGTGACAACATATGAGGACTTCCAACAGTAAGGAAAGCAAGAGTCAGTGAGGCAATAGTTATATAGTTTGGAATGGACTGGAGACAGCTCAGGAGAGTAGTTTATGGTCAAAATTAGTTTTATAGTTAGGGTTAGCGTTACAAGAATATACATAGCAACCAATAATTTTTATTGGGGTACCCTTATACGACTTATATCAGAAGAAATGATATTTCATCTAAAGAAATATTATATATATGTTAATGATTATTATCAAAACTACAAAAAATTCCGTAGTTTGCGATTATATATATATATATATATATATATATATATATATATTTATAGATAGATAGATAGATAGATAGATAGATAGATCTATATCTTATCTCAGAATGTTACAATGTTTTTTCCATTTCGCCTCCTGTTTTCTTTTATAAATATTGTTCGTATATTTTCTTTTGAATACGTTTTGGTGGGTAGCATATGTTAAAATGCATATTTAATACTTAAAATCCTATTATTACCCATCAAAATTTCCAATCGGTCACCATTTCTTGTTCAGTTCCTCATCGCCCACCATACAGTTGAAGTAGTCCACCGGTGGGCGATATCGCCTAGGTTCGATTAGCATATGTTGACATACTTTTTAATGCGCAAATTCTCATATCGCTAACCAAAATTTCCAATCGACCCAGATATTCTGTTCAATTCCTCATCGCCCACCCAACAGTTAACATCGCCCACGGGTGGGCGATATCGGCTAGGTTGTGTAGACTAATCATTTAATTCATCCACTATATTAATACTGGTGTTATTTAAATGTTATGACTACACTAGAAATGGACTTCACAACAAATCCAGAAGTTAGGTTAGATCTGACAATTGGGTCGCGTTTGAGGACATTTGGGTGACCTCTCATAATTCAGTATAATGCTTCTTACAATTCTAATTGTAATATATTCATAACTACGCCGATTTTGTCAGTTTTCAACAAGCAATATTTTACACATGTATTTACGTAGTAGTACCTTCTAAGACTGAGCGAGTAATATACGTAAGATGCTGAACAACGGAAAAAATTGAAAGCCATGACTAAAGAATCGTGTACCCGAAAAGTATTTGCTGTACTGTAAGCATTTAATAAGAATAGAAGCCGCTTGACACACGATCAGCTGAGACATCTAATATTAATCTCGTCGTCCGGGTCGAGATTTTGAGGTTGTCTTTACGATTACGAAGTATCTGGAAGAACCTCGTTACACTCTGAGTGAAAGCGATGGGCATGCTGATAGGGTAATTTTATCGAGATTATGGAGTGTGACGACATATTTAATTCATGTTTCAATGAGATTTCTACATTACGGCACGGTAGGAATTCAGTGGAAATCCGACAGTCATCTCACAAAATGAATTGAGATTTTCTCATCAAACTGGAGAATTATTTCAAGGAGAAGAGCGATGTCCATAAACTCACAATATTAAACGAATGAATAATAAAAACCTGAAATGGCCGCAAAGTTTAGAAATATAATGAAAAATCGAGATAATTTCATTAAATTTACAATCATAAAAATTTGTAATAAAAATAAGGTGTGTGAGGAGGTTGTCAGCCAGAACACTTTCAGAAAATCTGATAAAATATTCAAATATCTGATTTAACCTAGAATTCTCATTTTAGACATCGAATTCCAGCATCTCTTGTCTAACGAAGGAACAGTAAGAAACTGATATGAACATCAACCAGATCCCGTTGACAATCTTCAAAAACTATCAAAATACAACGACCTTGAAATGGAAATCTAAAAGATGTGACACATGCGGATGATAATTCCTGTTATAGTTGGAGCCCTCGGACTGATTGGAAAGGTTTCCCATTGTCTCATTGTGGGGTTCCTGGTAGCCCATGCCTTAATGAAATAAAGAATATTGTACCCACAACTACGGTGCACATGCGGATGATAATTCACACATTACGAAGAGCTTTATCTATGTAAACGCGCGCATGTGCGCGCGTGTGTGTGCATGCGTTTTGTTTTTGTGACAAAATTGATTAGAGGAAAATTAGATTAGATCTTTGGTTGTAACCCGAAAGAAAATACGTATACAACAGAAATCCAAGGAAATAATAATAATAATAATAAAAATGATGATGATAATAATAATAATAATAATTGTTGATGTTGTTGCTATTATTATTATTGTTGTTGTTGTTGTTAATTATAATAAAAATAAGACGAAGTGTGGAAACGTTGTTACTCGGAAGAATTTTATTAAAATTTATTGTTATTATTCGCATAGCACTCTTCAAATCGGAGAGTGTTATTAATGTATGTATCGATACTTTGTCCCTTTTTTAGACTATAGATGACGTTCCCTACCCACCTACGACAAGGGTTAGCGTGTACTATCTGTACAATCGATGGAGATATTTACATAAGAGTTAATACACAAAATATAAATGGATTCATATTGTATGGTACTCAATTCTTTTCAAGATTTGACAGAATTGGTATCTGATGATTATCACGGGGAATCAAGTGACAACAAATCAGCTCCATACGTCATATATATCCTAAGATTAAGGCAATTGTTGTTTTCAAATTATTCTGTTTATCCACCTTTTCCAAATGTACCATTTATTTATGTTCAGTGATCATGTTCTGATATTTCTCCATATTTATTTTGTCGGTTGTCTCGGTTGCCTGAGCGAAATGTGATAACAACCTACAGATAGTTTTTGACATTGATTAGATCTTGTCTGGTGCCCTGGATGGTGTGACAAGTTTAAAGCTTAAAATCGCATAGGATTTGGAATTTGAATCATCTATTTCTGCTTTGGTTTTATACAGTTGAATCAATAAAGTCTTCACCATTATTGATACCATTTCTTCCTTTCCGCGGTAGAAATAATATCAACTACATTTTCTGAAATTATTACTTCTTTATTTAGATTATTCGGACTATTGTTCTCATTTCTGTCGCCATATTTATTCGGCCGTTGTACGCTCTGTCCTTCTTCAGGTGGTTGGCATGTCGAACTCAAACCTTTATTTCGCTCACTGAGGTAGAATGTTCTAGTTCAATGTACCATGTTTTACTGGGTATTATATGCTAGGCCACACAAATCTCCTGAGCCGACCAAGCATAGAAATGAATACAATATGGGAACAAGGAATACAATATGGGAACCAGTAATAAGGACTGCCAGAGAAAAGCGATAATAACAGCAAAATTGCAATATAAGGTCTGGTGAAAACATAGAATGATAACAGCAAAAAATAAATTGAAATATGAGCACTGGTAAAAAATATGTGTCGATGGCATTAGGTTTATAATACCCAGAAATTCATATTCAGATGTCCTCAAGAATACATGCCACAGTGGATAAAGACATTAGTTAGATCCAGTGACAGGACCAAAATAGTGTGAGTTCAATACCTGGTTAAGGCAGTGGAGAACTTGGAGAGTGCAATTAATAGGAGATAACTGATACCTGACATCCATTAAACATGGCACAGTGAGTGAAATAATGGGTTCAGTTCAACCACCTGAAGACGTCCGGAGCGTACAACGACCGAAACGTTGTAAAAAATATGGCGACAAAGATGAGGACAATAGTCCGACTAATGTAAATAGTGTACATAAAACCTAATCTCAGAAATATAGACATATACTACTTCCTTGTTTAATTAACATTTTTGCTTTTCTACTACACAGCTATCCATGAGTATCAGAAAACTTTTCT
The DNA here is from genome assembly GCA_964036315.1 of Acanthosepion esculentum. Classification (NCBI taxonomy): domain Eukaryota; kingdom Metazoa; phylum Mollusca; class Cephalopoda; order Sepiida; family Sepiidae; genus Acanthosepion; species Acanthosepion esculentum. Next base: position 30,796,882 of record OZ038495.1, on the reverse strand, counting down.
AATAATGTTTGTACATATGCATTTTTAACATCATTTCCCTCTAAGCAAGGCGATAAAGCCTCTAAGACGTAGAATGTGAATGTGCATTTGAACTTCTGAAGATCAATGTTGACTAGGAAGCAACAAGACAGAAGGAAATTCCAAGTGCGAGAGAATAAATTGTTAGCATAGAATTTAGTGTCTCAACTGTAAAATGATGATACCATGCCGCCAATCTAGGAGTGTTTTTAAATTCATAAAGCCTAGGTCTCATATAGGAAAGTTCATCAGAATAATTACCATGAGTGTATTTATAGTAAAAGGCACAGGGAAGCCAGGATTTCAGGTACACTGGAAATTCTTCTGTTGATTTTATCAAGAATCTCTAGCAGGAGCAGCAGACCATATATGACAGCAAAATTCACGGCATTTGAGATACTTTCGGACGGAAAAAAATTATGTAGCACTACACAGTGTACCAAATTTCCTAGCAGCAGACCCATGTAAAAATAAGTTTTCTAGTATTTGGTCTCATCTCCGATAACTTCCTGACCCTAAAATCTTTTTCATTCTTTCTTCCTTTCAAGTCATTTTATATATATGTATGCTTAAAGAGTTCCAGTCTATTTACCGTGTCTACTGTACTAAATATCCAGGTATTTTCATTTTTCACTAACTGAAATCTGTATATCTATTTTCTTTGTAGAAAACTAATAATCCCCCTTTTCTAGATTTCTTAAAATAAACTCTCAAATTTGGTGTCAGAATTTCCGTTTCATATTTGCCAATGTAGAACTTGTTTTGTTTCTATAGTTTCTGCGAAATAGAATTAAGCAATAACTTCTAATTTAGTGATTACTCGATCTAATGTCTTCTATATAATATTGGCTACATTCATGTGGATTCGAAATAAAGATCATTCGGCCGTATTTAGTTCAAACGTCCAGTTCATCTTTTCATATTTTTATTAACCTTTCTTAATATTATAATAGCCTGCACCCTTGTTTAGGCAGCAAACTCTCAGTAGCCATTTCACCATGGTTTACGAAAGCGGACATACTTCAGAAACTATCGGACAAACTATGTTGCCTAAGAATAACATTGAAAATATTTTAGAATAGAAAAAATATTAAATATCAAAAAGAAATTACTTAGCTTTTCACCAACTCCTCTCACAAATACCATATATATATATATATATATATATATATATATATATATATATAATTAAATATAACATACAATGAATGACTATTAGGTCTGATGATCTGCCTAATATGTCAATAATGTTAGACAGATATTAGTTGATAACAGAAAAATACTCACACATACACACAGTAAAAAGGACCTTTAGATATTGGAGGCCATCTACATTAAAACGAAGCAACCCAAACTCAACAAAATTACATTTCAAACTCGTCACAACACATTACATTCCATCTAGTCATTGCTTCTGCCGTACTATTTCTGTCTAGCGCGTGTTATGACGTCTTAGAACCGCATCTTGCACTTACGATCTGCGTCTGCTATTCCGCGACCGTTATCGTCTCATAGCAATGTTCTGTCAAAATAACAAAATATCATCTTTGACGGTGGATATCTTTGTTTTGTATCTGCATAACCTCTGTGAAGATGGCTCATGTGGACCGAAATCTTAGGATCGACTTAATAAAAAAATCCAAATGCCGAACAATTTTTGTCTTTATATTCCCTAGATATTAAATCAAACATTGGAACATTAGAACGACACATGATCAAACATAATAGGCATTCATTTTATGTTATATTTAATAATATACGTTTAAATAATGACCTGCTGCCCCAATATATATATATATATATATATATATATATATATATATATATATATATATATATATATATATGGAGAGAGAAAGAGAGAGAGAGAAACTAAAAACTTCAAATTTAATTATAGAATTAAATTAAAGTCTGTAGTCCTGTTTCATTTTCTAGTGAATTTTGGAATAGCTTATTTTGAAATTTAATTTAATTGAGTTATAGAAGCACATACATTCATAATATTAGTAGCTAAGGATACGGGGAAATCCAATCATTTTAACAAGGGGTGGTAGGGTATTCCTTTTCACTGACAACTATTCTATCAAAATATGAGTTACTTCGGAAAAGACGTTAATTCAAGATAGGGTAGGGGTGCCGTTTCCAACGAATGATAACATCCGTTCAACGCATGTCTGGTCTTTTTCAACGACAAAAAATTTTCAGCACTTTCGTTCCGCCGTTAAATTTGTACTCAAATACATAAAGATTTTTTCTAAAAGTGTTGTAAAAATTGTATATGAATACGTCGTATTGAACTACAAATTCTAAAATATTATTCTTAATTTTAATTACTAATAAACTATACTTCTTTTAAAAAAGTAAATGCAATAGAATTAGATAGATAGATAGATAGATAGATAGATAGATAGATAGATATGAGTTTTTGTTTATTATGCTATAAAATCAACCTGGAAACTCAAAACTGAAATACAGGAATACATTGCTTATCAAACGTAATATTTAAGAACATTTCATAAAGACTTAATTGTGATGTTATTCATTTTCAAATGGTGTTTAAACATAGATTACACATTTTCCGAGATGACTGTCCCCCGATTGAAGATTATCAAATGTGAAACCAAATAACAAAAATTACTGAGATAATCCTTCATTAAGATCTCTGAAGATTTATTTAATTTTCGTTGGCAAAAGAGTTTTAGAATTATGTCAAAACAAAAACAAAACAGCTAATATTCTCTGAAGACTATTACATTGTCAAGAATTACTAATCAATTGAAGCGCCATATGAAAAACCAGTCGTTTGTTTCTAAAATAGAATGCGCAATAAATCGTTTAAGACTGAAAATCGGTTAGAATGGCAGGGGACATGAAATTTTATGAAAAGTTCTTTTAAAATGTGCCTTCTCTCTCTCTCTCTCTATATATATATATATATATAAATATATAAGTATATATATAAGTGAAGATAGAAATCAACACTTGGAAGCGACAGTCTGTTTCATGCTAGATGCAATCGTCAGGCCATGAGTGCTGTTATTTATCTCGGCTATTTATATATATGGGTCAGTGGTGCATTGTGGGTAGTCTATTTTTGCGGTTACTTTACTGGAAGTAGTTTATTTGTTTATTTATTGATTTGCGTTGAATTATGTTGCTTGTTTTTATTTATTTTTTATTTTTTTATTTTTATGTCTTTTCCTAGATATTTTTATTCTTTTATTTTTACTTTGATTGGTGTTTTTATTAACGTACTAAAAAAATATATAGCTTATTTAATAGTTTTGTTTTTCTTTGGGAAGATAATTAAAGCTAATTTGTTCAATTTTGGGGTTGATTGTTGTAGATTGTTCTAACTATTATTTTGGCGGGAACAGTTTTTAATTTGTTTATTCCTTCATGTATTTATTTGGATTGATTATCTTTATAAAAAATATGAATAAAAATTAAAAAAATAATTAATATACTCCGGTACTTAAAAATCGAAAACCAAAAAGAGAAAATATAGAGTGTAACAAATAAATAATAACAAGTAAAATAAATTGATCTAAATACATACAAATATATAAATGAACTAACAAACAATACCAATAAACTAGCCGTTAGAAAAAAAACAAATAAAAATAATCAAGCATGAAACAGACTGTGTTGACTTCTATGTTCACTTTTATATTTACACACGCTCAATCTCTGATATTGAGCACTTTATATATATATATATATATACATGTGTGTGTGCGTGTGTGTATATATATATGTGTGTGTATATATATATATATATGTGTGTGTGTGTATGTAGGTATATATATGTCTGTATGTATATATATATATATATATATGTATATATGTATGTATGTATATACGTGTGTGCATATATATATATATGTATATATGTGTCTGCATATATATATGTATATATGTATATATGTGTGTACATATATATATATATGTGTGTGTGTGTGTGTGTGATCAAGGCCTTGTACTGCTTGTCAGGCTAAATTACTGTCCAACCGTATAATCTGTCTGTTTTCAGGTACTTAAGAGAAAAGTGACCAAACTTTCTACTTTGTCACGTTTATGGCCTTTCCATGTTTTATCAGGGCCTATCACAGGATCATGGAAGCTTAGTCAAGTACATTTTATAATCTGTCTGCCCTCAAGTTCAATTACCCAGATATTTTTAAAACCGTCGAGAGATAATCGTTCGTTCTTCATATAATATTATTTCGTCAAAGCAATGAGATAAAATGTCGGTGTTGCCTTTCCCTTTGGTTGGCAATAATTACTGTTTTGATAAAATCATTTACTGGAATGATTTCTTTTGTGTGCCATCCTTACCCCACCGAGCGATATGTAGACTCAAATTACGTCACAATGGGAAAAAATAATTTGCATATTATATTATTGTACTTCATGGTATTTTCATTTTCAACTCGATAATAAATTGATGGCCTAAAGCAGAATCGTAATCACGTCATGATCTGGATGGTTCTATAGACTAAATCTTATGAAACATTAGCGAGCAAAAATCACATTCGAGCTTTGATTGTTGCCCTGACTTTAACACGAATGGACACAGGACTCCCCACAGTAGGTTTTTTCTTTATTTTCTATGAATGAAAGTCGTCTAGAAAAATAATCCCTACGCTTTGGAAGTCAATGTTTCTTCCTTCCTCTAAGAGTAAAGTGCTCAGTCTCGGCTGCCATATGACACATCACTGGGATGATAATGATAAACATTGAATCAAATGGGAAAAAACTGCACTGTCTTTTCCAAGAGGATATTGAAATTCATGGGGAAACAAAGAGAAACATTGTGTATGGAGTTCAGAGAACATTCGTTTGATTCTATATATTTGCTAGGTTGAAGTTGAATATAGACATTACTTTATATTCTGAGCACATTCTAGTTCAAGAAAATATTGGATAATCTATATTCAACTTCAGTTTTGAAAATCGTTAGCATAAAAAAATATCCTAAAATAAGTTCCCCTTGAACACACACACACACATACGCACCCACACATATATAACTTAAATTTGATGTATACATATACATGCACACGATGTAACTTCATTGATTTATATATATATATATATATATATATATATATATATATATATATATATATATATATGCACGCACACACACACACACACATATATATATATATATATATATATATATCATAACTAATAAGTAGGAAACAGATCTCAATCTAATATATTTCACTTTATGAAAGTGTTATGGGAACTTACCTATAACGAGAATGTATTCTTCCTGACTCTATAAATACTGCGCCTCTCTGAGACAGAGAGAGAAGAGGAATGAGTTGAGACTCAGTCTCTGACTGTGCGCGACTCTTGTCGAACTCTCTGCTTTGGCAGAGAGGAACCCGGACGAGGCTTTGCCGCAGGGCAAAGTGTCGTCCGGGGAGGTAGACCGTCCCTGAATCCGTTTATACGGGTTCTAAATGGGCATATGTTTGGCCGAGCCTACGGGCTCGGGGAGCCCACATTAAACCGGCCTTGTGCCACATTCGACCCACGTGGGAGGGTTGTTAAATATCGAAGAGGAATGAGTTGAGGCCTTACGAGTCAAGACATATCAGTTCACTCTAAACCAGACTGACAGTTGATACTAACACCTTCAACTTCTTGTATTATATTTCTGTTGTAATATATCTTTGTTATTCTACTCTTGTGTTCGTTTTCTTCTTACTTGGTTCTACCTTCGTTCTACCTTGGACCATAACCGTGGAGCGAGGATATTGGACCATAACAGAAGGTTTCTTCAGAGATCAAGATAGAAATGATAAAAAAACAAAGACATTCAGATTAATGGTATGTTGTGTTTTCGTCATCACTTATTGGTTAGATTCTTGTCACGTGTCATGAAGTAACAGATACTATTCAAATATGTGTAAAAAACGCATTCTTGATAATAAATTCTGTCATGATTAGTGTGATGCTGCAGGACGTTTTTAAATTTTCTTTTTTCCTATGATTTTTCATTAAAAACCATCTACACTACACCTGCCATTTCATCTTAAACACAAAAGAATGAGCTCACAAAAACCATAAAACAACAAAAGCAAAAACCTCTTACTAAAATTATACAAAATTCATAATCCTATCCTCCAACACTTCCTGTAAACTCACAAATGAATTAGCCATCCCTAATACGAATATCGTTACAAAAACATTCAAGACTATCGGAGATATAATCAGGATTGAAAATAAAATAAAATAAAACATTTCAAATGTCGGAGTTTATCAAATCATAAAACTATTGTGCTGTAACATGTACATTGGGGAGGCATCACGTGATCTAAAACAAGCATCCAAGAACACAAAAGATTCCCTCATCTTACACCGCAACGACTTTAGATATAACTTTAATCTCACCAATGCCAGCCTTATTGATAAAGAAAATAACACTTTAAAGAGACAATATGATGAAAATTTATTTATAGTAATACTACCAAAAAAAAAAACAGCTAATATATATTTATAGTAATACTACCAAAGAACCGGCTAATATTATCTGAAGACTGTTCTATTGTCAAGAAATACTAAGCAATTCAAGCAACATATAAAAAAACATTTTTTGCCAAATATAAAATGGTTTGATTGGATCTAAAATAGAATACGCAAAAAATTGCTTAAGACAGAGAAATAATAAAAAATAAAAACGTTTAAAAAATACATTACGTCATCATTTTTCCACAGATCCATTATTCATGAATATAACTTATCTCTTGCGAATACTTAAAAATCAATGAAGATGAATACAAAATACGCAAGATATATGCTTTAATGAAAAATAAAACAAAAACATAATTTTTCAAAACATCCTGCAGCGTCTCACTACCTTTTACCCATTTTAGCATCAATAATGTTTTCTTATACATAGTTGAACATTATTGTGACACGTATCTACCCAATAAGAAAAAAAACACAATCAAAACAACCTACTACGTCTTACTAACTTTTACACATTTACATATATAATGTTTCTCAAACATATTTGAATATTATCTATTACTTAATTACACGTGACACGTATCTAACCAATAATAAAGAGACGCAGATTAATGTTATGTTGTGATTGGTTATTTGTGTTTATCGTTTTTTTATCGTTTTGTATCTTGATCTCTGATGAAGCTTTAATAACGTGAAATATATCGGATTAAAATTCATTTCCGACTTGTTCTTCATCCTATCATTTTTCGGATTCCTATCCATACTCTCTCTCTCTCTCTCTCTCTCTCTCTCTCTATCTGTCTTCATATAATATTCTTTGAAATGTTTATGTTTATTTCTTTACAACAATAGTCTTTCTTGAAAATAGTCACTAAACTCACACACATATATATATATATATATATATATATATATATATATATATATATATATATATGAGTTTGTAAACAGTGACTATTACTGCTACTAATGTAATACTCTTCGATAAAACGAATCGAGTTCTCTCAGTCACTGGCGTATTTAGCTAAAAATAAATAGGCTTAAATTCATCTTAATCCATGCCGTGCGCCAACGGCTTAGGGGAAGGTTATCCGACTGAGGCCAGTTCAGCCGGTTTTCAGAAGATGTCTATATATATATATTTATATATATATATATATATATATATATATATATATATATATATATATAATAGCACAGTTTTAAAGTAAGCTATAATTATAGGATAAATTGCTCAATATCAAGGACAGAGCGTATGTAAATGTAAAAAAGGACATTGAAGTATACACCCAAAGGCGACAGTCTGTTTTATGCTTACAAGCGTATAAGCATGAAACAGACTGTCGCTGCTGGGCGTAGACTTAAATGTCTAATTTTTAGAAAAAACGAACTTCCTCTTAGCATGGTCTCTTCAGGCAATAAATTGAATTTTCTATCTCAAGACACTCTTATATACAGAAACATTCACTGTAATATATGTGTGAGCATATACATTTGGCAAAGCGATGATTCTCCCATATCTCGCTAGGGTAAGTAGCAGAGTAATCTGAGCTAAATGAAAACATTTAAATAGCAGGGTAAACTTCGTAAAGAGTAATAAATCCACTATATTTTTTCAATAATTCATGCCAATTTACAGGTGAAATCTACCGGGATAATGTAAATACATGATCACCTACATCTTTAAGAAATAATTTAATTCAAAATGGTTGATTGATTGAAATTGTTTTAGTAACTATCAACCATTTGTTGGTTATTTAAAAGCGAAACATTATTTCGAATTTTATATAGTTACTAACAGTAGCCGGCCTTTCTAAGCGGTTACCCATCTAAGTACTGACCGGGGTTGCGTGTATTGGTGATCTTAATCATTCTTTTTGCCTGCGAATATTTGACATTAAAAGCAGTGAACGGAGAAACATCCAAGCGTTATGAATGAATTGCTTCCTGACCACCTTGGACATCTCCTACGTAGACCACGTCATAAATGACGCAGTTTGACGCACCATCAAAGAAGAATCAGTCACATTAGAAGAGGTCGTAACTATTCTCAAGAAGAGAAAGTTGAAATGGTACAGGCACGTCATAAGAGACAACAAACCTTCCGCTTTAGGCAAAAAAAGAAGAGGCAAACAGAGGGAAAAGCGTCAGTGAGTGGACTGGAAGATCATGCCCAGTGGCCAGAAACCCAGTCATATGGAGGAAACTGGCTTTATGTTCAGATGCGCAGAGATCCTACGATCACACCCGTTCATGGGACTGATGATGACGAAATGGCGTCAAGCGCCATGATGTCTTTTTTCTAATTTATCCTAAACATTGGATATGAAAATAGTGAGTGTATTTAACTTTAATAAACTTTTTTGGAACAGTTACAAATATTTTTGTGAAAGGTTTGGAAGAAATGAAACTGCAAAAGTGCATTGAAACAATCCAAAGAAGAAGAAGAAGAAAAAGAAGAAAAAGAAGAAGAAGAAGAAGAAGGTGGTGATGGTGATGGTGGTGGTTTATATTATTGTTATTATTATTATTACAGCAACAACCACCACCACCATCAACCCCGCCCATCTGAGCCCTTTCTACCGCTTTACCGCTGGTAGGGAAAAATGACGTAATGCTCAGCCACCGGTTGAACGGTGAGTAAAATCCTGCGTTGTGTTTTGCTACTGGGTGCCTTATTTTGAAGAGCCAGTCAGAAAAGCCGTAATATTCTGATGTCATCGAAATGTATACCAACATGCCCGCGCCATTTTATTGTCTTTTGTGCATGAGTTTTAGATAAAAAAAGATCGTTTTTACCAAGAAGCTTGCAGAGTATAAACCTGGACACTCAAGAAAGCAATCAGGGAATATTTTAATATCTACCATTAAATATTACATACCATTTGTTTGCGAACTTTGACTTAGGGGAAGGGTTTAAAAAAGGGCATGGCCCAAAGGGATATGAACATAAAACCAGCAAAGTTACGGAGTGGTACCAATATACGAAACCCTATATACCCTTCATGACATGCTATGTGATATACATCAAAGACAAATTCCCTAGATATGGTGACAGTTTTCATTTAAAAAATAGCGGATAATTTTACAGATGGTTTTAAGTTTCTTTTTACATCGGGCAACCCAGTTTATTCAGACTGTCTTTGATTGAGAATATTCCCCCAGTATTGAGAGATGAAACCGTCGCCTTGTCTTTTAATTTAAATAAAACCTAATTCGCTCGAAACCCAGTCATAATGCTACACAATTCTCCCAAACATAAAGCGACCGTAAGAGGTATGTCCTGCTTTCTCAAGTCAGAAAAATTACAAGCAACACTGTAAACCTACACTGATATATCCTGTATACCACTTTCATTTAATAATACAAACCTGTACATGTTAACACCACTAATCAATTGATATTAGAAGCCACATGAGTCCTGCCTGGTGTAGCAACAGGAGATCATTAAAAATAAGGATTGGTCCAACTATTTCAGTAGTTTGCAACATTTACAGAAAAACGTGCTTTTCAGAAAAGAAAAAGAAAAAGCCAACACAATATATATATATATATATATATATATATATATATATATATATATATATATATATATATATATATATATTGTCTTGCCTTTTCTTTTTAAATCTTTTTTTTTATCCTTGTTTATAAATTCTAGTTGCATGAGGTCTTTTTTTAATTTTTTTACAAGCTTTCATCTGTGCATGCAGACATCATCAGATATGAAAATATATTTGTTTTTTACATCCAGGTAATAACAGGACAAAGGGGTGAATGTCATTTATTATATTTGTTTGCGAAGATGTATTCTCGCCATTTATATCATTAACTTCAATATCTGTTTTTTGTATGAATCATTCATGTAATGTAAATTGAACTGCACCACGTACTTGATATTAAAATAACTGATCCGACGTGCAATTTTCGGATAATAACTGTGACATTCCTCTATTTATTGAACAATTTAGTTCATGACACATTGACTGAAAAACTTACCAGTATATATATATATATATATATATATATATATATATACACAAACACATTCTTGGTGGACACACGCACTCTCTCTCTTTCTCTCACTGTCTCTGTCTCTATCTTTCTCTCTCTCTCTCTCTATATATATATATATATATATATAAAAGAGAAAGAGAGAGACAGAGAGACTGACAGAGAGATTTCACCCAAAAACGTATGCCACCTCTGGAAAGGAAAAACTTGTATACATATTATAATACTAAATATTATTCAGGCCTCAATTCAGAGATTCGGACGATACGAGATTAATACCAGTTACATTTGGACTCTACAATCACAAGAGATTCTCAAATTGGCGGACATTAACTTTCAGACATTATATATAATGTCATCTGTCGAGAAAATATCGTACTACAGTGAACAGTGATATCGTAATTTGATAAAATTACGAGAAAACAAGATTTTCTTTCCAAAAATGTATACATTATTTTGGCGGACTCTGTATTATGATTAAGGATGCCCCACGTAGCCGAGAAGTTAAGACACGTCAGATCTAATGACGGTTTTCTCTAGAGAATGCAGTTTCGAATCCGGTGGAGGGGGCAAATTTTTTTCTAACAATATTTAGGCCAGTAGATGGAAATGAATAAATATACTGTTTAATAGATAAAAAACAACATAGAATTAACTCATATATATATATATATATATATATATATATATATATATATATCTCCAAGTAAACGATTGGTGTATACCGAATAAATTCCAATAACTAACAAATACTATTAAAAGAGTGATCAATACAGAGTAGAGCAAATATAATGATTTATTCGAAAATTAAAACATAAATATGTTATAAAATCACTACAAAAATAGCAAATTTTTCTCAAAATTTCTGGTGTCTTATCAAGTGATGGTGTTGAATGTAAAAACTACAAATTCTACATTCAAGACCATCTCTTGATAAATTCTACAACACCATCACTTGACAAATTCTACATTCAAAACCATCACTTGTTAAGACACCAGAAGTGTTGAAACAAAATGGCTATTTTTGTAGTGATTTTATAACCTATTTTTATTATAATTTTCGAATAAATAATTATATATATATATATATATGGTGCAGTTCAATTTATATTAAAATTAATTAAAAGTAGATTAGTAAAGTTAATGATATAAAATGGCGGAATCCCTTAGTTAACAAATTGTTAAAGGTGCATTAACCTACAAATCACTCGATGAATGTTATGATCCTTGTTTTTTTTAAATTATAAGCACTATAACGTCTTACTTTAATACGCAAGTACTTTCGACTGTACATTCAGTCATCTTCAAGCATGGAAATTAATTTGTTTTTTGGTAAAATTCGATTTTACCAAAATTTTGCCATTTTATAATCTACTTTTTGTATGAATGATTCATTGTAATATATATATATATATTTAAGCGCTATATATATATATATATATATATATATATATATATATATATATATATATATATATATAGTGTGTATTCTCCCGTCTTATTCGCAGCTCAGTTCCATATGACTTGATTATATTGGTGAAAGCTTTCTGAAGAATTAACCACAATTAGGAAGGCTCGACTACGACCCTCGATAGACAACCATAGCTATAGAACCCAGTCTCTGAGTTACCCAAAGCAGGAGCGGGTAGAAGAGGATTAATACTCTTCCCAAGATTACTAGCACGTAAGCGATATATTTGAGTGTATTTCGAACTCGACTCTCCGATTCCTCAATCCGAGCCGCTATCCCCTACTCCACTGTGCTTCCTATAATCTCTGTGTATTTAATTAGCAAATGTTCTTTATGAAAAATATTATTAGAAAAAAAAAAAAGACAAGCACATTGTGATGATTAAGTTAATTTATGAAGCACCCCCCCCAGTTCGAATAACAATACCAAATTTATCCATTTGTTTTACCGCCGCGACCATTTGAGTTCAAGTGTGCCCTCAACAATCCGGAACAATATCAAAATTGTTAAGCCACTACTAGCGTGCTATGTTATAAGCCTAGATATCTTTCTTCGATTTCGATTTTCGTAACTTGCTACCACTATATCAATTATCCAATACTGGTTGTCTTTCTTTTGGACAGTAAAGTTGTCTTGGCTTCTTGCTTAAATAGCATTATCACGTTGTACAATGTAGACCGAGAACAAATTTACACTACCGTTTTCCAGTACTTTAATTATTATTATTGTTGTTGTTTTTGCGAAGACATTAGCAAGGTATGAATATTTTTTACACTATATCTACATATAAACTAATTTTCCTAATATTGAGAAACATAAATGATATCAAAGTTACTTCATGTCACCTGTTTTGTATCGTTTTCGCCTATTTTTCTGCAATAATTCATTTTCGATATATCTTTTTTTCTCCTATCTTTGGAATTGTATGTGCACTTTTTTTCTCTGATGCTTACTGTCTGTTACTTTTTTCTTACCAAAATTAGTTCCACTTGTGAATTATTCCTAAAATAAAGGCGCTCCTTGAAAATACATATCAGTACTAATATTACTATAAGCATTTGTATCAGCCACTCATGCTATATTATATAAATTTCGTTCCCAAATAATTTATATAGTATCATATCAGATGATAGGAATTTATGTAAGGTAATTACAGCATGTAGATAATGCCTGCTCACTATCTTAGAACAACATTGCACTTACTAGAATCTTATCGCTACTTGTCATCCATTAGTTGCTATGCAAATACATGAAAAAGCCATGTGCTTTACACCCTACCTTTCAAGACAGAAATTTATCCACTTCCAGATTCCAACGTTTTCAGTAGTGTTTCCACTAAATTAAATGTCCATCTGAGTCAAAGTTTCTAATCATCCTCTTTGAGAAGCTAATACTGGGATTAGGAAATTGTGTCCACACATGCAATTCACTGGGTTGTTATTTAATCCAGGAACGTTTGACGGCAGCTGGTTGTGCTAAAGCCATAGCGGTATTTTATGAATTTCCCCTGTTTGAAGGCAAATGCTTGCAAATGAAATGAGGTCGAGATTAAACCCATGCTCCATTGCTTTGCGAGCAATATCACTTCTGACATCAATTAAGTTCCGTCTTTGATATTTCAAGGTTTTAAGTATCTTGCATGATGAAGAATCCCAACTTTCTTTTCAGTTCCGTATTTCACTTTCTGGTCCGGATACTGTTTTAATTACACGTAGAAAACACCGGTTCACGTTTGATCACCGAAACTAATCTGCTTCGATCCCGATCTGTACTTAAATGCGTGACCTCTTGGCAAAACCGTGTACTGTAAGTAACCTCCTTAAATCCGAAATAATGTTTTGGTTTAAATAATCGACAACGAGTTGATTATCTCTAAAATGATCTTTCAATCATTGAATTATGTTTTTATTACCATATTCCTTAAAGATGTTGATAATCATATTTCTTCTTAAATCCCGGTCTATTTCATCTGGGAATTATAAATAATTTTTAATTATAGTGGATTTATTAATCTTTGCAAGTCTAACATGCTATATATATAATATATATATATATATATGTTTTCATTTTGGCCAAGTTACTCTGCTACTTGTCCAATAGTTGGGAAGTGTTATGGGAACTTACCCATAATAATAATGGACTATTCCGGACATCATAAATACTGCGCCTCAAGAGGGAGCAGCGTTCAGAATCACAGAGTGAGTCACCCCGTGACTGGAACAGTTGTATAAACTGTTCTTTGCGGTCGAACTCTCCGTCTCGGCGGGGAGGGACTCGGAGGGGCTTTGTCGCAGGGCAAATTGCCGTCCGGGTAGGTAGACAGTCCATGAACCCGTGTATACGGGTTCTAATGGGCATTATTTTGGCCGAGAAAACAAGCTCGGTAAGCCCACGTTGAACCGGTCTTCTGCCACATTCGACCCGTGTGTGTGTGTGTGGGGGGGGGGGGTTGTTAAATATCGTGACAGTCAGTTTAGAGGCAGAGACAGAGTCGAGAGTCAGACGATTACTGTAAGACATTGGAATAGTGATACTTGTCGAGACAACATAGTTCTCTCTAACCAAATCTGATAGTCATTACTAACACTTCTACTTCTTTGTATATATTTCTGTTTGTAATATATCTTTGTTATTCCATACCTGAGTTCGAGTTATTCTTCATTGGTTCTACCTTGGACCATCACCGTGGTACAAGGAACTTCGACCATAGCATGAAGTGAGATGAAAGGGAATCATGACTTTGCCAAAGGTACACGCTCGAACACATGTCAGCGGCATGTTTATGCATATATGCCCCTCCAGATTCCAACGTTTTCAGTCGTGTTTCCACTAAATTAATTGCCCATCTCAGTCAAGGTTTGTAATAATCCTCCTTGAGAAGCTATTACTGGGATTAGGAAATTACCTCCACATATGCAAGTCACTTTTTTTTTATTTAATCCAGGAACTGGTTGTACTGAAGCCATAGCGTTATTTTATGTATTTCCCCTGTTTGAAAGCAAATGCTTGCAAATGAAATGAGGTCGAGATTAAGCCCATGCTCCATTGCTTTACGAGCAATATGACTTCTGACGTCAATTAAGTTCCGTCTTTGATATTTCAGGGTTTTAAGTATCTTTTATGATTTTTAGAATCACAACTTTCTTCTCAGCTGCGTATTTGACTTTGTGGTCTAGATCGTGTTTTAGTTACACGTAGAAAAGAGCGGTTAACGTTTGATCACCGAAGCTAATCTACTTCGAACCCGATCTGTTCTTAGGTGACCTCTTGGCAAGACCGGATACTGTAAGTATCCTCCTAAAATCCGAAATAATGTTTGGCTTTTAAATAATCAGCAAAGTGTTGATAATCCCTTAAAAGAACTGTCAATCAATCATTAATATTTTAATTACCATGTTCCTTAAAGTTGTATGCGTGATAGCCGATCATGTCTCTTCACAGATCCCGGTTTATTCATCTGTAAATTGGCATGAATTATTAGAAAATGTAGTGGTTTTATTGCTCTTCGCCAAGTCTACCCTGCTATTTAAATGTTTCCATTTTCGTCAGATTACTCTGCCATATACCCTATAGCCGGGAAGGGTGATGAGAGGGAATCGTGCCTTTGTAAACGGTATACGCTCACGCATATATATCAGTGGCATGTTTATGCATATTTGCCCAGATTAGTCTCCTACTTTTCCAATAGTTGGAAAGGGAGATGAGAGGGATTTATGTATATATGCCTTTCCAGATTCCAACGTTTTCAGTCGTATTTCCAGTAAATTAAATGTCTATCTGAGTCAAAGTTTGTAATGATCCTCCTTGAGAAGCTAATACTGGCATTCGGAAATTAACTCCACGCATGCATGTCAAGGGACGTTTGACTGCAGCTCATTGTACTGATGCCATTGCGTTATTTTATGTATTTCCCCTGTTTAAATGTAAATGCTTACAAATGAAATGAAGTTGAAATTAAGCCTATGCTCCATTGCTTGAGTAAATCATATTTTTTTAAGTGTTTCACCCCAAGCAAGGCAGGAAGCCACTAGCACGCAAGGGGTTGCAGAGAGTTGGATCAAATACGAGTGATAGGGGAAAGGATGAAGAGAAGGATAGGGGATAGATGAGAGCGTCTGGAGACGTCGATTGACATTACATTTGAATAGTTGGAGATTATAGATATCAGGAAAACAGGAAGAGGGGGAGGGAGTTCCACAGGCGAGGGGTGCGAGACATCAAGTTATTGGAATAGAAGAGACGGCTACATTTAACAGTTTTGACAGTAAAAGGGTGTGAGTGAGATGCCAGCCTAGTAGAACGCTTAAATTCATGAAGTCTGGGAAGCAGCGAAAGCAGCTCCTCGGAGCAGTTATCATGAAAGTATTTGTAAATAAAGACAGAGGGAGGTCACGGTACGTCTGTGAGAGAGCGACTGCAGACGAGATGCCAGATCATGG
This sequence comes from Acanthosepion esculentum, assembly GCA_964036315.1. Lineage (NCBI taxonomy): Eukaryota > Metazoa > Mollusca > Cephalopoda > Sepiida > Sepiidae > Acanthosepion > Acanthosepion esculentum. The sequence continues at coordinate 30,780,454 of OZ038495.1, read as the reverse complement.
CCAGATATGTTGCATAGCCCTGATATGCAACGTAATTGTTCTAAGATAATCGTAAGTTCTAAGATAACATTTACTTCTATCGCACTTCTCGCTTGCGGAACCCCATCCGGCTTCTTGATTCCCAGTCCGCCTTCATCTTTAAAACAAGATATAACTTCTGGATTTCTCCACATAAGTTTTTCTTACCAGTTTGATTATCGAGTGGACTCAACGTCTCTGAAAATTAAGCCTTGGTTTGTTTTTTACGGTATATCAACCTTTTTCCGATATTTTAATGTCGGATTATTGCTTTTTAATACATACTGCATCGATAAACATAGATTTGGTTCACGTGGAATAAAAAATGAACACATAGTCTAATCCGTCCGATAGACACATAGGTAGACATGGGTTTGTTTTGCGCGAGAGTTCAAAAGGTAGACATAGATGTGGTTTACACGAGAATCAACAAGTAGATATAAATAACATGTGGCCCTTTCTAGGATGCTTGCCCCTGCGCCAGGAAAATATATTTTCGAATCCTTAACATCCGGTCAGGAATATCAATATTTATAAATGCTTTGGTGATTTCACTTACGTGATTTTATATTTCGCAAGGACGATTAAATTATTATCCAAGAAAAATACAATTTTTTATAAGCGTATCTTAGATGTGGTACAAGCCGAAAATATGGGTCACTCTTTGAGAATTGATCTCCCTACTCAGTCGTAATTGATCTATTGACCTAAGCATCATAACACGACGAAAGGCTCATGGTATTTTTCTAAGCGTGGCTTATATGTGGCATACGGCTGAATGTATAAGGATCGAACTCACAACTCAGTCGTAATTGATCTCGCGAGACGAACTTGTTAACCATTACACCAAATCGACGTGCCCAATCCAGGAGAAATGCGATTATATTTTTTTTCTAATAAACGTTGGTGGGTGATTTTCAGTGTCAATAACAGAAAAGCAGAACTAAAATGCATATTGAGTTACTGGATGTTATTAATCTGACAAAGAACATCGAGGGTTTCAAATGTGTCGCCATTTGTTCGTGCCAGAGATCTTTCTTACAAAAATATGACTTCAAGATAAAATGTGTAGACATAACTGTGTCAAGAGGCACTGCAGTAAAAAAAAAAGAAATCAGACATTTGAAAAATAATTAGAAAGATTTCACACCTGGAAGTAAGACAGCGCATAGAAATGTTGCGTTTAGATCTACGCCAAAAAAAAAAGAATAAAAAGAAAAGTGGAACTGATTAAATTAACATTTTGATTTCTTCAAAACTACTGAGAAAATTGCTGGTAACTTCAGAATTATTGACACGTCTTGTGCAGCAATAACAAGCAGACTTAGGATTCTATCATACAAATACTTTCAGAAGAAATCATTGGAAGCTTTGCAAATCAATACAATTATATATGTTGAAGTTACATATCCAAATTAGAAGCTCTCTTAGAAAATGTAGACAATCAAATAATCTGGAAATGAAAAAATGATCCTACAAATGTTTTACAGAAGTCCAAATTTAATAGCCATGAAAAAGGAGAAAAATGTCATTCGATTTCGCTGCTCACAGTTTAAAAAGAAAACAAAAAAAAAAAAAAATTTGAATAAGAGCTTGGAATACTTACAGAAGGAAAAAAAACAATATATTTATTCTATATATTTAGAGATTCTTGATTAGATCCAAAGAAGAATCTGCAATGTTATTGGTCCTGACCTGTCACCCCCGCTTCAGTTTCTTTCCCACCGCCGTAATGGAACTTACATGAGCCTTTTCTCTAAATAGTTTCAGAGTAATTGTTCTGAGGAACTTTCTGGCATGGTACTTATATTTTATGAATCTAAGCGCATTACTAGATCGGCAGCACGGTTTCATCATTTTATAGATGTAACCGTAAGTTTTTAGACAACAGTTATTTCTGTCGATCTTCTTGCTTGTGGAACACCCATCCGGCTTCTTGCTTCCCAGTCCGCCTTCATCTTCAAAATTTAATTTCAATTTAACCGTAATCGTCTGTCTTAATTTTTGTTCTTTTATAGTCGTCTCTCCTTAATAGTAATTATTTCACATATTCTCTAAAGCTTGCTAAACCCTTTAGTCCAAGTGAATTGATTGCCATGTTTGGAGAGAACTGATTAAAGCATGTCATCACGCAGGCATAGGCAGACACGATATGTGAAGCTAATATAATGGCTATCGGCTCGGAATGTGAAATCAGAAAGCATAGTTATTTACATTCGCTTACAAATGGAAATACCCTTGGGAAAGTTATCAATCGATCTCTTTCCTCTCCATTCCGTTCTGGGAATGACGATAAACTTCACCCGCGTCCTGGGTAAGACGATAAATTACATCCAACTGCAAGGCCTCTGATCGGGATGTTTGGAGGACCGTGGAACCGCTTCTTAATCGCTGGCGTTCCCAGGTCCACCCTGAACCAGGGTGGTGGCACCTGTTGGGGACCCAGCTATGGGAAGATGGTTGGCTCCCAAGCTGGGGTCGGAGCAATATGAAAGTGTAAAAATAGGTTTTAATAGCAGCAATACATTTTTTGAAGGAAAAATTCTTACCACCAATATATTTTTTATGAAAAAATATTACCAGAAATACATTTTTGGAAAAAAGAATTTACCAGTAATAAAAATGTTGTCGGCATTAAATAAGCCATGGAGATTGATATACCGTTAAAACAAAACAAGCGAAATCAAACAAACCTAAGCCTCTCCTTTGCGTTCTAGTGACTTTTTTGTCTTTCTTGGGAAGATATGATTAAGCAAAAAAACACATGTAGGGGATTTATTATGCCTGTTTTCTGAATATTGGGAACGATTTCTGACAAACAAAGAAAACTGGACACCTAACGAATAATGGAAACTTCCCACTGTTTACATTATTCGGATTATTGTCCTCATCTTTGTCGCCATATTTATTACAACGTTTCGGCCGTTGTACGCTCCGGCCTTCTTCAGGTGTGTGGAATGTCGAACTGAACCCCTTATTTCGCTCACCGGGGTAGACTGTTCTAGTTCCACGTGCCACGTCTCAGTTATCCGATATCTACTGCTAATTCCCCTTTCCAAGTTCTCCACCGCCTTAACCGGGACATTCCAACCACCTGAAGGATGCCGTGGCCTAGAACGGCCGAAACGTTGTAATAAATATAGCGACAAAGATGAGGACAATAGTCGGAATAATATAAATAGTGTATATAATACCTCATCTCAGAGATATAGACATATACGTGATAAATATGGCAATAAAGATGAGGACAGTAGTCCGAATAATGTAAGTAGTGTATATAATACCTCGTCTGAGAAATATGGACAAGTGATGAATATGGCGACAAAGATGAGGACAATAGTTCGAATAATATAAATAGTGTACATAATACCTCATCTCAGAAATATAGAGGGAAACTTCCGTTTTAACGATAAAGAAATCAAATAGAACATCAATGCTGAAGGTTTACACTTATTATTTCATATCGAATGTGCGCGATTAGTAAGGATTAGTGTGAAATGTCAAGTGACCAGAAGAAAAAATACGTATTTTTTTGATACTGTTAAGTACACTATCTATCACTCTCAAAATGGCTGCTACTTCAAAACAAACGTTTCCCTTCTTCAGTCCACCGGAGTAGTTGATGAAAATCCCTATTCTCACAATTGTGTATTTAACACTTTCATGAAAGGCGTAAGCCAGAATTAGACTGATTTTTTTCCCTTCAGGATCGTTATTTTCTAAGTTTAGCTTAGATGTAGCACACTGCCGCAAGTATGGGGCACCTAAAAGGGTTGAACTCACTTTTCAGTAGTGATTTATCTAGCGAAATAAGCTGACTAACTATTACACCACGCCCAGGATGTAAGAGATAATGTATCTCATCGGAACCATTTACTTTTTTAACTGTGGATAACCACGACTTCTCCGAAAGATAGTGAAGTATTTACCTGTTATCTTCTCGAGGATTTCCAATTCATAGACTTCTCTTAGACAAGTTGCCGCCAAATCTCAAAACCGTATTCTATTCTGCCATTTAACACAAAGCTGTAGGGAGACGATATGCATTCATTCTTCCTTTTCTTTTTTTAAGCAATTCACCCTAAGCAAGGTGGGAGTGCCATTAACATGCGAGGGCTTACAAAGGATTAAGAAGGAAAATAAAGTGGCATGTTTGAGGAAAAGATACAGAGAAGAACGGAGAACAAGCTCAGGGTGTCAGATGTCGATTGACATTACTCTTGAATATTTGAAGATTATAGCCATCGGGGAAACAAGTAAGGGAAATGGAGTTCCACAGACGGGAAGTGCGAGAGAAGAAGCTGTTTGAGTAAACGAGACGGTTATATTTAACTGTTTTGACAGTGAAACGGTTGGACCGAGATGCCAGCCTGGTAGCTCGCTTAAATTCCTAAAGTCTGGGAAGCGGAGAAAGTAGCTAGTCGGAACAGTTGCCTTGAAAATAATTGAAGAAGAGACAGGGGGAAGTCACGGAATCTGTGGGGTAGCGATTGTAGACTAGATGCCATATCAGGACCTATCATATTGCTTATTCCTCTCTGGATTTTGTTGAGGAACTCGAGACATGCAGCGAGAGCACACTAGCATATATGACAGCAATATTCCATGCAAGGACGGATGGTTGACTTCTAGATTTGAAGGATGGACTAAATGAATTAGTGCGAACTGACTGGGACGGAATTTGTACCCTGCTCGCCGATTTCAATCTTTTGATTGCTTTCCGAATATGTTTAAATCCAGGTTGAAATTTAAGAATTTTAAAGATACAGATCTGCCAAGCATTGCTTCGTTTAATAAAATTTTCATTGAAATGATTTTCACGCTAAAAAAAGACTCGGAAGTTCCTGACACAAGAGTTCAACATGAAGCTCCAGCAAGAATGATGAATTAATATCAGATAAGGTAATTCGTTTAGATTTTTCATTTCATAATTGTGGCGGGGGTTTCCTCTGTCTCCATTAAAATACTGAAATAAAAATGACCGGTTGTGACGAAATCAATAGAAATATTCGTAGGTTAAACAATAAAACATAATTTCTACCGTTGAAATAGGTAAAAAGTGTGTACTATTATTTTAGTATCTGTCTATATTTCTTACATAAGGTATTATGTATACAATTTACATTATTCAGATTATTGTCCTCATCTTTGTCGCCATATTTATTACAACGTTTTGGCCGTTGTACGCTCCGGCCTTCTTCAGGTGTTTGGAATGTCGAACTGAACCCCTTATTTCGCTCACCGGGGTAGACTGTTCTAGTTCCACGTGCCACGTCTCAGTTATCAGTTATCTCCTGTTAATTTCCCTCTACAAGTCCTCCACTGCCTTAACCGGGTATTGAACTCACACGCTTTGGGTCCTGTCACTGGATCTAACTAACGCCTTTATCCACTGTGCGATGTGTCCTTGAGGACATCTGTGTATGAATTTCTGGGTATTATAAATCTAATGTCTTCAGAAATAAATTTTATTACCAGTGCTCGTATTGCAATTTTTTGCTATTATCATTACATGTTTTTACCAGAACTCATATTGCAATTTTTGTTGTTATTATCGCTTTTCTCTGGCACTCCTTATTACTGGTTCCCTTATTGTATTCATTTCTATGCTTGGTCGGCTCAGGAGATTTTTGTGTCCTAGCATATGTGCTGATTCCTTAAGTTTACAAATTCAGGCTTGGCTGACCACATATGGGGAGAAAAGTTATATCACCACACTCTGTGGGATCAGGTTGAGATCATAGACAAAGAACACTAATGGAAAATTTTCGTAAACTTAAAAAAAGTCGCTGAAGACATTACTTTTATAATACCCAGAAAAGAGGAACTAGAACAGCCTACTTAGTGAGCGAAATAAAGGGTTCAGTTCGATATTCAGACCACCTGAAGAAGGCCGGAGCGTAAAACGGCCGAAACGTTGTAATAAATATGGCGACAAAGATGAGGACAATAGTCCGACTAATGTAAATAGTATACTGTCATTTTGTTTTAGAGCAATTTCTAAATGAGTGACAGGACACGGGATATGCTGAATAGGATAGAAACGGAGGGATCTTTGGGGATCCAAATATGGTTTTCCGCGGATGAGTTGTTATCATTTAGATCGCTTAAAATTAAATCGTTTTTTTTCCGACTATTTGCAGTCAACGTTTTCATTTACTATTTTGCAAATCACAAAAAAAAGAAAAACTATGTTTTACAATTCGGTCAGAAGAGATAATTTCATTGCGATGATAAATAATTAAAATTGATTTAATGTTGCTGCAAAATGTTTTGTTCCCCAAGGATTTGGGTAACATCCACTGCGACAATCGCTGTTGTGTCGCAGGGTAATAATGATAAAACTATGATTCATCACCGCTTGTTATTTTGATGATGAGATTGTAGCCCATCTATGACTTAGTATTTAATTTCCATTCAAGCAGAAACAATATGGCGTTTCTAGTTATCACCGTTAATATGCAGTGTTCATTAATGTAATTCCTCTTCACAATTTTTAACAAAATGTGCTACTTATTAACGTATCACTTCGCGAAAACCCTGTGTGGTTTATTTACAGTTGGCATATATATTAGGACACATTTCTATAATCGTCTCACTTGTCATGGCTTATGTCTATATTTCAGAACGATCATTTTCGTCTATAGTTGATTGCTGGCTTCTATTGCCAGTTGAGGATGATATGAATGTAGAAATGAGAGTTTTCTTCAAGAGAGTTTTCATTATCGATGCAATGACTATAAACAATAGAACCGAATTCATGCGCCAGTATCTTTATAACTTCGTGACACAAACGTTATATTTGTCTTCATTATTCACTGAAAAGACGACACCGGCAAAGTTGTATATATTACTGACTCTGTTGCAGTCAGTAAATTTTATTTATTCTGGAGCAGGATTCAGTAAGCTTTCATATGCTTCTGTCATTTATACCAAACTGTTTATTAAGGGCTGAGGTCATCTCTAGTAGCTGAAATGCAGCCTTTCTCACAGGTCGTGGGGCGCATTTAGTTTTAAGAATATAGATTTTAAAGAAAAAGAATACTTTGCCACCTAGAAGCTCAAGGCAACAAACACTTTATACTTTGGATTTTTGCCAACATTAGCTTGGTTTTGTAAATACCAATAATTTGGTTTTATGATAACCTGCCCCGTATACACGATCCGCAAAAGAAACAGAGATGTAAATCTGTTTTAAATATATTGTTCAGTTTTTTTGGTCATATATTTATTTTCAAAACGCAAAATTGATTGCAAATGACAAGAAGGAAATAATCGTTTGTTTTAGTGGATGACAGATATATATATATATATATATATATATATATATATATATATATATATATATATATATCTGTCGTCTACTAAAATAAATAAATAAATATATATATATATATATATATATATTTCATTTTATTGAGAATGTTTTGCAATAATAATAACTCGAAGATTTTTCATATTATCTGTCTCTCCCTTTCCTCTCTCTATTCTCTCTCTCTCTCTCTCTCTCTCTCTCTCTATATATATATATATATATATATATATATATATATCCATATGAAATGATAAGGAATCGAATAAAAATTCCAATATATATATATATATATATATATATATATATATATATCCATATGAAATGATAAGGAATCGAATAAAAATTCCAATATATATATATATATATATATATATATATATATATATATATATATATATATACATCTGGTGTCTTCTCAAGTGATGGTGTTGAATGTATTCAACACAATCTCTTGAGAAGACACCAGAAGTGTTGAAACTAAATGGGTAATTTTGTAGTGATTTTATAACATTTATAATTTATAATTTTCGAATAAATGATTATATATGTGTGTATATATACATAATTCCAACGATTCGCTAAAAACATCCCAAACCTAATAAAAAACATTTTTTCGTCTAAGTATTTGTTACTATTCAGTGGAAAGAGCAAAATATTTTTTTATGATTAAGTTATGTTTTTGACCCTTTTTATGAACGTTCTCAATTTTGGTTAAATTATTGTTTCTCCTTCGTCAACGATGGGGGGCGGGGGGCATGAATTCCTATAGAAAGTATTATCATCTTTTTACACTGAAAAACACATATTAACCTGAAATTCTTGCAAAAATAAAATAATTCTCGAATTTGTACAAATCTTTCAGGATTATTCACAAGAGAATTCGTTTATTTTAGAAATGTTTCTTTTTTAGAATATCTTAGGAAAAACATTTTTTACCTTTATTAAATCTCACGAACCCACACACACTAGTTATTTATGTTCATGGCACTTCAAAAAATTCATTTTATACGGCTAAACAGGACTCCTTGAAGTATTTAAATCAACAATTATTTTTTTTTAAACAGGAACTCCAGATACGCAAAATGTTAAAGATCTGTCTATATATCTGAGAAGAGGTATTTTGTACACTATTTACATTTTATGGACTATTGTCCTCATCTTTGTCGCCATATATATTACAACGTTTCAGCCGTTGTACGCTCCTGCCTCAAGGACACATGGCAAAGTTGATAAAGGCGTTATTTAGATCCCGTGACAGGACCCAAAGTGTGTTAGCTCAATACCCGGTTAAGGCAGTGGAGAACATGAAGAGCGGATTTAACAAGAGATAACTGACAACTGACATCCATTAAACATGGCGCGTGGAAATAGAAAATTTTATCGCAGCTAGCGAAATAAAGGGTTCAGTTCGACATTCCAAACACCTGGAGAAGGCCGGGGCGTACAACCTCCGAAGCGTTGTAATAAATACGGCGACAAATATGAGGACAATAATCCGAATAATGTAAATAATGTTAATAAGAACAATTTATAAAGTTTGAAATCTTTTAAAATTCTGTCTTAATTTGTATGAATTAGATGATATTGCTATTAAGTCGAAACTATAGTTACTGATCAAAAATGGATAAGTTATCTACAATTGAATTTTTTAGTCTGTGTGTAAATGTGCCAATTTTGTAAACACAGGCGTCCATAAAAAACACATTGTCAGAAAATAAGAGCGGTTACTTTAATAAATTTATAGAAAACGTAACTAAAATTCAATGAAATATTAAGGAGCATATTTTCCTATATCTTTAAGAAGTTAAAAATGTATATAAAAATACTCTCGCGTCATCTTCGTCAAGTAATTTTTAAAGATATGTCCCCCATATGAAAAATTAAAGTTAAATTAATATCAATCAGTGTTTATACAAATCAAATAATTTATTATAAATCTGTTAGCATCATTTACTGACTTTTAATTCATTTACCATTGTGATATTCCACTTAGCACTCTTAGGTTTTGCTGCCATGAATTCTTTCAAGACATTACCTGTTTTATCTGCTTATTTCGAAGTGGAGAAACCATGCCATCTTCTGTATATTAAAAAACGTTTTGAAATACGGGGTTTTCACTGTGAATATGTATCATTTAACGATATTATACAATGCTAGGGGCATATTCTAATAGAATGAAGAAATAAGTTTCCTTTAAACATTTCTAATATATTCCGATATTCGTAATAGTGAAAAACATATTGAAAATAAGCGTTGGTGACAATAAGCTTGAGTAATGCTACTTAATAATAATGTTGATTGGTTGATTTGTTTTCTACGGTTTATCAACTCTTTGCGGGTTATTTAAAGCAGGAAAATATTTTTAGATTTTAAGAATTTCTTTTAGATAATAATGATTTAGTAATCAATTTTTACTAACTAAATCGTAGGTGGATTAATACCGTTCCCAAGGCTATTTGCGTCTAAGTTCAGATAACGAACCCAAAGGAAATTGGAGGTTTGTTATTCGATTAACAATGCTGAGGTATTAGCCATGATACCAATTTCACATCCAAGCTCATAGCATCTGGTATTCTTAATTGGGTGTCCATCTAGGTACTGAGCAGGATCGACGTTGCTTATCTTATACTCATTGGAATACTACATTTGATATTGAGTGATCCAACAAGATTAAACATGTAAAATTCAACTAAAGAATCTATTCAAATTACGAAAAAAAAAAATTGTTTCCAAATTCTTAAGTATTTTCCATACCGTTTAATTTTCATTTAAATTTACTTAGAGACAGCTGTCTACATCACTTGTAGCAATTGAAACTGACGGATTAGTTATGCAAGAGTTAACAGGTATGTAGATAGTGCAGTTGTGTCATTCGTGGGATAAATATAGGATTTATCATCATACAATAGCAAAATGATTATTGGCGCGAGAAAGATGGTAATTTTACATCTAAAGTGTCGCCTGTTCTATGTTTTTCCTGGGAAACCCAAGGGAGTGCGTCACAGGAAGATGTGATTTCAGAACAGATATCAGCGTCGTTTACAGATGAAGTGAAACAATATCGCAATTTTCTACGGCAGACATTGTATTCACTAAACGAAGGAGTATCTTACATAAAACGATATTCAACGAAATTCACACTCAAGAATGTTCTAATCGCATTTCGTCTTCGGCAACCAATAATTGTACCATTATTAACACAACAAAATCGACTAGTACTGTTTAGCTGTACCAGAGATAATCGCCATTCGACAGTGGAAGAGTGACGTCGAGTCGCATTATCCACAAGATCAAGCGAGTGATGGCTATGGATCCAAATTTCAACAGCGTGTTGTGCAATCTCTTATGCGACTGTTTAATGTAGGATGGTGTCTTGTCGTTTGCAGCGACCACTATTGAATCAAGAGTCTCTCTTAACTGCCAATATATCCACAGTTTATATTTCAGAACATTTTCATCGTAAAACTGTTTACAGAGTTCGGACTATTGTCCTCATCTTTATTGCTTTTTTAACTACATTTTGGCCGTTGTACGCTCCGACCTTCTTCAGGTGAGATACGTTGGAAATTCGAACCGAAATCTTTATTTAGTCCACGGGGATAGATTGTTCTAATTCCACGTACCAAGCTATATATATATATATATATATATATATATATATATATATATATATATATAAACGCTTTGTTTGTGTTATCCGAAAAGTGGCTTGGACCAAAATAGTCGTGATTTCAGTATCTGGCCACAGTACAGGAAAAAAAAATTGAAGATTTGAGTTACTAAATTCAATTAACTGATACTGATATATTAAAAACATGAATAGAACGGGGAATTAGAACAATCGTTAGAAATAAAAATGCGGGCAACAGTCCGAACGATGTAAATAGGGCAAAATAGTGTAAATACATCATAATGGAAATATTAACAGGTATTTACATCTTTTTATGCTCCATGTTTCCTGGTGGTAGTAGTTTTTTTCCAGGAAGACAGGGGAAAACTAGTCTGACTCAGATTAGCAGGAATTCTTTCTTTGAACATTCGGCTGATTATAAATAATCCATTGTTATTTGGGAATGTCAGACTTCAGCACAATCAAATTTACTAACTTCCTTTCAGTTACACGCAGCTGATACAACTCATTGATGTATAGATTTGAACTATCCTTATATAGATATAGTGACACGACTACTTAACTATCTAGTCCACAAAGTACCAAGACCTAAAATTGCTGTTATATGGACTAATCGAGACGCAACACTAGGGTAGTTGATTTCACTGACTTAACCCAAAGAGTTGTGTGTTCAATACTTGGCCACAGCAGAAGGAACAAAATCTTGAAGAGTTGTTACTAAAGCGAATTGAACGAAACTGAGATATCTAGAAGATGTATGATACGTGGACTAAATAAAGGGTTAGGTTCGAATTTCCAGTGTATATCACATGAAGTAGACCGGAGCGTACAACAGCTGAAACGTCGTGAATATCGCAATAAAGATGAAGATAACAGCCCAAACTATGCAAATAGTGTAAATTGTTTTAACGGTTTAGTTAGGATTTCATTTAATTTAGGATCCCTCAATTGTAATTTTTTTCTGACAATCATTTTGCGTTGGCATTACGGCTGTCAAGCAATGATTCAACAAATTCAAATCCTGGTATGATTTGATATTGCGGATGCTACACGATGAAATTGTGATATTCTTCGCTTTGATTCTACTGTCACACTCGTCTGAAATCTGCCGTAGCTCCGCAAAATATTTCTTTTATTTCTTTACTATAATGCCGTCTAATTCAAAAATACGCTCTTTAGTAGGCGCCGGAGAGGGTCATCAGTGATGCAATTTAACTTGGTTCATCAGAGAGTTTCGTCTCTTTCAACATCATACACCCCATCACCATGTCGAACCAATCAGGGGAGATCAATCCCTGATTCCCCCTCGCAATCAAACGCTAACAGCTACTCTGGCCTTTTTAATGAATTAGACGAAGAAAGACCACGTTTTCCACACACTCCATTGGATGTTTGTAACAACCAATCCGCTGCGCGGACTATCGTTTAAATGGTCCACGGTGGAGTTTGGCTTCTTTTCTTTCTTTTTCGTTGGATAGCAGTTTCAATGCATAACCAAATTTAATTCTTTTTTTCTCAGTATGGTCTGATGTCTTACTCTAAATATTTGCCGTTTTGATTTTATGTGTACTTTGGTGGGGACTTAAACTCAATCCTTCTATCACATTTTTATCGTTTAGCCTCATTCTTAACATTATTACAAGTCAGTTAACTTTTAAATAGATGTATTCGCAAAATGAAAATAATTGTCCATAAACATGCCGTATGTTTTGACTGTACACATAAAATAAATAAATAAATAAACCACCATAATATTCCTTAAAATTGATTTACAAATTTACAGTCGCTTACAATACAATAAACTACAAAATACTCTGAAATGGAGGGAATGCTTTTTAAACATGGCGTTAGTCTTTTCCAGCATTGTTTCATATTTTATATACCATATCCCTTAAGCACATGGCTCCTATAACTTTATATACATTTTAGTAATTAGTAATGTCTTTTTACTATCTTCCCATTCCTTGATCTTTCATTCATTTGCACAAGCTCGTTAGGTAGTTTATCGGAGGTTATATTTCATGAGTAAAATGCAATTAAAATATTATCGACTTATCAGCGTGTTAAAACGAATGTGTGATCTTAACATAATTCAATGGATAACAAAAAGTGTGACGTTGTAACAGATAATGATACTTGTACTGCGTGAACAGAAGCCGGTTCACCATAATTTAGAAATTGTCAAATACTGATAATTTATTGGATTAGATTTTAACATTTCTTGCCTTTTTTGTAGTTATTCACACTTATTTTCTATTTGTTTATATTTGTCGAAGTTTGGACAATTCGATATTCTGTTAGCGAGCTAGATCAATTACGACCGCTCAGTAAGTTCGATCCTCACCGAGTGCTTGATAATTTCGGTCTTGTGTCAAAACTGAGCTTCGCTTAGTAAATCATTATATTTTTGAAATTTTGTAGATCCAACAGTTAACGATACGGAAATGAATTCACCCAAACGATTTCAAATTTAGGCTAAGCTAGTTTACCTTTAATTTAAACTAATATCATTTAAAGTAACGTATTGTTCTATATCATTAAGTTGGGTGTATTCATCTTCCGCTTATCGTATCGACTAGTAAAACACACTGCGCGTTACATAAAGAATAATTCGTATCAAATCACTTTTACTCTGAGAAATGCGAATAAGGATAGTGTTATGGTCCAATATCCTCGCACCACTGTTATGATCCAAGGTTAGGACCAAGGAAGAACAACACGAACAGAAGAGTTGGAATAACAAAGACATATTAAACAGAATAATAATAATACAAGAAGTTGAAGGTGTTAGTATGACTGTCAGTCTGGTTTAGAGTGAACTACTATTGTCTCGTCTCGTTCCGTCTCGACTCGTTTCACTTCCGTTGTATCCGTCTCTCTTGAGAGGCGCAGGCTTTATAGTGTCAGGAAGAGTTCATTGTCGTTACAAGTAAGATCCCATTACAGATAGGTAACACGATTTTTAGTGCCAAGAAACAAAACACTTTTTTTTTAGCTAATTTGATAGTGCTGATTCCGAAAATGACCTTAGTTTTTCCTGGTTAGCTACCATTTTTGCTGTACTGAAATTGCTCTTTTTGGAAAAAAAGATCAATTTACCATCATGGCTGATCGCAAAATTTAGTTAATAAATGTATTAGAAGCCCACCTATTTTCAGGTAGGCCGAGCAATTTGTGACAGCCACTTGAAATAAACTATTTTTATAAGAAAAAAGTGTTTTTGAGTCAAATATTTTAAAATAGAAGTACCGAATTTTATTTTGAGAAATAACTGTCATCGATCAACATCATATATACAGAAAACAAATGATTTTTTTCCTAAAAATGAGGCATTTCTGAACAGCGAAAACGGAACCTAGCCTAGAAAAATTAAGTTCATTTTCAGATTCAACGTTTTCAGATTATCTAAAAATGATGTTTGTTGTCTCGACACTATTTCTTTTTCTTTTTTGAATAGTGTAATCTACTCGATTTGAGAATCATTTAATTTAATTTTAAAATTTACTTCGAAAATAAAACCCATAAAGCTTCATTTGACGCTTAGCTAAACCCAGGATTTTTGTTTACGCTCATTTCTCTTCTCCTCGTGTTGATAGTTTTTTCTCCTCTGTGGGATTTATGAACTTCTATCCTCTTGTACAATGCTGTAAAAATAGTTTGTTCATTACCAGATCACTGCCGTCCTGGACAAGACGATAAACTACATCCGCGTACTGGGGAAGACGATAAACTACGTCCAGCACCAAGGCCTCTGATCAGGAGGTCTTGAGGAGCGTGGAACCACCTTTTAATTGCTGGTGTTCCCAGGTGCACCCTGACTCGGGGTGGTAGCACCTGTTAGGGTCCCAACTATGGGCAAATAGTTAACCCCCAAACTGGGGTCAAAACACTATGAAAGTGTAAAAATAAGTTTTAATACCAGAAATACTTTGTAAAAATTTATTACCAGCAATATATTTTTGAGGAAAAAATTACCAGCAATACATTTTTCCTAGGAATATATTTTAAAAAAATATTACCAGCAATACATTTTTGAAAAAAATACCAGTTTTATGTTATTACCATCAAACATTTAAAAATATTACCAGCAATAAATTTTTAAAAAAAATTACCAGCAATACATTATTACCAGTAATACACTTTAAAAAAGTATTACCAGCAATGCATTTTTGAAAAAATACCAGTTTTATGTTATTACCATCAAACATTTAAAAATATTACCAGCAATAAATTTTAAAAAAAAAATACCAGCAATACATTATTACCAGCAATACACTTTAAAAAAGTATTACCAGCAATGCATTTTTGGAAAAAATATCACCAACAATACAAATTATCGGCATTATCTGCGCTCATATTAACTCTTGGAAGAGGGTAAAGTGAAAAGCGTTAGTTAGTTGTAAAACTGTCAGGTATCTGCATATACAACTTTTGTTTTTATTGCCTATTTCGTTTTCTTTTTGTCAAGTGTCGGATTTTGCTGCAGCACCCTGTAATATCAGTCATCCTATATGCTAATGAATGCCGGACAATCTCCTTAAAGAACAAGAAGAAACTTGAAGTCCTGGAAATGTGGTTTTATAGAAGTATGCTGGAAATAACATGGACGAAACATGTGAGCAACGATGAAGTTTTAAAGAAAACGGAATACAAAAAAGGGACTTGTACTTGACATAAAGAAGAGACGGTTGAAACATGGCATTGGGAAATTTGATACCCACAAGACAGATTGAAGGCAAGACGGGCAAAGGAATATAACAAATAACCTACAAAGTTTGATTAAATGAATGGGACAATAAGTTTTACGAAAGATAGCAAAAAGACAAAATTCATTAAGAGCCACAAAGGACAGTAACTTTTGGCGAGCCATGATTGCCGCTGTCCTGAATGGAGGCGGCACATGGAAGAAAGACAGAAAAACCAGAACGTAGATTTTGATGATCATAGGATAATATTCTCTCGGATCAAAGCAAATTATTATTGAATTTTTATTATTTGTTTTTACTTACTGAAACACGCATTTATCAAGGTTTAACATCATTAGATAGCTTTGTTCCTTTTAAATGTCCCTATTATATCATCCAATGGAAAACCCTCACGTAAAATTCTTTGATTTCCTCCGCTATTTACCCGGTAAGCTTTTTACACAGGACGTGAATATTTGCTGATCTATAATTGCACGCTGGTGTATATTTCAGTTTCGTTTTGTATGCAAGTTTTTTTTTTCTTTTCTTTTTTATGTTTGCCCACTGTGAAAATTGTACTTCCGCCATTCATTTATTGTCGGCTGATTGCCATCGTCTATAATTAAATATCGTAAGTGTCTTAAACTAGAATCTATGATGTCGCTGTGCTTTTCACGTTGCATGTTTTCGTGGTGTTTTTCTCTCACCGTGTAAGTATTGACGCCTCTCTTCTTTCTTTCTCATCTCAGTAGATTGTTAATCTCATTGCCTTTTTACTGCGTCGTTTACATTTTCCAGTTGCATTATTTACTCACGAATATTATGGATTTATTAGTTTCGTTTTCTGTTTTTTTTATCTGCTTATTAGCTGTGAAATTTACTTACATTCTTCTGTAAAGTGCACAATGATAATAGAATCTCTTCAGGATATCTTCATCAGAATATGTTCTTTTGATTTTCAATATCTTCAAGTAACAATGGTTCCATATTTCTATTTTCGCAATGTTTGTGTGATATAGTTATAAAGTGTCGCTGCCAACACTTGAGTTTGAACATAGATCGCCAGTGAGCAAACACAGTCGATCCCATTATTGAATTAAGTGAATCAAGTGAACATAGACGTAACGCAGTATTAAAATGTATTGTGACGATTAACGATCGCTATTTCTAGCCTATCCTCTATCTTATAAGGATAGCATGTCTATTCTATCCTCTATTACTATTCAGTTCGCTATTTCTACTCTATCATCAATTTCTATATGGACCGCTACACTATTCACTACACTATTTCACTATTCAGATTACTATACAGTGATTACAGGTCGAGCGAGTATTATCGAGTAAGTACTATTAGTGTTAGTGTTATTTGAAGGCGCCTGACACCAACATTGTTCAACGGCATACTATAGTTGTATCTGCGGTTACAAAGTCTCTACTACAACGAGCATTACGAAAGTGACAATGAGTATTCCTTGACATCACAAAAGTGGCAACGAGTGATCGTTAACATCACAAATGTTTGTCTCATGCGTTTTGTTAACTTATTCGTAAATAGTCCCTACTTCAGTATCTGTCTATATTTCGGAGATGAGGTATTATGTACACTATTTACATTGTTCGCACTATTTGGCTTGCAATTCTGTACATTCAAAATCTTTAATTCTGATAAATGTTAATAATTCAATCTATGTATCAGTAAATGCGCCGAGTGTAACTGGCGTTTCGAGATCAAATCCTAGTCGGTGCCACTGCGTTCACTTTCGCACAGATAGCCGAGGGAATAAATACGTCTATTTGTTCTCCCTAGACTAGTTGTTAATAGTACGACAAACTGTGTTAGTAGTATTTTAGAAACCAATCTAGGAGATTGCCAATTCTGAATTAAAAAAAAACAGTTGGGAGTGAGGCCCGTATATCAAGCTTATAAAAATACAACATCACTATAGCAATGTCTAGCGTCGTGAAGTTGTAGACTTATAAACCACAGGTGAGTCTACAGCACTTACATACCGACATGCATTTCCTTCCCAACAACAAACCCCCGGTCAGAAATGGCATCATGACAATGAACATTTGTGAAAAAACAAACATCCTGAGAACACATAGATTTTACATAGATAAAGTCCTTCGCAAAGGGTGATTTGTGCTTCAGAGAACAAAATTTTGCATTCCTTTAGCTTTAAAGAAATGCAAAATTTTCTTTTCTGAAGGGCTACCAGGGATCCTTTCAATAAGTTTATCAGAACATCTTACAATCAAACACAGGACCCCAACCAGATTTGAAATGATAAATGCATTCATAAGCCACATTTTTTAAATTTCCACTTCAAGACCCTCGTATTTTGATAGTATTAAAAGATGTTCAAAGCAACAATACTGTCTGCAGGAACTGGCATGTCAATAAGAAAGCAGATTCTGTTTTTGTGGTCTTTGATCACGATGTCTGGACAATTTCTTTTATTGTTCTACCTGTGTCTATTGTATAGTCCCATAAGATTGTCACTGGTTTTAAGTCTGTAACCGTTTTTTTAATTTTTTAAAATTTTTTAATTTTTTTTGTTAGTGGGGGTGTACATAACAATTCCTTGCAGATTCCTATTCATAAAAGTTGCAGAATATCTAGTGCAGATATTGGCCCACTCTATCATGCCGCATTTTATATTCTGTCGGCTCTAACACCGTCTAAGCTGATAAAAGATATGCAATTTTTGCATTTGATTCCAACACAGTTTTTCAGTATGTTTGCTTGATAATATATGGTTAACAAGAATTGGTCCTGTGCAGCAAGGATAAAACCTTCAGTGTCAGAATTTAATTCTAAACTAAAAGTATCCACTGATGGATATGGGGTTTGTCAGCTGGTTTGACACGGGAAATGTATTAAACATCAAGAGGTTTCTTTTGTCATCGTTCCTTTATTGTATTTGATTAATTTCATTTGCTTGCATTATTATTATAATTGTTATTATTATTATTATTATTATTATTATTATTATTAGTAGTAGTAGTAGTAGTAGTAGTAGTAGTAGTAGCTGCTGTTGTAGTAGTAGCAGTAGTAAAATACATTTTTGTAGTTTTCTCTCAAAACAAGGCTTAAGAGTCACTCAGTGTAGACAGTTGCTGAAATAGGTGTGCGTTATTAATGTAAAAGTCTAGATTATGTCAATATGGAAGATATATAACAATTGGCCTACGACATGAAGGCTTTAAGATTATAACCTTCGGGGAAATATATATGCGTCGCAGTGTGCTCACCGAATCGACGGTTCTTGGTAAGAAGCCTTCTGAGTGAAACTTCCCCCATTACAAGTGGGGAATAGCGAGGGAAGGAGGGCGGTTCCCTTGCGTGCACGCAGCATGTACAAACAGCTGTACATGTACGAATTGAGAGAAATAAAGAATGCAGCTCCATCGAACATTTACCGAGGAAATAACATTATATTATCCATAGGCATGCAGTGTTGCAGGGTGGAAAACCTCCCATCCCCAACGTCGCGTAAAACGACACTGGAAGCCATCAAGGCTAGAAAATGAAGGTTAACGAACTCCATCCCAAATATAATAACCACATTCATTTTGAACTATTATATCTCTTATAAAGGTTACGTGAGGGTACTGGATAGCAGCTCGGATTGAGAAATCGAATCCATTACATTCACTTACGTGCTAATACCCTTGGGAAATGTATAAATCCTCTTCTTCTCCCCCAGCTATAGGTGAATAGCAGGACAGATCGGGTTCCATGGACTTGGGTGGCAACTGGTCTACTGCAGAAAGAAATGGCAAATTACCGCGGAAAGAAAAATCTGCCTCGTCAATCATATATTGAAAGATATATGATCGCCTAAGTGTGCATCACGCATGGCACATAATTGATTGACTGGCGTGCTAATACCCTTGGGAAAGGCATGAATCGTCGTCTTCTCCACCCCAGCTATGGGTAAATAGCAAGACAGACCGCGTTCTATAGCCTTGGATGGCAAATGTTCTACCGCAGAAAGAAATGGCAAACTACTCTCTGGGAAAATCTGCCTCGTCAGTCATGTATTGAAAGATACATGATCGCCTAAGCGTCTATCACGCATGGCACATAATTGACAGAATGACATGCTAATACACTTAGG
Organism: Acanthosepion esculentum; assembly: GCA_964036315.1. Lineage (NCBI taxonomy): Eukaryota > Metazoa > Mollusca > Cephalopoda > Sepiida > Sepiidae > Acanthosepion > Acanthosepion esculentum. Next base: position 30,760,681 of record OZ038495.1, on the reverse strand, counting down.
AAAAGTATGAATTTTCTTTTCTCCCACAGTTATTGGGAAATAGCAAGACAGACAGGCAAATTATCCACCGCAGAAAGAAATGGCAACATTCTGCGGAAAAAATCTGCTTATTCAGTCATATATCGAAAACTACATGATCGCCTAACCGTATATCATGAAATGGTACATAACTGTCTGTATATAGATTTTATTAATCATTCGACGTAACGAGCCTCATTGGGAGAGTACCGTTTCAGCATCACTGGGAAAAACTTTCATCGATGATGTTGGTAGTTGGTTTTTGAGGCGCTGAAATTTATAAACCAGTTTGTTCGCCATTGACCTGTTTGAGGGAGATCAAAAACAGCGATCAGTCTCGCGTCTTCACGACTTTTGGGGGTCTCTCCATATACTGTAATATCATCTGCATATATGTTTACTAATTATCTATGAATGTTCATGGCAGATCGTTAATAAAAAAAAAGGGGAAAAATAGTAGGTTTCCGTACAGTTCTTTTGTAAACACCTGCATTGATCTCATAGACTTCAGAAGACTTTCCCAACAACTTTCAAGAAAATAACTGAGGTTAAAGGCTACATAATTGCGTAGCCTCTTGCCTAGATTTATATCTAAAGAATTTGAATAGCAACCACCTTTGCAACATCTTGTCAAAATCCTTAGATATCTAGGGAAATCATTCGCGAGGCTCTCATGTAGGGCTTCACTGATTGTACAACAACAACACATTAGCAGTTGACATGCAGATGCGATATCAGTATCGTTCTTCGTTTAGGAGTTTGTTTTTGCGATCAACAATATGCTTTTTGATAACAGACTCAAAGAGTTTGTTGAAGACACTTAGGAAGCTGATGTGGTGATATTGTGACGAGGCGAAACTTCATCGGCATTCTTGAAAACAGTATAAACAGCAAACAGTTTTACATACGTAGCTAACATTCCTCCTTCAAATATAGTTTAAATAACATTGATAAGCTTGGAGCTAAGTCTAAGTATTGTAAGTACAGCAGCAGGGATTTTTCCCGTATCAGTAGATTCGTTTATTCTAAGGAATTCTTTCTATATCAGAGTTTCTCAATCATATTTACTTCAGGGCCTACATGTAGTAGAACTAATACTCAGAGGCGCACTTTAAATTTTAATAAGTAAAACCTAATCAGGAAATTTGAAAATAAGAATGTTTGGTTTAGCATTACAAAAGTTTTCATTTAAATGGATTCATGAAGAATCTGTTATTTTTAGAGAAATTTATAATGACTGATTTAAATACCTTGAGGAGGGCAAAAGGTAAACGATTATCCATTCTTTAAAGATTAAAGAATTTATCATTCAGTTTAAAATATCAAATAAAGATTTGTCCTATCCATGGAATCCATGAGCTTGGAGTCTCTAACTTTTTCAATAAATATGTTTTATTAAAATATAAAAATAATTCATAAGTTACTCTTCTGTTACTTTGGAGCAAACTTGGCTACTTTTCAGAGGACATTAGTCCACCCAGGCTCCCCAATATATTGTTATTACTGTTATTTGTAGTAATTTTGAGTTTTCAAATCATTCGAATCTCATGAACCTCCCAATATTTTTGACTATATCTTTTTTGTCTATGCTGTTTTAAATTGTTCAATCTGAATGATAGGGTTTAGTATGATACATGCGATATAATATTAACTTTCTTTTAAGCATGTGTTCCACCATATTTGAGCTGAATAACAGAAAGTAATTGATGTCTATGTTACAAACAAATAATATATAATTCTTAAATGCTGACGCGCATAAATAAAATAAAAATACAAATCACGGACGGCAGTGATACAGAAAAATAGCAATATTTTTCATTGTTGTCCGTGTCCAAAATAGACGCCATGTCATTTTCATCTATTTTGTCAGCTTAGTCGATGTCTTCATCATTTTCGACGATGACACCCTTCTCCACGTTTGCTTTAGATACTAAATTACGTTCTGTTTAATAACTTCTTGATAAACCACGTAGTCTGTTTTTTGGTTTATTTTTTTAGTCTTAGATCTCGTTAACCACAAATGTGAAATTTCGATTAAATGTAACTTCTAATTCTAAAAAGAAATTGTGCGTATTATACAGGGGATACTTCTTTCCAGAAATACGAATTAAATGAGTGAGTATTGTATAAGAATAAATATATTGTTATTATTATTATTTGTAGTAATTTTGATTTTTCAAATCATTCGAATCTCATGAACCTCCCAATATTTTTGACTCTATCTCTTGTATTGATTTTGAATATTTCACTTAACTTTCTTGACCCGAGCCTGCGTTCATCTCTATTATGCCATACATCTCGAATCAGTGCTATAACATATTGATTTATTATTCTTCAAAATTTATTATTTCCAGTCTATGATTTACGCACATAGGAAAAATCAATTCTTTTACACAATTAACGCCTTTACTATGTCGACTTGATATAACTCTAATCATTTTCATCATCCCAAAAGTTATTTATTGCCGTGATTTGTATAATGGGAGATATTCCGAATTTGGTTTGAAGGTTGAGTCAGTTTAAAAGTTTTGTATTGATAGGTCCGGTTTGCGCAAGAGTCTTTTTTTATGATGCTCTCTTTCACAACAAGTTCCGCAGTTCAACGAAGGAGCCTTCAGCTCCCTGAGCTATTTAATAAACTCGGACAGCAGCAGCGGCTGCTTCTGATTCTGATTCTGATTATTATTATTATTTATTTCCTTTGATATCTGCCGTTTACACATTTCTTTCCGGGTCCGGCCCAGGGACCTAAGGTTAGAAATGGTATAATGACACTGTCCACTGCAAAAAAAAAGTACATAGATAAAGCCCTTCGTAAAGTGTGAGCTGTACTTGTCAGAATAATCTTTTGTATATCTTTGAGGCATAGATTTCCAGGGATCCCTTCAATTAGTCTACTGGAATCTTTTACAACCACTCCGAAGGTTCCAACCACAACAGGGATTGTTGATGTTCGCATGTGCCACATTTTTGAGATTTCCTTTTTAAGGTCCTTTTATTTTGACAGCTTTTCGATTATCTTCAAAGATACATTGCAGTCTGCAGGGACTGCCATATCAATAAGGAGGCATTTTTTGTTTGTTTGCGGTCTTTAATAACAATGTCTGGGCAGTTGGGTTTCATTGATCTGTCGGTGTGTATTGTGTAGTCCCTTAGAATTGTAACAGGTCCTATCTCCGTAACCGGGTCTGGGTAGTGTTTCTTACCAGTTTCATTCAATTTCCTTCCCGTAGAAGTTGCAAATTTTCCAGTGCAATTATTGGCCGACTCTGTCCTACCAGGTTTCATATTCAGTGGGTGCCAATAACGTGCAACCTGATACAAGATGATCAATTGTTTCTGGATATTATTATTATTATTATTATTATTCGTCGTCGTTGTTGTTGTTGTTACTGTTGTTGTTGTACAGAGTGATTGAATATTATTTCCCTAATTTATGTATCATGGACTCTCCCGTCTTGTAAAAATTATAGTAAGAGGGGAAAGTCGATCATGCATAAAATAGGGAGTTACTTGTCAATAACCATGTATGCACTTTGCATTTTTTTTATTTAAGTGTTCTTTTGAACTAGGAAGATGAAACCGTATATTCTGTTGCAATAGTTCTTTTCCTCGCGCTATTAAACTGTGAAACTCCCTCCTGTTTTCTTGCTTCAAAAACGTAATGCAGCCCAAAATGTCGGTCTTGCTGAAAACTGTCCTTTCTCCTCACTAATGTCTTCTCACTCTCATTCGCTCCCAGTAACACATTGAGTCCTGATGCAGTTATCCCCTTACATGGGGTGAAATGACTAAAAGAAATAATGGTAACTTTCACAAAGTGTCAAATGTACTCAGTAATCCAAAAGACCTCCTCGTTTTTTTTTTGTTTTTTTTACGGCATAGGCTAAAAGGAATTGCTTCAATATGTCAGCCAGAAAACTTTTCAATCAATCCTGGGGTTCCAAATACAACTGGAATTAGTGATTCCTCTGTGTCTTTGAGATTGCCACTTCATGATCGTTATATTTTGACATTTTTAAAAAAAATATCTTTAAAGATACACTGCAATCTGCAGGAACTGACAATAAGTATGCATATCCTGTTTTTTTTTTGTTATTATTATTATTATTATTATTATTATTATTATTATTATTATTATTATTATTATTATTATTATTATTATTTTATTTACTTTGATTTCTGTTGTGTACACATTTCTTTCCGGGTATCGACTAGAGACATACGGTTAAAAATGGCATCATGACATTTTCCACTGCAATATATATATATATATATATATATATATATATATATATATATATATATATATATATATATATATATATATATGTAGAGAGAGGGAGAGAGAAAGAGATAGATATAGCCCTTCGTAAGTTGTGGGCTGTGCCCGTGAGATCAATCTTTCTTTTCTTTAAGGCATGGGCTTCCAGGAATCCCTTCAGTGAGCCTGCTGGGATCGTTTCCAACCAATTTTGATAGCTTTTTAAGATCTTCAAAGATACATTGCAGTCCGCAGGGACTGCCATATCAATAAGGAGGCACTTGTTTTGTTTGCAGTCTCTAATAACCATGTCTGCGCGGTTAGCTTTGATTGTTATTTTTGTGTGTATTGGTTAGTCCGAGAAAATTGTCACAAGTCCTATCTCCGTAACCGGGTCTTGGTAGTGTTCATACCAATTTCTTTCAGTTTCATTCCCGTAGAAATTGCAGATTTTCCAGTGTATATATTAGCCAAATGTGTCATGCCGCGTTTTATATTCAGTGGGTGCCAATACCGTGCAACCTGATACAAGATGATCGATTGTTTCTGGATAATTATCACAGAACATGCATTTTGGGCTAACACTATATTTTAGTATGTGTGTTTGACAATTTCTAGTTAACAAGCACATATCCTGTGCCGCAAGGATAAAACCTTCCTTTTCAGCTTTTAACCCTGCACTACGTAGCCACTGATGGCTACGTGGCTTGTCTACATCAGCTTTTCGGTACGGGCAGCGTATTGGTTGTGGACCGGTTTATCTTGCCTTCGTTTATGTATCTGCTCGGTTGCATATGTTTTTGCTTTCTGTTTTATGTATTTTGCAGGAGAAGCCGGTGCTTTACTTGTATTTCTGAATCCATTTGAAACTCTATTTTGAACTTGTTGGCTTCTTTTATTACGGAATAAAGACGCTTACTACTTACTATGTTCTTTGACACATATCATCATCCAGTCTTCTGTAGTTTCCGGGTAACTTTGAAGGCCAATTGTTGTAGTTCTGTAGGACATTTCTAGTTGAAATAATCCTCTGCCTCCTTCGGATCTGGGCACATACAGCCGATCAACATCAGCTTTGGGATGGTGCATGCCGTAACGAGTGAGAAGCTTTCTCGTTTTGGCGTCCATTCGCTTAATGTCAGCCACGGTCCAATTAAGGATTTTGAATCTGTATTTCACTACAGGAACAGCCAAGTTGTTTATGGCTGATATCGGTATTTAGTACCAGACGCACACGCCTGTAGTACTCCTTTCTTACCTTCTCCTTCATTTGAGTATGTTGTATACCATCTCCTTCACTAATTTCTTGTTATTTACTATTATTATTATCATTATCATTATTATTGTTGTTGTTGTTGTTTTCTGCCTTTTTCCACTGAACAATTTGGAAAAAAACCCCAAAAAACAAAGAAGAAAGAACTCGAACATATCTTACATAGATAAAGCCCTTCGTAAGGTGTGGGCTGCACTTGTGAGTACAATTTTTTGTATTCCTTTAAGGCATGCTATACCATGGATTCTTTCAATGAGTCTATTGGAATATTTTCCAATAAATCAGACGGCTCCAACTACAACTTGGATAGTTGATGTCATCATGTGCCACATTTTTGAGATTTCGATTTCAAGGTCCTTGTATTTTTATAATTTTTTTTGAACATCATCAAAGATACATTGCAGTCTTCTGGGGTTGCCATGTCAACAAGGATGCACATTTTAATTTTTGTTATCTAATCACGATATCAGGGCCATTAGGTTTGATTGTTCTGTTTGTGTGTATTTTAAATTATTATTATTATTAGTAGTAGTAGTAGTAGTAGTAGTAGTAGTAGTAGTAGTAGTATGCAGTTATTAATATTCCCTAATCATTATGCTTTCACTTGTCCCTAATTTGTTGAGAGCCGTGTGCCAAAAAGTGTTTCTTCTTTACTCATAATTCCGTTAAACTCATCTCCGGATCATTTGTATCTTTTGTGTCACTTTAAAACGTTTCTTCTTTTGTACTAGAATATTATCAGTTCGATGTTATTTCATAAAATTATATTTTTCTAATAATTCGTCTATTAAATATTGCTATTCATAATTTTGTTGCTGTTGTTGTTGGTGGTGTTATTGATCCTGCGACAATTATTAAAATAATATTTATTTTCTTGAAATCCGCGATCTTTTGTGTCTGGCAATCAAGATTGTAGGTTAAATCTTCGAAAGTTAATATCATTTTCTCTATTTTCCTCTCGTTATTCGTCCTGCTTGCTTCGACCTTTTTGTATTTTGTGGCTGTTAAAGAGAAAGAAAGGAACAAGGCGATGTCTCTTTGTACTTTTGTTTCACCATATGAACTGACTTCGGGAAAAATACAATAATTTCTCTTTGTTTAACAACAATAGATCAGAATGCATTTCAGTTTAAGATAATCAATAATGTCGATAATTTTATTTTATTTGTACTACATAAAAAGAATGTAGCTATGATTTTTTTCACGTACAAAACTGTTATAAGAAACATCAATGAATCCGTAAAAAGAAGTCAACAAAACATTTATAAAAGGGAGTTCCAATAACTTGGACCGATTTTAAATGTGAATTAAGTTTAAGCGTCTAATGATTTGTTTTCGTTTTCTTTCAGATTTGGCGTACATTCGGGCGATATGATTTTTCACACGTAATTGCCATGATTTAAATAACACGATCCGATAGAGAAATAAATAAATTACCACCAATAACACTGATTTATTTAGGGCTGACTTTGATGCGTCTTAATGAAAAATCCTTTAGAAAAATATTTATTTTCAGCATAATCTTATCCCTTAACATTAACATAAATAAAATTTAGCTTAAACATATTCGATACACAAATGTGTAACAGAATGATTTCAAAGTTAAAATAATCAATTGTGAGATTTTAGGTCTTTTTTTAAGACATTGCTCCGAATTAGATTTAAAGTAGTAGCAACAATATTTTGCACAATCGAATGACGAATGTAAGCAAATAGGGCGATTTGTATATTTTATCTATTTTACTTTTATGTAGCAGAGTGAACACAGAAAATACATTAATATACATACAAAAGAAAGAACGCATAAAAGTTTACTATAGGGAAACATATGCGCATGCTCGGGATCAAAGTTGTTTTGGAGTTAGAGAAAGTGAGAGAGGACATGAAATGTCGCGTTTTCATAGTTGTTTGACAACACCACCGAACGGCCTATTAGAGAGATTATGTGCGGATAACTCACTGTCTGAAGAAGCATAAATATGATCACCGTAATTCAATATTGGGGCCAATTGTATGATGAGTTACAAAGAAAACTGGCATATGTAAAATGGTGCGCATAAATACATGTAATTTCGGATGAATCCATAAATCAATGATTAGAAAATCATAAAATATTAATAGAATTAATCTAAAGAAATTTCTAATACATTCAGGCCTGCAATGTTTGTGATATTCCCTTAACGCATTCATCAAACCAATATCCAATTATCTCTATGCCAGGTTTGTGCATGTTTCTCTTTATAAATTTCGAATTTTACATATAATAAGTTGATTTTGAGATCTAATGGTCAACTTTGATCAGCCCACATTTAATTTGTAAATAGATATACTATACAAAACATGTAGTCTAAAAAATGAAGTACAAAATCACATTGGGAACGATATGTTTTCCAGTACACATAATCACCAAATGGCTAAAAATAGACAATTATTTCTCCTGTCCGAGTGAACATTTGCATTATTCTCTATTACCAAAATGGTATATTTGATTCCATTAAAACATTTTCTTATAGCATCAACGAAATCCTTCGTACAGAAAGAGGCTTCTTACATGAGAAAACTATCACAATTGTATAGCTATAAATCTGCGCAGGCACATGTGTATATGTCAAAAAAAGAAAGCTTAATCTGCTTCTTATTGCAAATTCTGGTTATTATCCTTTGTGGACAAATGCATACATACAAACATTATATATATATATATATATATATATATATATATATATATATATATAAAAGTGAACATTGAAGTCAACACTCAGAGGCGACAGGCTGTTTCATGCTAGACGTAATCGTCAGGCCTCCAATACTGGATTTTTCCTCGACTAATTTAATATATGGGTAAGTGGTTCATTGTGGGTAATCTATCCTGTCGGTTATTTTGGCGGGAGTGGCTTGTTTATTATTTATTTATTTGTGTTAATTTATATTACTTGTTTTTCATTTTCCTTTTCTATAATTTATTCTTTTTCGGTTTTTGATGTTTTACTAACGTAGTAAAAAAATTTTGGGTGATATACTTAAGACGCTTATGTAATAGTTTGTTTGATTTGGGAATTAAAGCTATTTATTTGTCCAAACTTTAGATTGCTTGCCGTAGTCTATTCTGTTATTTTGGCGACGGTACACGTTTTAATTTATTCATTTATCTGGATTGATTATTTTGACTTGTTTATTTATGTTTAATTTTTATTAGTTCTAACAGTTATTTTAGCGGGGGCGATTTGTTAATTTGTTAATTTATTTATTTATTTGGTTTAATTTTTATTTGCTTTTTATTTATTTACTTATTTTTGTTTGTTTGTATAGTTTTATTTACTCCATTCTGTTTTCGATTTTGAGTGATTATAGGCAGTGTTGATTAAGAGTAAAAAGCGTTAGTTGGAAAATCATATCGAGGAGGGATACTGAGTTACTATGCAATTCTTATTCCTATCTCCAAAATCTGTGTGTGTATATACAGACCCCATTGTAACCTCATATATATATATATATATATATATATATATATATATATATATATATATATATATATATATATATAATCCATCCGGTTACAATTTACTCCATGTATTTTTTATATTCAACCCTTCAGACCGGCGTTTTTTTTTAATAAAATATATATTTTGTTATTATATATATATATATATATATATATATATATATATATATATATATATATATATATATATATATGTCATTCACATTCACAGACAGTACTGTTTCGCTGTATCAAAGCTCCTCAGTGCGAATAGACTTGCGAATGCTTCAAGCCAGGATTGAAACACAACTAATTTGGTGTCAGCCAGAGCTATCTTCACTCGTTAGAGTTACACAACCAAATCTAGCATATTGTTTTTACAAATGTAAACAAATGCCAATCAGCCAAAGTGCTCCATTCATTTTACTGAAGAGATTTGCATATATATATATATATTATATATATATATATATATATATATATATATATATATATATATATATATATATATATATATATATAGAGAGAGAGAGAGAGAGAGAGAGATGGAGAAGCGCGAAATTGTAAACAGTCACTGCTACTGTTGATAATGCAAAAGTTCTTCTGTGAATCGAGAACTCTGAGTGTCTGTCGTGTTTTTTTTTAAATAAATACGTAAAAATTCAACTTCCTCTCAGATAGGGAGCTGATAGCTTAGGGGGAAATTCTCTGACTGATGCCCATTCAGACGGGGTTCGATCCTGAGACAATAAGGCTGTCTAGTCACACTGATGAGCTGTGACACATCGAAACAGTCAGACTGTGGATAACAATACATACCCCACCGAAAAAATAAAATTCGAACGAGCACTTTAGCGCGAATTTGTAAACAGTGACTGCCACTTCTGATAATGCTTGAATCGAGCACATCTGAATCACTGAGGCGTTCGAGTAAAAAATCACCTTCCTCACTGGCGGCAGCTAATAGCTTTGAGGAAAAATCTCTGATGACAAATCGGTCGGGTTTCGATGCGAAACACTCTGTGGGTGGCAATATATATATATATATATATATATATATATATATATATATATATATATATATATATATATATATATAATCTGGAGAAAACAACTGAAAAGTTGAAAATTAAAAGAATTTGAATGTTTTTTTTTGTGGAAATATTTATATTTGTTTTTTATATATATATTTGATATTTCACATCTGCCCTGATTTTTCATCAGAAATAAATGTATTCAGAAGTTTGTTTACAAGTAGCGTCCGTCGCGAGACGCAGACGTCACGTGATGTGGAATGTAACTTTGTTTGAATATTTCTAACGTAAATCTAATGATAATAATATTTTAGATGTTGTTTAAAAAAGTTTTTTTTAACTATATCTAAAAAGTTTTTTTTTTAACTATTGAAATATTTATACAGATTTAAAATTCCCAAGTCTTTGTTTAACCCTAGTTTATATGTGTTTAATTTTAAAATCCAGTATTATGCTATATATATATATATATATATATATATATATATATATATATATATATATATATATATATATATATATTTATATATATATATATATATATATATATATATATATATATATATATATATTTATATATATATATATTTATATATATATATATATATATATATATATATATATATATATATATATATATATATACATATATATATATATATATATATATATATATATATGGTTAAACTATAATGCTGTAATGCGAAAGTACGGATCTTTTTCATCTAACCTGGTTGTTTAATAGAAATATATTTTCATCCAATGAAGTAAAACACTGGCGTGAAAACTTATTTAAGAGGCGAAACAAAATGTAATTTTTTCACTATCTTATAAGTAATATATATTTATATAATAATAATAATAATAATAATAATAATAATAATAATGATAAAAAATAATAATCTTATAAATATAATTAGCTATACTCGTCCGGCAAATTCTTATATATAGATAGTATATATATATATATATATATATATATATATATATATATATATATATATATATATATATATATATATATATGAGAAAATATTGAACTTTCGTAAATAGCAAATAAAAAACTGTATCTTAGAAGTAGATATTCTAGAAGTAGATATGTTGTTATGATGTAAACAGTTATTTAAAACGGAAGGAAGTTTTATGCTCTGTTAAAAAAATGTGTTTATCCGAATCTCAGATGATGACTGCATTATATACAGAAAGGCGTTTAATCCTCACATCTACAAAATAAAATGTCAAATGAAATCAAATGCGGAAAGGAATAAAGAAACTCTGGTATGAAACAAGAATTTAGTTAAACATTAAGAAAATTGCAATTAAAAATATAAAAATAGTATATGTAAATAAATATAATAGAAAAGGTGGTGCCAAAAAAACGAAAGTAGTCATCAGGTTCCATACTTTGTTCTATAGATTGTTCCATACATTGTTCCATAATTTGTAACCATTATTGTTCGGAGAAAGTATAAAAAAAGTTAACTCTATTCCTAAATTTATTTGTAAATTAACTCAGAAGGAAAATAGAACTGAAACATGATGATTGACGGGGAATAAGGTAAGCAATTACAATTTTATCATTTAGATATAAAGAGTAAGCATAACATAGTAGCTAATCTGAAAAGTAAAAAAAAACATAGAATATTGACTTTTAACTCATCTTATACCAGAAGAACTAAAACCAGTTTTCTTTGATCAAAACACACTAAATCTCAGGGAATGGATATAGATTTCCACAGCGAAAATTCGAAAAATTCACCTTCCTCACTGGCGCGATCTGATAGATTTGAGGAAAAATCTCTCATGTCAAATATATATATATATATATATATATATATATATATATATATATATATATATATATATATATATCTTCATGATAGAATAAGCAAGATACATATTCAGAGATTATTGAAATTTTGCGTATTATATGAAAGTGAAATTGAAATAGATATTAATTGAGAATTTGCTATTTCAAACGCATGTAAAAACGACGTGAACGCAGATTGCGATGTCAGCAGAAAACTGAAAAGAAAAGAGGTCTGATGCGAGGTTAAAAACTGATGGTCCGGCTCTGTAATGATGAAAAGAATTTACACACAGGAGATTAATAATTGCATCTAGTAAACAATTCGGCAAATAAATGAAAAGAAATGTAAGCATTATGGAAACTATTACATATGTAGAAAATTTAAAAGAATAATCTGAAGACAAACAAGCCTACTTCAATAGAATACAATTGAATAGCGTTTCTAAGACCTTTAGAAAAATTCAATTGGGAATATCTACAGTGCAAAAAGAGAAAAACTGCTTAATATAAAATCCATAAAAAAATAGAGCATAAACTGTTACATATGCAGTGAGATAAATTTAAAATGTAACTCGTCTAATAAAAGTCTTTGGAAAGTAACTTAATAGAAGACAATAAAGCTAGACTACGTCGCAATAATGAGCGAAGTAGAATACTGTCTACAAGTTAAATTTTATCCTTTAGACGACTCACGGGCAAACTGTGTCATACGAGTCACAGGAAGCTCGTTTGCTCTTTCTGAATAGCACGCTTATATTTGATGAGCAAGATTTTCTTCATTTTATGTGCCGTGTCCTTTCAGGACGTAGGCGATTATGGCTCTCCACTTTCTCTTCACTCTTGTAGTTCTCAAAGAGCTACAAGCCCCTTTGATACTTCCCCCATGCTCTGTTCTCTCATCCACTTGCTTACGCCCGCTAGGAATGTCATGCGTTGCTTTCCCTTTCCCTCTATTCGACCTGTGGGTGTCAGCCCCCCTTTCTCTTTACGTGTCCCAGAAATTTCAGCTGCCTCTTCTTGATGTTAAGTATAAGCTTCCTATTTGTTTGCATCCTCTTCAGAATCATATTGTTGCTCACACGCTCGGCCATGTTATCCTTAGCATCCTTCTGTAGAACCATACCTCCATCATCATCTTTGAGGAGACCGTCCAACATTCGCTGCCGTAAAGGAGGACAGATGTCACGTAGCGGCTCAGTACTCTCTTTTTTTGTTGTCAAAGAAATCCTCCTGTCTCTAAAATATTCTGCCTAGCTTTTGGAATGCGTCTCTTGCCATCCCAATGCGCCTTCGGATCTCAGTGTCGTTGTTCTCTGTCAGAAAACTTCCCAGATATTTAAATTTCCGCACCTGCTTGATTTTAGTGTCCTCCACCTGTAGATCGCATTTCGGGCTCATCCTTTTAATCGCAATAACGATTGAAGGAGAATGCTTCTTACAATTGTAATTTTATCATTTACACGACTCACGGGCAAACTGTGTCATACGAGTCACAGGCGACTAATTTGATCTTTCTGGATGGCACGCTTAATGGCACGCTTAATTTCATGACGAAGATAACGTTTCTTAAAATATTGTTTTCTTTCATTCTCAATTGACCTCTCCTATTCTCATATATAACCTACATAAAACTGAAGTGCAATGTTTCTTGAATTTTGTATTCTTTCGGTGAAAGTAACGTTTCTATCAATTTAAACAATTAGCGTTTTTCACTAAGGAAGAACGTACATGGAAAAATCTTTTCATTTTTGAAGCATGAAACATTCATGATAAATTATTTATTTTCAAATGAATATATTAATACATCACGCAGAGACATGTGATTACTACGCTGTCGTCAGTGATAGTATTATACCAAGATTCCAATGTGTTATTATTGTTTTCGCAATAAAAAAATACACAAAAAACAGATAAATTTTTCAAAGGTATATGTTTCCGTATATAATCCTCTGTAGTCGAAATAGCTGATGTAGCTACCACAAAAAATTTCCTTGAATCTCTTAGTCGTGCCGCCAACCTTGAGATGAACTGTAGATCATCTGGTCTAGTGTTCGAATAAGATTGCCCATGCCTGACTTAGACAAATGCTTTAAGCATAAAGTAGGAGTTGATTTAAAAGAAGAAAAGGAATCTATAATTCTTAGAACATTGTGCCTTAAATCGATAACTGAAACGATAGCTGTAGGACGAGAGCAGTCGTCTTAGACAAACAAAATTCGGTTAGTGAATATAATGCTTTCCCTCACCAACACTGGAACCGTTATGAAAATTTGAAGATCTATGCGTTCTTTCACGGTAAATGAAAGAATTGTTGAAATTGAATAATTGATTCTTTGATTATTGGAGCACTTGTAACAGTTGGAATGGTGCCAAAGAGTCTTGCGAAAATAAGAGAACTGAAATTTGAGGTAAGATCGAAAATCATTCACACCTCAAACTGAATGAAAATGGCTTGCAACCAGTGGATACCTGCAGATAATTTAAGAGGTTTGTTGCCACGTGATCCCCCGGTTATCTATCAGATACTAATATGTCAGCATATAGAATGATACAAAATATCATTAATATTATTATTACTAACATGAAGAAGAAAAACGAGAGTAAAACGAGGAAATATTGAGAAGGAAATATTTGAAATAATGAATATATCTAATTAATACCAAACAGCAATAATCAGAAAGGGATGCGCAAAGGTTTTCCGTACATTGCTAATTGAACCACAGAATATAAGACAGAATAACGAAAAATATTTACAACTAATAATTAATAAAAAAATAAAATCAATTAATAAAAGTAATGATATAACAATTATAAAGAGAATGGGATTCATTTGCGTGAGTGTGTGTGTGTATATACATATATATATATATATATATATATATATATATATATATATATATATATATATATATATATATATATATATATATATATAGTAATGATAGAACAATTATAAAAAGAATGGTATTCATTTGCGTGAGTATATATATATATATTTATAGTAATGATAGAACAATTATAGAAAGAATGCGATTCATTTGCGTGAGTGTGTGTATATATATATATATATATATATATATATATATATATATATATATATATATATATATTGTATTGATAGAACAATTATAAAGAGATTGGGATTCATTTGCGTGAGTATATATATATATATATATATATATATATACATATATATATATGTGTGTGTGTGTGTGTGTGTGTATATATATATATATATATATATATATATATATATATATATATATATATATATATATATACATACATATATATATATATATTATAAAGAAGTAATCGTACAAAGAATTAATCAGTAAAGATAATGTAATTAATGGCGAAATCACTTCGCTAACTTATTTATTAAATCATTAACTTACTAACCACTCGTTGAATGATGTGATACTTATGTTTAAAATTATAAGATGGATTAGATATTCCTTAGCTGCTAGCACTTTTGACATTTATCACATTTTTATCATCAGGCGTTGATATTATTTTCAAAATTACTAACAACTAAGGAGCATCTAATCCATCTTATGAATTTAAACACAAGAATCACATCATTTTCAAGAGTGGTTAGTAAGCTAACGTTTTATTTAATCTGTTAACGAAGTGATTTCAGCATTAAATACATTAACTTTACTGATGAATACTTTGAATGATTACTTCTTTATATTATATATACGGCACCATTTAATATATATATATATATATATATATATATATATATATATATATATATACACATATATATACATGCATATATATATACATATATATATTAAATGGTGCAGTATATATAATAATATAAAGAGTAATTGCGCAGTATATAAAATATTATATATATATATATATATATATATATATATATATATATATATATATGGGGAAGAGAGAGAGAACTATAAATGGAATATTGATTAACGTTAGAATGAAAATTGGATGATAAACAAAAAAAAACTTATTTTGATAAGGAAAAGAGTCAAGTTCTTTGGTGTTAATGAATATTAATAAAACAGTAAGAAATACATCATATATCATTAAATATCAGTTATCATATGATAAAAATTCATTTTTCATTCTAATTATATTATGATGGATATTGTGTATTTTGTTTTTGTATATTATAAGAATTGATTTCTGCTTTGAAAAAGAATTGTAATTACTTTTTCGAAGCTTAATACTTCCTGTTAGTTTACTGTGAAAAGCGCGTGAAAAGATGTTGAAAATAGGCTAACCTATATATATATACCCATCGAGGAATATATATAAATATTAAAAAAAAATTCATTGCTTAGATTTCAAAGAATTGAGTTGAAGTAGAATTTAGACAGAAGCGGAGACCCAATACTTGTTTGTGCATAGAGCGTGTGCTAGGTAAATAAGAAGAAATCATTAGATAAATTTAGAATTCCTTTTTATTAGAATCATTAGTTTGTTCTTACAAGACTCACGAACACAATTACGAACTTGAAATAATTCTCGGTCTTTGTCATCTCACTGGATATTGCCCGTCTCGGTAAAAGCCGGAAAGCAATTAGAATACATGGTATGATTATGAAATTTCTCAGCCACCCAAGCCTGTATTACGTGCATTATATAAAAATATGTACATTCAGTTAAAAGTAAAAAAAAAAAAAAATGACCTTGATAATGGCTAAAATAACAGCAAAGCACACTTGGTTATCCTTTTAGCGATTATCAAGGGCGATGTTATTAATTCAATGTATGGGATGTTTTGTATGTGTGTAGAGTTATAGGAATGTTTTATTTTCCAAAGACGGTGAGTACATTGTGGCTGTGTTGTATTTTCTTTTTCATTATTAGTGATTCCATTATTTTATTTTATTTATTTTTACCTTCGGATATAGGAATTCTATTTCTATTCTCTACAAGTATGTTGCCGATAGTGATTTGGTATGCTAAAATTAATAATCTTTATCCGCAACATCCGAAAACGATCGGTCATGAAAAGAAACACACACACGCACACACACACACACACACACACACACACATATATATATATATATATATATATATATATATATATATATATATATATATGGCCTATCATATATATATATATATGGTCTATTATATATATATATATATATATATATATATATATGTATGGCCTATTATATATATATATATATATATATATATATATATATATCAAATAAATATTTCTCAACTATTCAATTCTTGTAGTATCTATTCGCCCTTCAGGTTCTTCCTAATCATGCTTTCGCATAGTATACTCGCTCTTTTCGCTAATACCAAAGAAAATAGTCACAGGTTTTTAACTCAGGACTCCTAACCGGCCACTCATATATAAAATAGGGAGTTACTTTTCAATAACCCTATATATATTCATATATATATATATATATATATATATATATATATATATATATATATATATATATATATATATATATATATATATATATATATATATATGGTCACCTGACGAATACGCCTTACATAAAACAGCCTGTTGCCTCTAAGTGTTTCCTTCAATGTTCGCTTTTATATTTACACACGCTCTATCTCTGATGTTGAGCACTTTATCCCATAAATATAGCACATCTTACAACTATATTGCTTCATATGTATATATATAGAACAATTGGTAGGGTGTTCGCTTGACAACCTAACTGTCAGGGTTTCAATTCTCGGTAGTGGATGCGCGCTGCTGATGAGTCCCAAATATAGCACGAAACGGCCATCCACTGCATTCTGTGACAGTGCTTTCAGCATTCTATTGAGGTTTCAGATTCGATGAATTACCTAATTACATTTATCAAATCCTCCTAATTATTACTTATATATATATCCTTTTTCAAATTAATTCAAGCAAAACAAATAATTCCGTTATTATTTACTTTTTTCGTATTTTTCCCATGAAACATGATCCAGTGCACATGTTTGTTCTTCTTATGCCCATTCCCCGAATTCTTTCCTTGCAGATTGGATTTAAATCAGAAGAGTTTCCGGGCCAGTCTAGTAATTTGATTTGCTCACTGGTAAGGCTTGCCAGTTTGCCGTGTATCTTTACAATTTTCAGACGTTCTTTGGAGGAACGTCATTCGCAGTCGTAGGACAACTAATAGTCAGTGCAATAGTGTCTGGGCGTGACAGAAATCTGATGCAATCACGGATGACACAATGGTTTTCAAGGCCAAACAAATTTCATCACACACCCCAAATATAGATGTATAGTACTGCACACCACTAATGACCTAATGTGGGGATAAAATAGAAATCGATTACACCCTTTTACACCAGTGGTATTGACCGTATTGTGAAAGGAAGGAAACTAAAGCTGTCGTTTTAATTAATTTGCAGTAGAATGTATGTACCCCATCTCTCCCACTCTTTGTGTGTGTGTGTGTGTGTGTGTGTGTGTGTGTGTGTGTGTGTGTGTGTGTGTGTGTGTGTGTGTGTGTGTGCTGACAGCGCAAAAATCTATGGGATGAAGGCAGTTCTGATTAGATTCATATACCAGAAAAAATGTTATAATTACGAAGAACATTCTATTAAGGCAAATTATATCAAGGAAAAAATAAATGAAAGCGGTCTTTGAGAGAAATAAATTTGTGTAATTGCATGAATTCTGCGTTTAAGGATAATCAGCGCATCCATGACCGGAAGGAATCAGCATTGCACAGGAAACTGTGACAATAACTTATTTACATACAAATACAAAGTCCTTAGAAATACGCCTGATAAGCAAGTAGAGAAATCTGACATATAAGCTGTTACGATATAGGTGGTAAATAGTGCCTGTATTGCATAGATAAAAACCATTTTAGAAATAACAGATATCGGTCAGGTGGCACCAGCAGAAATTAATTTCAGAGAACGTGAAAAATAAATGCATTTGATTTCCTTAAATGTCATTGTCTCTGGATTTTTAAATGTTAGAACCAACGCTACTGTATCCGTCAATAAGGCAGAAGGATGAAATGCAAAAACATTCTCAATTAAATGGTTGCAGCTGACTCGATATGGGCCACACCCTGATACTCGCTGTATCATTACGTGTTGTTTCATTTTTTTTTTATTTTTCTTTTAAATCTGACAAGTTTAAAGAGGAGAACCTACCATTTTAATTGAGTTGAATTTGATCGAGAGATAACAATTGATTCATACTTTAACAAAAGTCATAATGGGAATTAAATATGAGAGCATCAACCGGAATTGCAATACGCTTTGGAGATTCAATTGGCAGCGCCGAGAGAAAATGAGGAGGAACAAGAGCGAAAAAGAAGAAACACATGCACACATAATAACAATAAAAGAAGCTCTTCTTTTACCCAAATAGATACCATGGATTTTTACCCCTCGATTTCAAAAGATCAGTTCACCTCAGCTTTGGAGTTTGGCAAAGAATAATCTAATATTTCTAGTGAAGAACTAAATATAATAATGAACTGTAGAAGATTTAGTATAATTAGCATCAATGAACAGTGGGTTAAGAACAACTGATGATCACTTTGATATTTCTATGGGATCATTAGACTATTCAAGGTCTTCTGACCTGGTGGAGTTATTTATCCTATATAATCTTAGCGCTTATGATGATGGTAATGTTGTTAATATAGGGTTATACAGAGATAATGGTTTATGGAAGTAAAAGATTCCACTAAAAATAATGTTGACATATATAGAGAATGATCCATAGAGTATTAAAAATCTAACCGTTTAGGTAAAGATAAATACTAATGAATGTTACGTTGGATAATGTTAATGATGTATTCCACTCTTTTATGAAAGCTAATGCTAACCAATATATATATTCACCCGAAATCTAAACTTCCTCCATCTAGAATGTAGGATTAACAACAACGCATCTAAGAAAGATGTGTTTAATAAATATAACGGTGTTAATAATACTGCTTTAAAAATAGTGTTTAGAAGTATGCAGAAATCAATTATAGAAAACATGATGATAGCGATCTAAGGAAACGAAATAGGAAAATCATTTGGTCTACACCCTAATTTTACCTAAGTTAACCCAGAATTTCCTCCATTTATTAGATAAACATTTACTTAGAAATAATCATCTCAGTTATATATTTAACAGAAACACACTAAAACTAAGTTACAGCTGTACTGATAATCTTGAGATTATAAAGAAACAGAGTAATAAAATATTAAACCAATTTAAAGACTTAGATGATAATGAAAATTCCAAGACAAATACTGCTAACTGTATTACCCAGATTAATTCCAGGAATTCTAATAAATGCCCATTGCAAATGCAAAGTATGACAACCCTCTTGTTTATCTAAGTACTATTTCTACAATAGAAAATCCGACAGTTGAAAAATTTTATATTGGGAGTACTAAGAATTCCTTTAAGACTAGATGGTACCAACATATCTCATACTTCACCAATGTTACTTACATAAATAGTACATCGCTTTCTAAATACTTTTCGAAATTAAAAACAATTTTTAAAAAAAACTAGGGTAAAATGGAAAGTATCAAACATGCTAGAACGTGTAGATCTTTAAATGAACCCTGTTTTTATGCTTACATGAGAAAATAGGAATTATCAAATTTATTGATAAAATCTCCTTATTAAACCAAAGAAGTTAACTAACTATATATTGTAGGCATATTTTACATTTTAATTTACAATATGTTTAAACATCGAAATTGATAATTCTATTTCTTACAGTAATAATCGGTAGATCAACTGCAGTCCACCTTATATGGCTTAGTATTCGATTGTGTAAAATTCATTTAGAGTTAATATAGCTATTTATAGCTGTCTAATATTTTATATTGATTAGTTTGTATGATTAACATCTGATGTGAATGGACTTTACTTAACGGTTGCATATTAATTTACCAAAGTAGTTTTGAATTTATGATTTTTTTTTACCAGTTTCTTAAAGTAGGTTTTTGATTATCAATTACAAAATTCTATGTAAGAAGATGACCGAGAATATAGATAGTTAAGATTATGCTAAATTATCCCACTACTCCTTTCCTCTTAACTTCCTGTGAAAGTTGAACGTCATACTTCTCTATATTTTACGAAATACTATAATCATTTTTATCAGTCGCAAAGGAAATTGTCTAGTATTCTCTGTACACAGCTTTATGCTACGACCTATGTATTTTGTTCAATTAGTTTAAATCTTAATGTAGGTCATTTATTTGATTGGTTAATCACGGTAAACCCACAAGACTCCTTTTAATTCTGTTTTATTTAATTCTCTTTCTCTTTCAAAATAAAACGAAGTATTCTTTTTCTAAATTTAATCGCTCACTCACCAATAATAAACCATCGCCCGAGGAGACAATTTTTTTTTGTGTTGAAACACGATTGCTCTAGTGTAGAAATTTCTAGCATGTTTTGTTTTAATCTCCGATAATAAATAACATTTAATTTTGCTCTACTATGTATTGAGTCTCCTTTTAAATTAAATGTCACGGAGAGTGGAATTATACTCCATTTGTTCTTATCTTACCTATTCATATATATATATATATATATATATATATATATATATATATATATATATATATATATATATATGTGCGTGTGTGTGTGTGTGTATTTAGGCAGCAATCCTTCTTTCATGCACATTTCATTAAAAACGACTGACAAGGTGCTTTTATTTAGTTTTTTATATAATTTCTCGTGCGATCTAATGAAGTTTTTCTTTTCAGAGGATAAATTATATAAAAACTGTCCGGACCAACACTTAATAATATTAACTTTGAACATGGACATAATATCTTGACCGTATTTTGAAACAAAAAAATGAATAACTTTATAAAACATACATACCACAAACTATTTCTAATTCTAATTCTAACATTTGAAATGTAATCCTTGAAAATGGCTAAATGTATAGCCGAAAGGGCTCGGAAAAAAAGAACATTCGGACAGTTTTAATATAATTTATCCTCTGAAAAGAAAAACTTTATTAAATCGCGCGAGAAATTATATAAAAAACTAAATAAAAGCACCTTGTCAGTCGTTTTTAATGAAATGTGCATATATATATATATATATATATATATATATATATATATATATATACATATATATATATATATATATATATATATATGTAAAGTTCTTTAATCCTCTCGACCATAAATTTTGAAACATGCCTTTAAGTGTAATCCTTCTCGAGTTGTTCACATTTAGATATGAATCTGAGCATACATGAAAACATTTAGAGCTATTTAATACGATAAGGATTTCGCTTAAAGTCACGTTTCATATATGTGTGTGTGTGTGTGTGTGTGTGTGTGTGTTTGTGTGTGTGTGTGTGTGTATTTAAAAATGGTCTTATTATACGTCGATCATGCCGAGGCTTTGTACTACATTGTAGCTCACAAACTAATTAACTCGAACATTTTTCCGAACATTCAAACACTATCGACGCGTAATCTTCACTATTCACAGAGATTCTCTGACACTGCCGTCCAACGACTTTTAATCTCACAACCCAAATTTTATCAAAGTGTTTTAGTTTGAACAAAACACGTTTGCGTCTCAGCGGCATGGTATCCGGTTGCACTAGCCTCTTTCACAGTAACAAACCTTCCTGCAGGACGCTTCATCATCTCAGGCTCAGAAACAAACCGGGTGTTTTATGAGATTTACCACACGGCAAGATACCAGAAGTCATTTTTTTTAAGTCAGAATATCAATGAAAACCACGTGTATGCATTCTGTAATCAGTTAAAAATCATTTTCAGGCAATTTTATTTTCATTGACACAGCAGATGGGTATAAGAGTGCTTCACTCAGTTATATGACAAATGTAATCTACTCTTTTATACATAGAATATTACTATTGGGATACGACAGGTGTTATGACAGATAAGTATCAATTGAGCCTAGAATCAAAGCCCACATGTTTGTGACGAAGGCGAGTCTTCAAGACTAAGAAAATTGGCAGCGATATGACCTAAATAGTGTGGGGTCAGCTATTTCTACTTTGCCCAAGACAAGCAAAGCAGGAATGAACAGCGACCGAGGCATGTCGATTGAGATGATCAGCTGATCAGCGACCACACCCACTGATGGAATTCATAATAATAACAACGACATCCTGAGTCATGTGTAATGTAGATATTATAATTCAGCACATATAATACGCACTAAATGCTTAAGATTGAAACATTGCTAAAAAAAAAAAAGATGCTGAAATATATTTGCGAAAACATTTTCTAAGAAAAACAGTAAAAAAAGATTGAAACCCTGCCTTGTAATAAGTTTTGTACTGCAAGCAAATTGCAGAATAACATAGATGAAATATTACCGCAATATATTGACGACTGAAAAATCCGCACTTTTGATGAGAAGTTTACTACGTACTCAGCTTAAAACCGGAAATCGTTGATTGAAGTGCAATATCCTTACACGTCACGGGAAACACTGATGACGATCGATACGTCAGCGGAAGTGAAGTAAAATACAACTGACTGTTCTTTTTAGTATCTTCTTTTCGAGTCCTTTTATTTCGTATTTCCATTGTTTTCACTTATCATTACTTCATTCAGTATCTGTGTGTGTGAGTAGGCGTGTGTGTCTTTCGAATCATTCGTCTGTCTTACTCCTTTTTCTTAATGTAATTGCTTTTTTTCTCCAATATAAATGTTCTCCTAATTTCTTAGTGTCTTTCTCTTTCTTCATTTCTGCCGCCTCTTCTTTTTTTCTAATCTTAAGTTGTTTTTTTTTCCCCTCATATCATCTTATATTTTTTCTCTATCTTCTTGCTGAATCTTTCTTGCTATTGGCTCCTGTTTTTTTTTTTGGTAATGTTCTTTATTCTTCATCTTGTGATTTCTTCTTTCAAGTTTATTTCACTTTAGTTGATTTTATTTCCTTCCTTTGTATTGTCAATTAAAATGTCTATTTTTGCCAACACCTGTGCTTGTGCAATCATGTTCGGAAAAAGAATCTTTGAAAACCATTCATCTTTCCTTTTGTCCAACAATCTGGTACCAAGAAAAACATTCAATGAAGAATTGTAACATCAGCGAATATACTGTTCGGCAAATCTCAAAAGATAAACAGTCATTGGAAAGTTAGTAATATAGATTTAAACTTCAGATCTTCGCAGTTTAGTTGAGTTTCACTTCAATGTTAAATAGACAGAGAGAAAAAATGAAGTAATGTAGTCCGGAGAAACATACGGTTCTAATGTCTCAAAGTTTCCCATTCTATTCAATCCATCGTTTTTTGTGTATTAGTCGTGCCCATTGGTAAGATTAAGGTCGATATCATATCGCTGGACTTACCAACAGTACAACACTAACAATTTCTTCGCTAATGGTTAATATCTCCAAATAGTAATTTCTGTTAATTATTTACCACCAAAAATAGGGTTTTAATTAAACTTTAATGGTGATTTTAATTGAACGTCCTGCATTTTACATCTGTGTTTCAAAATATCAAGAAAAGGAACAATATTCTTTGAAATGTTTATGTTTTATTTCTTTACAACAGGTGTCTTTCATGAAAATAGTCATAAAACCCATATATGACACATTTAAAAAAACAGATTTAATTGTTTCGTCTCGGATGCTACCTGAATTTTACCAAAAACAAAATAATTTTCATGCCTTAGGATGACTGAATGTACACATGAAAGTACTTGCGTATTAAAGAAAGACTATATACAGCTTATAATTTTTTAAAACAAGGATCATAACATTCATCGAGTGATTTCGAGGTTAAGGCACCTTTAAAATTTTGTTTGTGAAAGGATTTCGCCATTTTATATAAATTAGCTTTACTAATCTACTTTTTGTATGGATGATTCATTGTAATATATATATATATATATATATATATATATATATATATATATATATATATATATGAGTTGGTAAACCGACACTATTACTGCTACTAATGCATTATTCTTCGATAAAACGAATCGAGTTCTCTCAGTGGCGTGTTTATCTAAAAATAAATACGCTTAAATTCACCTTCATCCATGGCATACGCCAAAGGCTTAGGGGTAGATTCTTCGACTGACGCTAATTCAGCAGGTGTTCAGTGTCTCTCTCTCTCTCTCTCTCTCTCTCTCTCTCTCTCTCTCTCTCTCATATATATATATATATATATATATATATATAAGGCTGAATGTGTTGGGTTGCCAGCGAGGATCGAACTCACTACTCAGTAATAGAGAATGACAGGAATGTGTCCAGATAACAGAGTAAAGAAAAACATATCCAAGAACTGTGAGGAATGCAATAATAAAAGAATATGTGAATAAGGAATCTCTCCACATCCTATTTGAAATCATCGAAAAGCTTATGTACAAGATACGTGAAATATGAAATGGTATTTGTCTAAAATTCGGATATGAGATATTATGTACACTATTTACATTATTTTGACTATTGTCCTCATCTTTGTTGCCATATTTATCACAACGTTTCGGTCGTTGTACGCTCCGAACCTTTTCAGGTGGTTGGAATGTCGAACTGAACTATTTTTTTTTCGCTCACTGTGGTAGACTGTCCATTTCCGCGTGCCATGTTTAATGGATATCAGTTATCTTCCGTTAATTCACCTCTCCAAGTTCTCCACTGCCTTAACCAGGCATTGAACTCACAACTCTTTCAATCCTATCACTGGATCTAACCAACGCCTTTATCAACTGTGCCAAGTGTCGTTAATAGTTGTGAGTTCAATACTTGGTTAAGGCAGTGGAGAACTTGGAGAGGTGAATTAACAGGAGATAACTGATAACTGACATCCATCAAACATGGCACATGGAACTAGAACAGTCTACCCAGTGAGCGAAATAAAGGGTTCAGTTCGAAATTCCAACCACCTGAAGACGGTCGGAGCATATAACGGCCGAAACCTTGTGAAAAATATGGCGATAAAGATGAGAACAGTTGTCCAAATAATGTAAATAGTGAAATGGTATTTATTTTCATTAATCAACTAGATGCATCCGTGACCTATTATGTTAATAGCAATTAGTAAATTCACAGAAAGGAACGAGCAAACATAACTCTCTGGCGTCATTAGACATCATAAGACACTAAACCACAAAATGTCTATAAAATAGTCAGGAAAAATACGTAGTGTCATACACTGAGAGTTAGTGAAGCTTATCACGACAAAAATACTTGTTCCTCTCCCAAAAAGAAAGAATAAGACACCGTTGGAATTTTTTGTGATCCAGATTGGTATCTCTATCGATGCGAAAAGCCAGGGTCTGAGACGAAATCATATAATAAAGTACCTGTCAAGAAACACACATAACTGTAACTAACGGACGACAGAGTGAAGAAGAAAGAAGCCAAAATTATCGGAACCTACCAGACAATTGGGTAAATTGAAGCGCATGAAAGTTTTGGGTTGAGACAGTAATCGTTGGCGCATTGTAACCGTCCCAAAAGCACTAAAATTCTGATTGAATAATTTCGAATTTCAAGCGGAATTCTTCTGGAGTTTGCGAAGATAATGAGAAAGTCTCTTGAGGTTGGGTCTGGTGTCATGCATTTGACATCGATAGACGCCAAACATTCGGTGTTAGCATAAAAAATACACGCAATAATAATAATAATAATAATAACACTAGTTGTAGTTGGAGCCCTCAGTTTAATTGAAAATATTCCAATAGACTCATTGAATAGATACCTGGTAGCCCGAGCATTAAAGAAATGCAAGAATTGTACTCACATGTACAGCTCACACCTTACGAAGGGTTTTATTAATGTAACATGTGTGTGATCTTTTTTTTAATGATCAGTGGAAAATGTCATGTTGATATTTCGGACCTCAGGTCTCTGGTTGGGACCCGGAAAGAAATGAGTATACACCAGAAATCAAAGACAATATAGTAGTAGTAGTAGTAGTAGTAGTAGTAGTAGTAGTAGTAGTAGTAGTAATAATAATAATAATAATAATAATAATAATAATAATAATAATAATGAGGATATCGATATAGATAAGCACCAAAAAACAGCATGTTACAATCCTAAGAAGGACGCGTTTATAATGTCTGCACAAGACCAAAATCTATTCCCTTGCATTGACAAAGAAAACATGATAATAAAAATGGCACAGACGCAATATGTTGATTATGTGAACAACATGTTGAAACTTTTGAGCACTGCGTGTATAATTGCCCAGTCCTCGGTCAGAACAAATCTGAAGATCCACTTGATAAAATCAGCCCGTATATTCATTAGAAGATAGGCCGATACTGCGCCACATGCTGAATAATTCTATGAACATCACCATGAACGAATCAAAGAAGGCCATGAAGCCACAATTCATTAGGACTTTTTAACTGATAGACATATAAAAGTTAGTAGACCAAGTATAGAGATTAGACTGTATTTATACAAGAGCCAGATCAGACAAGAAAATCGAGTATTGCTGCCCTATATAGGCTGAAGCTACCCAGTTCGCATTTTCCTGTCTTGCTGAAGATTTGAAGCGTCTGGGAATGATGAATTATTTCCCAGCCTACAACCTCTTTCAAATAGATGAAATGACAAAGGGCTTCTCGCTGCTCTATCGTTCTTTCGTATTCCGTTAGTAAAGAGCCAGTTCTGTTTGGACAGCTCCTCTTCGAGAGCTGCCGGCATAATTATTTTCCAATCGTTACAATCTTGATTTCTCCATGTCGAGGAGTAAACATTATCTTTCCTGCATAGTCACATTAAAATCACTTCTTCTCATACAACATAACACAGTTACGCTCTACCTTTAGTGGCTCTTAGACCTTGGATTGGGTGATCATTAATATATGATATAATAAAATATTCATAGATATTGGAAACAATATCTCTTAAAGATTATGATAAAATAAATATAATGATCTTCCAATTTAACTACTATGCCCCATTATAATTGTTGTTATACTTTTAATAATTGGAGTACTTTGTATGAGCAAAAAACTACAATGAACTTTAATAAGATACCTGACAGCCACTGTTTTCAAGCAAAAATACTTATGGCGGGAATCTACTCATCTACTCAATATATTATTGTCAAAGTACCGGAAATATATGCATTCTATTTGTGACTTAACCACAGTATTTGTTACAAAATGCATACTATTTACATTATTCGGACTATTGTCCTCATATTTGTCGCCATATTTATTACAAGGTTTCGGCCGTTGTACGCTCCGGCCTTCTTCTGTTGTAATAAATATGGCGACAAAGATGAGGACAATAGTCCGAATAATGTAAATAGTATACATAATACCTCATCTCAGAAATGTAGACAGACACTAAAAGATGCATATATTTACAATATTTTCTTAATCAATGTATTGGTTAATGAGCTGCAAAGGTACCGAACAGATTCATATGAAAATAATGATAATTAGATAAAGCAAATAAGAATCCGTAATAAAAGAAGCTAAGAAATTCAAAATGGAATTTCAAATGGATGAAGAAAAGCAAGTAAGCCATAATCCGCGCACTGTAGCGGCAAAGAACCTAAAACAGGAGGCAAAAGTAATGTACCAAAATCAGAAATAATAGCAATATAAAACTCTTCATGGTCAAATGTTGGCCTGTAACAAATAAGTTGCTGTAAACAAAGCAATTACCAATCATTGATTGCATAGTGCAAGAATAAAAAGATTCATTCTTTCTTACTAACCGGAAACTATCAAGTAAGCACATTAAAAAATTGTGCAAATTCAAATGCAGATTCTGTGAATAAGAAGAAAAAAATCACCATCTTTTGTTAGATCGCACTGTATTAGTATCCACTGAATTTGAAACTCGGTATGGCAGCATGGAACAATATCTGCACTGGAAACTTTTACGGAAAGAAAACAGTCCAGGTTACAGACATAGGACGTGTAACAATTATGAGATTTTACAACACACACTGACAGAAGAATCAAAGCTAATCGCTCAGACATAATGATCAAAGACCACAAAGAACAAAATGGGTTTTCTTATTGACCTCACAGTTCCTGCAGATAATAATGTAGTTTTGATGGTTTTTAAAAAAGAACTATCAAAGTCGAAATCTAAAAACATATGGCACATGAAGACATCAATAATCCCAAATGTCGTTTCGGCCTTGAAACGCTTATGAGAGGCCCACTGGCATATAACAATAATAATAATAATGTTATTATTATTTTTAGTAGTAGTAGTAGTAGTAGTAGTAGTAATATAACTTTTTGTCTTAAGATCATTACTTAAAAAAATCAATGTATTTATCAGCCTTTTTCAATCTAAATTTAATATTAATACGTCGTAATATAACACTTTCATGACAATGGATACAACCCTCATTTACTTATGATGGTAAACACCATATAAAAAATATATAGATGAGCGAGAATAATCAGAGGACTTACATAGAAATACGGAAAAGCTTAGCAACAAACAAGAAGGAAATAAAACCTATGGCTAGTCAGCTATGAGAAGAAAATTTTGGGGGACATCGAACAGTGAACATAATCGATACAAAACATTCAATTGAGGATAGGTTTTGAATTTCCGTGTACCTTCTAACCGGTCTTAGGTTAAGTCGCTTTAAATGAATCATATACAATTAGGTAACTATCGGACAACTGATAACACCCTTTCCCTTCTAGATCGTCTGCAAACCTGATATTCGCGATGGAAGTGGTTTTTCAGCCAAAGGTCTTCAGCTCTTCTTTTTTTTCGCTTTCTATTTGTAACGTTTCTGTTTACATCGTTAGAGAGAACGCGCAAGAAGATTGCCAGCAGGTGAGATTTCTGCTTCGCGAAGATAGCCGACTTCTTTTATTAGATACACTGCAAATAATCCTCAAAGAAGTCTCAATTCATATTATCATATAATACACACACATGCACAAACGCATACACATACATGAATTTGCAGTATGTGTGAAGAAGAGGCAAATGTATTTATGTATGTTTGAGATTGTATGGATGCGTCCGGGTGATGTCATATTCTCGTCTGAGAGCAAAGCATGAACTGAAGATAAGAGAATGATTTTTTTTTCACTTATATTGATTAACGTAAGTATGAAACATGACCTGAGAGGGATACCTTTTGCTGACGTAGACAATGGGAGACAAGAATAACGCTAGAAGTCATGGAAAAGTTCCACACTGAAGTGTTTCAATAATGTTTCCAGCATTGAAAAAAACAATGGGACAAGTACATTAAGCCGAGAGGAATGTACTTTGAAGAAGATTGGAGTTTAAAGTTGTAAACTTAATAAACATTATTTAATAAAACATTATTTAAAATAACTCCGGTTATATTTGTTTACATGAGCCATGTTCTTAAATAGCCTCTTCAGATCTAGACTCTAATATGGATGTCAGGCATAATGAATAACTCATTCAGAAATGTCTAAACTCTGAGCTGTATGCAATCACTTTCTTAAATCAATGACTAAAAATGGCTTCGATCGAATGAACCCTGAGAAAAGGATTCTTCATCAGATCTAGTGGACTGCGCTACACAATCGCCAACAAAGATTTTTTCATCAGATAGTTGTGAAATTTTCACCAACCTAGCAACAACTAAAGGTAAAATTATGATGTCATCAAGAGGTTGATATTCGACGATGCAAAATGTTAAGTGGCCGCAATCAAATAGCAATAAGAGCGGAGGTTTTGAAGTTATGTAATCATTTCCTTCAAGAGGTTCCATTTGAATTGCTCAGAAAATATTAACGGATCTTGCGGCTGCTACTGACTATAACATGTGAACTCTCTCAGAACCCTGTAAACTTGGCACTCAATCTAACCCTTAATAACGAACATGTAACCACTTCGAAAACGAAATTTTGCATGCAGTCTCCCAAGAATTTTCCAGCCTTTGAATGAAGTCGAGTCATTTCCTGAATGCTAGTTTGAAAGGAGGCAAAACCATGATTATATATATATATATATATATATATATATATATATATATATATATATATGTTTATACATTCTTTTTATAGATACAAATATTTAAGTAAATGCTCTGTTTTATAATAAACAGTATTAATAATATTTACCTGCCTAAATGTTATTAATACTGTTTATTATAAAACAGAGCATTTACTTAAATATTTGTATCTATAAAAAAGAACGTATAAACATAAAATGCCTTAAAATAATTGTCGGACTTTGTCCATTTCATAATATGTAACGACATATATATATATATATATATATATATATATATATGTATATATATATATATATATATATATATATATATATATATATATCTGTGTGTGTGTGTGTGTGTGTGTGTGTGTGTGTGTGTGTGTGTGTGTGTGTGTGTTATGATCCAGGTTAGGACCAAGAAAGAACAACACAAACACAAGAGTAGAAATAACGAAGATATATTACACCGAATAATAATACAAGATGAGGAAGGTGTTAGTATGACTGTCAGTTTGGTTTGGAATGAACTACTATCAGCTTGCCTCGATTTGTCCCTCTCTCTTGAGAGGCATAGTGTACATAGTGTTAGGAAGAGTTCATTCTGTAGTTATAGGTAAGGACCCATAACAATATGTCCAGGTAAAATGAGAAAAAATGGAGTATAATTCCTCTGTACGTGATATTTAATTTAAAAGTAGGCTCAATACAGAGTGGAGCTAAATATTATTTATTTTAGCATATTAAAACATGTTCAATATCGCTACATAATGTCAATTCTATTTCAACACTACAAATTTGTCTCCTCGGGTGATATTAAACTACTGCCAGGTGAAAGATAAATTTAATTTGAAAAGCAGATTACTTTTAAAATATAGGCTTGTGTGCTTTGTCGTGAATAACCAATCGAATTTAACGTAGGCTAAATTCAAAATAACCGGAAAAAATTAATATAGGTCATTACACGAAGTTGTCTGCATGTAAACTTCCGTATGGGCAGATATAGGTTGTTACCTTATTTCGTAAATTTTATCGAAGTCAGAGGTTTAAATTTCCTAAGAAGTAAAAGCGTAACCGGTTCGAAGGTAATTTAAAATAATTCTAACTAGTTATATATTCGTTCAGGTTTTTAAATAAAATTGTGTATTTCTAAAAGGTCCCTATAAAAACTAGTAATAACTTAACCGTTTGAAAAAAAAAACGTTTCAAAAATAGAGAACTACTTTGGCAAATTAATATACAATCGTTAAAAAAAGAGCATTTTTGTAATATGTGATTAACACCAACGAATGAATGTAAGATGTTAATATTACTAACTAAACACTTGTACACCACTCTAAGATATTAATAATACTAACCGAAACATAGATCCAAAGCAATATTAAATCAAAATGAATTATAAACATAGAATCGTAAGCCTTAATAGGTGCACAGCATTTCTTTTACTGGTTATTACTATAGGACAAAGTATTATCAAATTAAAAGTTTAAACATATTGCATGGTAAAAGGTCGGCTATGCCTTCAATTTACTATCAATTCACTTCTTTAGTTTAATAATGAGTTTTTATCAGAAAATCTGATAATTTCTGATTTTTCATTGCATAGAAAATAGCGGTCATTTAAAGATCAACATGTTCTAGATTTTCCTAAATTTTCCATTTTACTTTAGGAGTTCTTTTAGCTTCTTTAAATTCCAAAAATATTTATAAGGAGATGTACTATTTTTATAAGTACTATTGGTGAAGGTTAAGGTATGTTGATACCACCTAGTCTTGAAAGAATTCTTAATAATGCCAATATAATTCTTTTCAACAATCCGATTATCTATTTTAGAAATAGAACACAGATAAACAAAATAGGTTTTTAAACATCCGTATTCCTAATGGGTACTCGTTAAAATCTTTACAATTATATTGGTTAATATTATTGACAGTATTTATCTTGGGAAGTGAATTTTTATCCAGATTTTTAAATTGGTTTAGAATTTTATTACTATGCTTCTTTATAATCTTCTTAAGATTATCGGTGCAGCTATAAGTTAGAATTAGTGTGCTTCTGTTAATAAGCTAGGCCACATATTCCTCCATTTAATTGATAATTTCCCTAAAAGTAACTCTCTTAGTAAAATAATTAAAATTAATCTTTCGCTGGCCAGTAGTTTAACATCGCCCGAGGAGACACATTTGTAGTATTGAAACATAGTTGTCATTATGTAGCGATATTTAACATGTTTTAATATTCAAAAATAAATCTGGCCTTCCGATTCTTACTGTTGATGAGTAGTTTGCATCTTGCTTCTATATTTCTGCTCTCAAAGTCCTTTTAGAATGGTGAATTGTGAAACATATTGCCTTGCACTGTGGACATGATGTCACTAACTGTTGTTTTGGTGTTTTTACTGGTGATTCTAATAATCTTTCTGGCATCAACTGCTGTTGTTTTACTTGGCCGACCTGTTCTGTGGCTATTGATCAGTAAACCAGTAGTTTCTTTCTTTTTCTCCGGACATTCGAAATTGTTGCCTTGTCTATACCCAATCTTTGTCCTATGGCTCTGATCGATTTTCTTTTTACTCAGTTTCAAATGATTTGCTTTCCTCACATAGACAGCTAGTTTATCTTTTTTAACAAGAAATACAGTCGTTACAGGTGAAGACCAAGATTAAAACGAAGAGTAGTAATTCAGAGTTGCTTAGTGTTTAAACAATCAACCTAAAAGCCAACACATCGGAAACGTGACCTGTCAGTCCCGTTTTTCCAATAGTTTTACGCACTTGAAAAAATGGGTACGTTCAAATAAAGGGTGGTATATCCTAAGTTGTTTAAAATATCTAAATGTGAATAACAGGAAATTAAACCTGACATTAAGGGCCTATTGTCTTGTATTAATCCTTAAACCCAAATGACTTCAATGAACAACTAAAGCAAAGGATCTCTAGATATATTCTGATAAATATGGCAACAAAGATGAGGACAATAGTCTGAATAATGTAAATAGTGTAAAAACAAAGGAATTTGCTTTGCCGTACCAATACTTTCGGAGTGTATATATATATAGAATAGTGAAGAGTACCTTGTAGTAAACTGTACGGTAGAACACATTAAGGTAAAACCGTTCCGAAATGCCAGTATAGACCTCGGTTACTCAAAGACATTCCTCAGGCTGTTCCAATAGGTTTCTGGATACCACTTATGAAATGACAAACGAACCCTGCCAGTTTGAATCAGAATACGCATGAGTGACTTATGGACAACCATATGTCAGCTGTTAAAACTATCTCTTGCATCAGAGCGGGGTGAACAGGATTTGCAAAAATGATCTCTGTTTGTGCCGAGTAATTAACACAGATGAATACACATTCCATGTTAATTAGTGTTTCCTCTTAATTACAAAATTTGCGAAA
Source organism: Acanthosepion esculentum (assembly GCA_964036315.1). Taxonomy (NCBI): domain Eukaryota; kingdom Metazoa; phylum Mollusca; class Cephalopoda; order Sepiida; family Sepiidae; genus Acanthosepion; species Acanthosepion esculentum. The sequence goes on along the minus strand of OZ038495.1, from coordinate 30,726,503 downwards.
GTAATAATGCTAATTATCTGATTAAAATGACTATCAAACTGTAGTTTTTATTACGTCAATTTTTCTCTTTCTCGTCCGATCTGAGAATAAATAAATTGACGAATTAAATGCAACGTAAAATTCGATTTTTTTTTCAGAATAACAAGTAGGTTAATATATATATATATATATATATATATATATATATATATATATATATATATATATATATATATATATATATATATATATATATATATATATATAATATTATACACATTAAAGACTACAAGAAATAAAAGAAAATTATTCCAAACTTTCAATATGTTAAAAGTTTACAAAGCTACATTAAAGCGAATGTTCTTCAATACGTCTTAACCCTCCGGCCTATTACGTAACCGGTATTACTCTCTTGCCACGGTTTAACTATAAATATAAAATTTTTTTGCTATTGGGTGTTACAGACGTTTTCATCTTCAGATTTGGAAAATATTGAAGGACCAAATTTTAATGACTAAGAAATTGAGCCGTACCTATTCCAATGGTATTAATGCGAATAAAACTTTTATTCAGTTTTCATTTACTGATTCAGTTATCCACCTAAACCTATTAACTGCTACGCTAACCTACCTATTATGTGTTAAGTGTACATCATATATATATATATATATATATGACAAAGTTAAAAAAAGTTATCGTGTGACGCGTCTCGTCCTTTAGGAAATCATAGGACTAAGTTTATTTTTAAGTTGATGCAATTACATATGCGCACGACCGACAGACGTTGGGCCTTTTAAACTTAAAGATGATTTTTATATGGGATTTGTGTCTATAATCTCGCTGATTTCAATGAGCTTTTTTTTGTTGTTGTTTTTGTTTCCATTACTTGAAATAAAAACAATCTTGATATAGAAATATATATATATATATATATTTTCGTTATCCTATGTACAGGATGCTATGGGTAAATTGTCGCTATATTTTATTTCGCACATGCGGGTTTTTTTTTCTTGATTTTGTCGACTGCATAGTATAGTAGATTCATTTGGCACTGTCTGTGAGAAAAAGAGCATTATGATGCAACTTACTCCGGTAGAAATTTGGAAACGGCATGATGTTCTTCTTGACATTCACACCGGAAGCTCTGATATGAACATTTCAGAATCATTGACTGTCAATCTGGGGACAGGACAGAGGATTTGGAGAAAGACTGATGAGTCTAATGGTGATTACGAAGGTACAGCAGCTCAGCAAACTCACTCTGGTAGTTTTGATAAGAACAGAAATCCGAATTTATCGATGAGGGTTTGATAATTTTATATGTTAAAATGAGATGTCAGTGTTATTCTCATTTTTCAATTCATCCATCGCCCATATATATATATATATATATATATATATATATATATATATATATATATATATATAGAGAGAGAGAGAGAGAGAGAGAGAGAGAGAGAGATGTATACTCTTTATTCGGACTATTGCCATCATCTTTGTCGCCATATTTATTACAACGTTTCGACCGTTGTACTCCGGCCTTCTTCGGGTGGTTGGAATGTCGAACTGAACCCTTTATTTCGCTCACTGGGGTAGACTGTTCCAGTTCCACGTGCCATGTCTAGTGGATGTCAGTTATCAGTTATCTCATATTAATTCCCCTCTCCAATTTCTCCACTGCCTTAACCGGGTATTGTACTCACACTTTTTCGGTCCTCTCACTGGATCTAACCAACGCCTTTATCCACTGAGCCATGTGTCCTTGAAAACTGCCTCGTGAGTGACATGTTCATTCCTCCACTGATCTTCAGTACTCGTAGAGTAAACTCCAGGAAAAGCCGGTTTCCTAATTCCCCCCTTTCCCATTCTCCCATGGAAGATAAAGAATCGGGGAACATAATAACTCGAGAATTGTCTGCTTCTTTTCTGATTTGCCAATTGCTTTACTTTCTTAGTTAATGAATATTTCATCTTCTCCGATCCATTTCTTGAGTGTCAATGGGATTTTTCACATGATTTTTTTTTGTGTCATACCTTACGGCCTCCATCATGTGTATTCCTATCCGAGTAACCGACAAGGAATACATGGTTGAACGTATTATTTAATCTACGAGGGTAGACTATCAACGTCTGGAGATATTTCGTGTAGTCATTATTCGGCCTCCATCATGTGTATTCCTATCCGAGTAACCGACAAGGAATACATGGTTGAACGTATTATTTAATCTACGAGGGTAGACTATCAACGTCTGGAGATATTTCGTGTAGTCATTATTCGGCCTCCATCATGTGTATTCCTATCCGAGTAACCGACAAGGAATACATGGTTGAACGTATTATTTAATCTACGAGGGTAGACTATCAACGTCTGGAGATATTTCGTGTAGTCATTATTCGGCCTCCATCATGTGTATTCCTATCCGAGTAACCGACAAGGAATACATGGTTGAACGTATTATTTAATCTACGAGGGTAGACTATCAACGTCTGGAGATATTTCGTGTAGTCATTATTCGGCCTCCATCATGTGTATTCCTATCCGAGTAACCGACAAGGAATACATGGTTGAACGTATTATTTAATCTACGAGGGTAGACTATCAACGTCTGGAGATATTTCGTGTAGTCATTATTCGGCCTCCATCATGTGTATTCCTATCCGAGTAACCGACAAGGAATACATGGTTGAACGTATTATTTAATCTACGAGGGTAGACTATCAACGTCTGGAGATATTTCGTGTAGTCATTATTCGTAGTACTGCTCGGTTATTGCGCCCTCTGTCCCTACTGATTTTATGTACACACAGACCGTCCGTGAATGAACTCACAGCTACTAGAGCACCAAATACGCGAACCGACGTTTTAATTTAATAGTCCCGTGTTTATTAACTTTTGCGAATCATTGGATCACAATATGAACATACGGCGTCTGTCTGAAAAGTAACAGGACTGCGTTAGCTGTGTGAGCTATGGGAAACATAGGGATAAACGAGTTATCATCTGACATGATATCATGGGAGTATAAAACTGTAATCTTAGCTTTCTGCAATCATTGCATTATTTTCACATGCTTTTGAGACCGGACAAACGTGGCTGCTTCACAACGACTATGCACCTGTTCACAACGCCCTAAGCCCCCGGGAGTTCCTATCCGAGACAAAAAAAAACATTGTTGTACAGGAATAACTTCCTTATCCACCTGATCTTCCTCTGCGTAACTTTTATTTTTTTTCTCCAAGAACGAGGGAAGGTGTGAAGGTTAGTAAGAGGATCGTAACGAGAGATTGCTACTCGATGAATCCTTCCAACAGTGCATAGAAGCGTGGTAGAGAAAGATGGAAAAGTCCCGGGGAAAATTTGAAGGGGAAGCCATGTAGTTTCTAATTTAAATATATATTTTTTATGGCACCAGACCCCTTACTTTTCATGCATACCAGTATTCTCATGATGGCAGTTTAACGTTTTGCCTTTTCTTCATCTCTATCAGTCCGTTATGTGCCAAGCATGATCCACGCTAAAGCGATCATGTATCATTCGATACATGACTGATGGTTGTCATTTCTTTCTGTGTTAGACTAGTTGTCATCCAAGGCTAAATAACCCGGTCTGGTCGGTGGGGGGGGGAGAAGACGAGTATTCATACCAAGGTTATTTGCACGTAAGTGAATGCAATGGATTCGACTGGAATTTGAACTCGGCTCTCTGATTACTCAATCCGAGCCGCTATCCGTTGCTCCACCGTGCCTCAAAATATGAACTATCGTCTTGGAAAACGATATTTTCCCTGATTCATGTTTAAAAAAAGTCAAAGATTTCATTTGAAAGCAAGGAAATGCAAACTTTATGCAAAATGGGCTCATATAAAGATAGAAGCTAGTTTAGTATGGGGCTAGATAGGTGTATGTAAAATGCGATGTTTCGATGGTGTTGCATCTGCTATCTACTAAATTGTTAGTGTTTCAATGTAACAAATATGTCATTTTGTTGCGAAAGTGTTGTACTGTTAGTGCTAGTAACTTTATAATAGATATAACTATTCTTATTAATTATATAATTCACCGTCAATTTTGAGTAAATTAATTGTGTACATACACTTTTGCAATATAGATACATTAATGTATTTGATGATACCATTTTCTTCGTGATTGAAAATTAACTTACTATTTTTGGTATGGCGCAGTTTCACGTCTAACTATATTCTTTACAAAACAGAAGAGTACATCATACAGGGAGTTACATATCAATCTCGTTGTAATTTTAATTAAACTCTCATCAGGCAGTTCTTGGCGGTGACAAACTTCAGGTTATCCAGTTTTCTAACTGCTGCTATTTCTATGAGAACACTGGTGAACATATATTTATGTAAACAAGATAAACAAATTGGCCCAGTAATCGACTGACTGATTTTCTCAAAAAAAGCCAATTGTCCCAAATTATACTGCCTACGAAACCGCACAAATAAATATTTATATAAACAGCCTAATCTCAAGAGATTTAAAAGATAATTTAATATTATGCTAAGAAATTAAGTTATCACTTGTCAAATCCGTCGGGTTTGACAAGTGTAGAGCGTGATTCTTTTTTGTTATTTTTAGGTTACATGTCTCTTCAAGACGTATGCGATTATAGCTCTCCATTCCCCCTATCACTTGTCAAATCCTCCCGGCTTGACAAGAGTAGAGGTTTTTTTATTATTTTATTTTTAAGTTACATGTCTCTTCAAGACGTAGGCGTCATAGCTCTCCTCCTCCCCCCTATCACTTGTAGCTCTCAATAAGTTTTGTCCTTTTGCTACTTCCCCCGGGATCTGTTCTGTCATCCACTTGCTTAAGCCCGCTAGGTATGACATACGTTGTTTTCTCTTGTCTCGCTTTCCCTCTATTCGACCTGTGAGTATCAGATTCTTCAAGCCCTCTTTTCTCATTACGTGTCCCAGAAATTTCAGGTGCCTCTTCCTGATGTTAAATATAAGCTTCCTCCATGTTTGCATCCTCTCCAAAACGGCATCGTTGCTCACATGTTCGGTTCAGGATATCCTTAGCATCCTTCTGTAGAACCATACCTTGCCTCGAGTCCCTTCTTCATCTTTGAGGAGACCGTCCGAAATTCGCTGCCGTGCAGGAGGACAGATGTCTCTTAGTAGCTCAGTACTCTTCTTTGTTAGCAAAGAAATCCTCCTGTCTCGCAATACTCTGCCTAGCTTTTGGAATGCGTCCTTGGCCATCCCAATACGTCTTCGATTTTCAGCGTCGCACTTCCCATCATCTGTCAAAAAATTTCCCAGATATTGAAATTTCAGCCCCCGCTTGATTTTATGTCCCAGACTGAATATAGAATCATATCCCGTTATACTAAACTAAATCCTAGTTAATATCCAGGTTCTATATCTTACGAAGATCCCACCCATGTAATTTCTCGAAGTTAATTATCATTCTTCATCTTTTTTCACATATTATAAAATAATTAAACAAAATCAAGCCTTGTCTCACCTTCTTTCCCATTTCTGTATCATAAAACAATAACTTGCTATAGTTAAGGCTGTTCGCTGTAAACCCTCATTTGTGCTACACGTTTGCGTGGGTAGATACCCACTTCGTCACAGTAATATACTTTTGTTGGCATAACATGAGACATGTATAGCTTATATAATATCGATTACAACACACTCCCTGCAGAGTAAATAAGAGAAATCAAGGCTTATTTTCTTGTTTTGTGAGATAGCAACGTGCAAAATCATCTTTCGTTTCTGCTTTAAACATGTTTTCTGGAGATTGAGAATTTTGAGTGGTTTTCTAATCTCAAGTGAAAAAAAGATTGGGGTAATTAAGACATTAATATTTTATGAAGGGAATTGACGAAGAAGAATCTGGAAAATCGACTGTTAAATGCAGCCATGCATATGACTGATTATAGTTCATATAGTTTTATATATTGCCGTTTTGCACATTGAACGAATAGTATTTAGAGCGAGAATTAAATTCAGTATATATGAAAACAAAACAAAAGACGATAACATGGACAAAAATGTTTGGAAACAGGAATTTGAAGAAAAGAAAATTTAAAATAAAATAATAGTAAAGTAAAAAAATTGGAAGGTGATAGAAAGGAAAGAAATGCACATTCATATACAATTGTAACACAGTTATGGAGAAAAGACGGCTTGGAGAATTTGACACTTGCATATTGAAAGCAAGTGGGACAGAGGAAAACTTGCGTGTAAGCTATCTATCAAAGTTGTGTAAGTTAATTGCAGAACAGGCAATGGGGCGGGGGCTTACTAAGAGCTACAAAGGATAGGTTGTTGTGGAGAACCATGATCACCACTTCCTCAAAGAACAGCGAACATAGAAGAACAAGATAAGTAGAAAAATTAAAAACGAGAAGGTGAAGAGAAAGAGTCGATTTCAAGTGGCATATGAGAAACAGAAATATGATAATTGTTTGGTGAAGAATTCAGAACTCATCTTTGGACTGAAATTTCTCCAAAGATAGTGAAGATGACTTTTGAGGTTTCAGGTAGAAAAGTATTTATGCACAGATTGAAAATCAAATTTATTTTTTATAGCAGAACAAAAAAAATGAAGAAATCAACAGTATGTTTAATTTTTATAATGAAGTTCATTTTCTTATTGTCCAACGATAAAAA
>OZ038495.1:30639877-30714877 GCA_964036315.1 Acanthosepion esculentum | reverse complement strand
GCTTATCAGCATGCAAATGACACATTGGAGATGCCAAAATCAAGCAAGGAAATAAATCGGAAGTGTTTTAACAGAGGACGGAATATATGACGAAGAAGCTCTCGGATAGCAGAAGTTGCCATTCAAAAGCAAAGCAAAATATTAGTAAAACAGAAAAATCCCGTTAGAAAAGAGTTCTTTACTGTTATATAATGCTTGTTGTTCTATTTGGTAGTGGATATCGGGCAATCTACTCACAGATGAAGACGAGTCTTAAGGCCACGGAAATGTGGTCCTACAGCAGGATGATGAGAATACCATGGTCCGAACATGTGTGCAATGATGAAGTTTTAGAAAACAATGGAAAGAAATGGAAACATACTTTACACTAAAAAGTGACTGCTGAAATTAGAAGGGCGCATAAGGAAGAAAGGGGGCTTAGAATTCTGACACCGACAGTAATAATAGGGAGGAGGGACATAGGAAGACAGCGTATAACGTACCAAACGAACCTGTAAAATAGTTGAAAGAATTGAGATTAGGAAAGATTACGAAAAGACAAAATATCGGAAATGCTACAAAAAGCAAAAAATTCTGGAGAGCTATAATCGTCCACCTTCTGAAGATACAAGGTACATTGAAGATATACTGTCGATAAGATATAAATTTCGAAACAGAACACAAAGTTTATATTCATTCCACCATTCGATTCATATATTAATTTTCCAAGCATAGCTTAGATGTGGCACAAGGCCGAAAGTTGGCGGCACCCAGTGAGGATCGAACTCAATAGTCAGTCGCAATTGTTCTAGCGAGACAAGGTTGCTAACCATTACACCACCTCAAATTTTGACTGAGTCACTTTTTTGAGAAATCCACTAGCTGTATTTGAATTGCGATTGAGTTGGTTACGTTCATTTTGACAAAGATACCCATTGGAAAAGTATTTATTCAATCTCCTCAACACTATGGATTAAATACCAGGCCTGAATAGTCTCTGTGGTCTTGAGGCTGTGACCAGTCTAGGAGAAAGAAAACTGCTTTCATAACCAACCTGAATTTGGATGACCATCGTCTTGTTATGTTGCTTTAGACGCAACACTGTTGCTATGGCATTGGACTCGTGAGGGGTCATTTTATATAATCGATTCACGGGTATCCATAAAAATATCCTATTTTCTCTGATCTCTCGACAGCTCTATATGTGAAGTTGTTACTTTGTTTTTATATAAACTAGCTTCATTATCAGTAGTAGCAGTATTTTCTTGAAATATTCTGAAAATTGTCAAAGATTATTGCGATAAGGGAAATAAATTTTGAGATGAAAAATGTAGATAGCAACAATGAAGATTGTTTGACAATGGTTTATCTAATAAATTAATTAAGGTAATATGCGGCATTTTATTAAGAGAGTTTAATGAAACGTCTAATGAAATATCTAGCAAAATTAAAAAGTAACCTCCTACTACGTGATAAGGTTTTTCCGATGACTTATGGCAAACCAGGGTTATTTCCCTTTCGAAAAGAATTTTTTTAGTAATAAATTGAATGGCCGTTGGGATTGTCTCTTAGCGGTGCTTTAGCTTATCTTTTCTGCGAATGTCTGCAGACTGATACTTTCCAAAATATGTTAGGTAAGAAATCAACATATATGCGATATAGCAACGATGTTTAAGATATCCCACTAAAACCAAATTACTAGATTTCGTAAACAATCTGAACAATATTAAATATACAATTAAATTTACTAATATATAGAAAATATATATATATATTTACGTTTCTCCTTCATATGATGTCAAACCACACAGATAACGACGTAAATCTAATTTGTATTAGAATAGTCCACTAACTAAATTGATCTGATAAGCTTCAACACATTGAAGAACAACAAAACAAAATCCAGAATGATTATAGGTTGTATTGAAGAGCACATAGAATATGCAGGCCTGAATATTTACATGATAAAATAAACATTAAGACTTATCCACTATCATAAATATTTTTTATATAACGCAAAGAGTAAAGTTTACAAAAATCAAAGAACAAAAATTGAATAGTATTAGGCTTAAAAACTAGTCAAATAATAATACCGAGCAACCCAATAATGTCTTCAATTGAAAAGGAGTTTTCTAAATATAATAGAAAATGCAATATAATAGAAAATGCACTGTACTACTACAAAGAATAATTTTAAATCACCTCATAGAAAAATCACGCTGAAGCAAAAATTTGCAAATTGGACTCAAAAATATCCCAAGATATATCGGTGAGAAATCGAAGAATTTATATACAACAAAAATGATATTGAAAAACAAACGAAACAATACATAAAGCATTCATCATAATAGGTTTGACCATAATTAAAGTCTACCTATTAAATGAGTAATTATTTTATTACTGCGTAATTATATTGAAAGTGCACTAATGTTGGAAACCACTGCGGCACAGCATATCTCATTACCTCACAAATCTATTGTTGATCCAATGTGGCATAATTAAAAACAATAGCGATAAAAATACAAATAAAAATCAAAATTGGAATAGGCTATGCTAAACGACTAATTACATTAAATTTAAAACTGAGTGTCCCTGTATTTTAACGTTTTGATATATACTGTAACCAGCGTTTGTAATATTTCTCTCAACCACATTTTCCCCACATATTTTATATCTTAAATTGATTCCATCAATAAAGCTCTTATTAGTAAGATTAAATTCGCTATCGGAACGAAATACACCACTTGGAATGTTTTTATTTTTTTTTTATTTTTCTCGTTCAACAGGCAGTATATCCAGGCTTTCAGATATTGATATTGAAATCTCTCCTGGATATTACTACCATTTTCATCATTTTCTAATATATTCATTTTTCTTCGCCACTTCCTGCTTTATCGAAAAAATGATGTTTTACTCTGTCACGCATGAAAAGGAGGACACGTGATTAAAACCTGACGGATATTCAATTCTGTACATTCGACTGGAAATCATTTTCTTAGCGTCAGAATTTTCCTATGAAGTGCAAAGGATGTAATACCGTTAAATTATGGCAGTAGTTATAAAGAGTTGGGTAAACTTCAAAGCTACATCTGAGACTTCCTTGACATTGAGAAAAAAAAAATTAGAATTCTTTGTAGTAGATAGAGAGATTCGTTGCAACATCTATCTATTGAATCTCGGAAAGTTGTTCAAGCTTGACAGACAGAAGTGGAAACATATATAAACATAACCCAATACAATTTCCCTAACAACAAGAAAAATAAATAATCATATATAGGCAGCTGTATTCTTACAGTTGTAACTATATTACTAAGTCCGTAAGTGTGTCTGTGTTTTTTTTATATGAATAGATGCGTATACAAATGCGTGCGCCTGCACACGTATCCACGCTGCGTTCTCTATTGCTATCACAGCTGGTCTAGTACATATGTGTTTAGAGATTCGTGATAAAATTTTTAAAAAAAATCTACAATTTTATTAGTATCGGCCTGGCATCTCGGTCTGCTCATTACCGTAACGTAGCTTCCCTCTGACTTTTCTGTTACCATGGAAATAATTCTGGTAAATTTTCCTGTATGGTATCTATACTTTATGATTTTAAATGCGGTACTAAATTGGAGACAAGTTCTCATCATATTTGAAATGCCTATATGCAACATTAATTTCTATGCTAACAGTTTCTTCTACCGCACTTCTCGCTTGTGGAACTCTCTTCCAGCTTCTAGCTTTGCAGCCAACTTCGATCTTCAAGCATTTAAATGCAATGTCAATTGTTATATCGTTTTTTAATTCCAGATCTTTTGTTGTTCTCTCTAGTTTTTTTTTTTTTTTTCGTATTATCTCACACTCATTACCCACTTATATTTTAGTAGGTTTATTGCTTTGCCTGGGGTGAAATCATTAAAATCTATCGATATAATTTTTTTATAGAAGGTTTTTGAAGGACAATATTGGATTTTTACAAATCTACTTAATTAGTCAAATTTATCTAGAGAAAATATTTTGAGAAAAACTTGAAATTTCCAAAATTGTTTCAGTCCTTAATCTATGCTATTCTGTAATTCTTTACCCAAATGATTTCAATTTGGTATATATTTGTTTCCTTGTCAATTGATTTTCTAATCTTTTGACCATTTTTCAATATCTTATCAACACCCACCTTATGTTTTATTTTATTGTATATATATATATATATATATATATATATATATATATATGTATATATATAAACATTTTTATGTTTATACATTCTTTTTATAGATACAAATATTTACGTAAATGCTCTGTTTTATAATAAACAGTATTAGTACCATTTACCGGCCTGAATGTCCGAGAAATTTTCATAGTAAACGTCACTAATACTGTTTATTATAAAACAGAGCATTTACTTAAATATTTGTATCTATAAAAAGAATAAAACATGTCTTAAAATAATTGTCGTACTTTGTCCATTTCATAATGTGTCACGTCATATATATATATATATATATATATATATATATATATATATATATATATATATATATATATATATATGTATGTGTGTGTCTGTTAAGTATTTATTATACACTGTTACATAAGAACATGTAAATATCTACTACAACTTTGTACATTTTGTTTCAAAGTTAAAATCGAACGATTCTTCAGTCGGTTAACAATGATTGTACTAAACGATTTTATTTAAAATTGCGATTAATGAAATACTACTTCACTTTTCGGTTTTGGAAAATTTTCCATGAAAGATAAAAAAAGATTTATATAAAGAAAAAGGAAAGAATGTAAGAAATCAATAAAAAAGTACAGAAAAAGACTAAGAAAATAAAGTCAAGCGAAAGCGTAGGAAATTAACCCTACTAGAAAGAGAAAAGGCAAAGAAGAAAGGCAAGAGAAATAGAGAAGTATATTTACAGTTACCCAGATTCATAAGAAGAGGAAAGTCAAGAAGACAGGAAATAGAAAGATATTGATACGAATTAAACAATTAAATTCTTTTTGAATCATATATCATTTGGATATATCATTTGGATAGACTTGCAGAGTTAGTAGAATGGAGTCAGATGGCCTTCAAACCGAAGAAAAGCAGGTCACTCTTTATTAAGGGAGGGTCGGTCATACATGAAATGTTTTCCATCTCAGGTGAAAAGATACCAACAATGCGGGAGCAAAGTGTAAAAAGTCTGGGGAGGTGGTATAACTTCCCTGTGACAGATCGTCACCGTGGGATTGAAATCCAGCAACAAGCGGAGATGGGCCTGCGAAGATTAAATCAATGTGGGCTTCCCGGAAAATTTAAGGTGTGGTGTATGCAGTTTGGATTGATGCCTAGATTAATGTGGCAGCTGACTAGATATGTGTCAGACGTGATGTCAGCAATGGAATGATGGTCAAGCAAGCAGAAGTCCAAGGTGTTACAAAGAAGGGACGTGCTGAACTTGGTCTAGGTGAGAGGGAGGAATTCTGGTCAGAGGCCAGTAGACAGGAGCGACGCAAGTTACAAGAGCGGGGGGTTCAAAAGCTCGAATAGGAGAAACGGTTAGTGTGGACTGTCCAGCAGGCTCAGCAGGGCCGATGGCTGAACTGGAGGGAATTGAGGGTGTTCAGATCAGTTGGTCTGATTGCTGGCGTCTAGGCGCAGGGCATTTGAGGTTCCTCATACAGGCAGCATATGACGTGGCAGCATCACCATCAAATTTAAAGAGATGGGGACTGCAGGAGTCACCCTCCTGCCGGTTGTGTGGTGTTTATGGAAACCTGCGCCACATGCTGTCAGCCTGTCCGAGGGCGTTTCAGGATGGCTGGTACACCTTCAGACATAACTTGGAGCTGGAGGTCGTGGCAGCGACTGTACGAAATGCTAGCATACCCTCGTTGGACTTGCGAAGGGTAACCTGCCTGACGCAAGGTGCGACTGTCACAAGGCAGAAGACCAGGTCGGAAAACTCAAAGAACTGGAGAGTGTTTGTGGATGCTACACTGCCAGTGGAGATCGTTGTGTCTGGTCTGAGACCAGATCTGGTCTTAATTCATTTCGAGAAGCAATATCTGTTGCTTGGCGAACTGACAGTAGCATGAGAAGAAAGGATTGAGGAGGCGTATGAAAGAAAGTTGCTTCGGTATGAGGAACAGGTGACTGAAGTCCGTGAGAGAGGATATAGCGGCACTCTGGTGCCATTTGAGGTTGGCTGTAGAGGATTTCCTGCTGTCTCTTTAAAGAGATTCCTCAAGTGTGCTGGGATTCTAAAGCTGGGGGTGATAAAGACTTGTGGTTGAAAAGCGGTGGAAATAAGTGTATGGATTACCTAAAAATTAACATAGACCGGTTGCAACGTAACACAATCCAGCTGTTGGGGGCCCACCGTGTGGAAGAGTTTAATGGGTCGAATCCTTATTGAATCACGGCGCTCAGCTGAAGATTGCACCTGGTCTGGAGCACTTGATGTGTACTTGTGTTCATTAAGTATATAATTTGTAGTATATATTTATTATATATGTACAGTATTTTTGCTAATAAGGGATTTTCTGAAACAAACCAGACAAATCGTTTCTTAACGAATATATTTGTGATTCTTGTTTTTTGTTTTAATATCAGTATTGACACGTGAACAGTCGATGTAAATGTTTTCTTTGAATCAAAAACAAAGAAATTAGAACTACCCATTTCATTTCTATGTAACAGAGTTTATGACGATGTGGTTTTCTTATTTATTTGCATTTTTTGATCTAGCTGCCAATCTCCCATCGACACAGCAAGAAGATAAATGTTGCTCTCGGGAGAGGCTTGGGTTTATTGCCTGGCGCCCGAGGAGTCACCGAAAGGGGATGTGCCGAGCGGTCTTGGGAATTTTTCCACAGTACAGTCGTTAAACCCATTTTAATGTATGACCTTTTGGAACATCCGATTGCGACGTGGGCTCGTTGGGAGATATCGATATATATAGTAAATTGTTTTGTTTTAAATTCTTTGAAACCAGCCAGACAATTTCCCTGTGAAGGAATATAATTATCATGAATATTATTTTTTGCTTTAATATTAGTATTAACTAGTGACCAGTCGATGTTAAAGTTTTCTTTATTTTCTATGAAACAGATTAGCGAACGTAGTTTCAAAATAGTGTTTGCCATTTCCCTTTGCTTTTACGACGGTGAGAAACTTATAGTAAGTTAACATTTTATGTACGCCAAAGTTCTTGCTCGGCAACGTATTGTTCAGGGGTAGCCAAACCGCGGCTCTGGAGTTAAGTGTGGCTCTTTGATCTTTAATATGCAACTCGTGGAAATATGTGCGCTGAGTTCCTCTTTTCATCACAGTTAATAAAAAATATAAATAAGAAAGAATTCAAGCTTTATAATGATTTTCTGGGTAGGTATTGAAACACGAGTGGATTAAAACGAAAGATTTATGTTAATATGTATGTAACAAAAAGGTATGTGTAAATTTCGCTAATGTCTTGCAGCTGCCAAACGTCTAAATATTATCGTATGTGGCTCTTACGTCAAGCAAGTTTCGCCACCCCTGGTATAGTTGTGTATATATATATATATATATATATATATATATATATATATATATATATATATATATATATATATATATATATATATATATATATAAATGTCTTTAAATAAATTGTCGGACTATGTCCAATTCTAAAATATATATATATGTGTGTGTGTGTGTGTGTGTGTGTGTGTGTGTGTGTATGTTCCGGGAATGGAATCCTGCACAAATAAATGAACAACGCCAGTAATTGGGATAGAAAAATAAGTGTATTAAACGTAAGAATACAGACTTCAAGTGAAGATTGGTTGTCCAGGAATGCGGGTTAGTAGAAAGTATATGTAAAAGTCTCTGTAACTGAAGCCGGAATTTATTTATTTGCCTCTCTCTCTCTCTCTCTCTCTCTCTGGATTCTCGTATAACTCTTTGAGAACACCCTGTGTACTGTCTCCGTATTTATCACCCTGACTCAACGTATCTCAACCTGTAGGTATTCTCTCTGTCAGTATAAGAATACTTTGGACGAGTCCATCTTGTGTAAAAGGAGACTGCCCCACAATATATATATATATATATATATATATATATATATATATATATATATATATATACATGTGTGAAGAAATATACTCTTACGGTGTGCTATATTTATGGGATGAACGGCTCAATATAAGAGATAGAGCGTTTGTAAATATAAAAATGAACATTGAAGTCAACACCCAGAGGCGACAGTCTTTTTCATGCTAGACGCAATCGTGGCCTGACGATTGTGTCTAGTATGAAAAAGACTGTCGCCTCTGGGTGTTGACTTCAATGTTCACTTATATATATATATATATATATATATATATATATATATATATATATATATATATATATGATGTGTGTGTGTGTGTGTGTGTGTGTGGAAGAAGAACATGCTCTTACATGTAGAAGGCGAATACTGATATAAAGCAAAATGGCTACATAGTGCTCATTAATAACATTAATGACCATCTCTTTAGGAGAATGAAAATCTGATATATACCAACCACTTTCACCTCGCGTCACTACCTAATAACATAATCGAATACGGCCACGTCTGTCACCTGGATTATCAAGAGACGCATCTCTCGGTGACACACCAGACCGATGACGAAAAATCTGCTACTGGTAAAGAAAGGTCTACTCAGCCACCTTTCCTTTTAGCAACAACTAAAAATACTGATTTGAAAATCAAAAGTTAGAGAATTATTCAAATGGAAAAGGGACACCTCAGTGTCCAGTTAGAATCGAATGATTTCAGACTGCATTTCATTTTAGAACAATGCATAAATCCAGACCGCGTCTGAAGGCAAGAATTGCATCGATTTGGTAGTAACTCCATTTCACATTTGAGATACAACTTCTATTGCAACTGGGCTAAAAGAGAAAAGACAACATGGCATTGGAAATGCAATACGCAGATAAATATAGTTTGTAATAAAAATATCTTATACCATTCATACACATTGGAGGCTGTAAACAGAGATATTTGAGGCTCTAAAATCCGAGTAATATTATACCCCCCAAAAAGTGATGTTTTCAAAAAAGAGAATTTCTATAAACGGTTCACTGATGTCTGGTCACTAGGAAAAATAAAGAGAAAACTATATTAATGGGGAATTTCATGCGACCTGTACTATTTCGATCGCCAATGCACCTCTGATGGTAATAATAGGTCGTTCTTTGAAATAGAAGTCTCAGGCAGCAATGGCGATCTCTTACTATATCTGTGTTATTCAAAAAAATCTTTTTGGATAACTAAGATTTAACAAGTTAGATCCATCCCAAACACACGTTTAAACTCTCCATTGAAAGAACTGATCACATTACAGAACCAATATTACGTAACCAAAAACATTAGTGATTTCAGAATATCACTCTCTTGGCTTAGACAATTTGTGAGAGATTTCAGAGTATACAACTCCTACAGTGAATTTTATCAGAACATTTATCTCAAAACTAACAATACCAGCCAAAACAATATCTCGCTTCCGTTCATGTAAACCACGAAATACACCTAATTATAGTATGCAAGCCCTTAAAAATGAAAATATGTAATTAGATTTATGTAGTAAATTAAACACACGGAATGGAGAACCGTCCTATGTATGACGATGAACTGCATCTGCGTCCTGGGTAAGATGATAAATACATCCAACAGAAAGGCCTCTGATTAGGCGGTTTTGATGAGGAACCACATCTTAATCGCTGGTGTTCCCAGGTCTATACTATACTATAGTAACTGTTAGTGTTCCAACTATGGGTAAATATTTAACCCCCAAACTGTGGTCAAAACACTGTGAAAGTGTAAAAATAGGGTTTAATACCAGCAATGAATTTTTGAGGAAAAATTATTACCAGCAATGAAATTTTGAAGGAAAAAAATATTACCAGCAATACATTTCTGATGGAAAACATTACGAGCAATACATTTTTGAAGGAAAGATATTACCAGCAATACATTTTTTTTTAAATTTATTACCAGCAATACATTTTTGTAAAGATATTACCAGCAATAAAAATCTTGTCGGCATTAAATATTCCATAGAGAGTGATATGCCGTAAAAGAAAACACAAAATAAAAATGGAATGGAGAATGCTAAAAAATTTCATAAGAAAATTTATAATAAAAACTAATGAATGCTCTGAAAACCAATATTTCTGGAAAATTGTAAACCAAATGAATGAAGCCAAGCTGCATAGACAATGTGTTGAAATGTACCAAACAAAATACACAAAAACGAAAAATCACAATATCATAAAATCGAAACCAAAACAAAAGTCATGTCCTGGTCTCAAGAATCACATTGAGTGAGATTTCAACCTAATGATGGCCACGGAAATAAAACATATAACAATATACATCCAATCATTGCAAAGTCAGTCTACAAACATAAACAATAACGAAGTTAGTGATGAGGATGTTAAAGCTATGAAAGGAATAAGGAATAATAAATCATCACTTGACATTGAGACTGAAGTATTGCAAATATCTCACTTCCTCCCGGAATTCAATAAAAAGTATCTTTATTTAATGAAGGAAGTCTGTAATCAGAAACGCATGCCAAAAAGTAATACTTTATCGCGCACTATGGAAGCAAAAAGTTAGTTCTGACGACTCACACATAAAGCAGTATCTTAACTAAATCCATTTTGGTGAAAATACTGAGGAACTATGTACACTATTTACATTATTCGGACAATTGTCCTCATCGTTGTCGCCATGTTTATCACAAAGTTTTGGCAGTTGTACGCTCCGGCTTTCTTCAGGTGGTTGGAATGTCAAACTGAACCCTCGGTTTCGCTCACTGGAGTAGGCTGTTCTAGTTCCACGTGCCATGTCTAATTCATACACAAATGTCCTCAAGGACACATGGCACAGGGGATAAAGGCGTTAGTTAGATCCAGTGACAGGACCCAAAGAGTGTGAGTTCAATACCTGGGTAAGACAGTGGAATACTTTCAGAGGTGGATTAACAGGAGATAACTGACATCCATTAGACACGACAAGTAGAACTAGAACCGTCTACTCCAGTGAGCGAAATAAAGGGTTCAGTTCCACATTCCAACCACCTGAAGAAAGCCGAAGCGGACAACGGCCGAAACGTTGTGATAAACTTGGCGACAAGGTTGAGGACAATAGTCCGAATAATGTAAATAGTATACTAAAGAACGTTTTAGCAAATAGACTGATATCTTTACGAATGTCAACTCCTCACAATCCTGCTTGTTTTAGGTTCTTGTAAGCGATGCATAATGCATATATCTCATCAAACAACTCCAGATGATTGCATACTTATCCAGTAGGAAACTATACCTCCTATGTTGCCTCCCCCCCCAGTAGCAAATGACTACACCAATAAAGATCGCATCCTCTCATCTATTGGAAACCGTTTTCCAAGCTCTGAATCCTCGATCAAATAGAGGATTTATAGTGGCCCACAAAGTGATACATATTTGGCGAGGACCGCGATATGACAATATTTTAAACCTCATCAGGAGTACGAAAAGGGGGAAATGAGAGATCCTATCTATTTAATCTTATTTCTCAACTAAAACATGCGAATGCATAAGCAGAAATGAAAATAGACGAACATGGATCATTTAAGCATTCCATATATCAAACAAATATACTAACTGAAAACTGCGATAATGCTTTCCCTCCCGAGTCCAATGTATTGATGATGAGGGGTGGGGTCGATGATTATAACGTAATTATTTATAGTTTAGGAGGAAATGACCTTCAATAAAAAAAATGGCATCATCTAACAAGTATTCTAAGATATAGGACACAAGATATGTCTTTCCAAAACACAGACTGTGATACCAATGATACCACTCAATCCAACATAAAACTTTAGGATATTGAATTGGTAAATACTACCCACTTCAAATACATCAGTATCTCATTTTCATGTGTAGTAAATACTACCTACTTCAAATACCCCAGTATCTCATTTTCATGTGTAGTAAATACTACACACTTCAAATACCTCAGTATCTTATGTTCATGTATAGTAAATACTACACACTTCAAATACCTAATTTAAAACAAATCTAATATAGGAGATAACGAAATTGAATATAGCACCAGTTGCGCTAAAAGCAGTTTCGCCTAACCACACATGTTTCTAAAAACAAAACTTAAGCTTACCTCACATTAGGTTCTCAAATAATATCTTCAGATCGAGATATTCAAGTAGATGCCATGGCTGGCATCAAACACTTTCAGAAATATCTAAAACTTTAGCTGGAAACAACTACTCTCTGAGATCAATGGTTAAAAATGGCTTCCAGTGAATGGAGCTTGTAAGTCTTACCAAAGACTATCCTTCTTCGAAACTCGTCGACTGGCGCTACAGAATTACAATGTGTACCAAATAACAGGATCCATATCACTTGAAGATTTTCAACCACAGCTAAAAACTAAATTGGATAGCTTTTGTAAAACAAAGAGAAAATACAGACAAGTCCATTGCATTTAAAACAAAAGGTTAGGAAGGAAAAAACCAACCACTACTAGAAAGAGTAATAATAGCTAAAATGGTACATGTAACTCCAAGAGAAAATAATGATATAATCAAAAGGTCCATTATTTACATTATTCGGACTTTTGTCCTCATCTTTGTCGCCATATTTATTACAACGTTTCGGCCGTTGTACGATCCGGCCTTCTTCAGGTGGTTAGAATGTCGAACTGAACCCTTCATTTCGCTCACTGGGGTAGATTGTTCTACTTCTGCGTGGCATGTTTAATGGATGTCAGTTATCAGTTATCTCCTGTTAATTCCCTTCTCCAAGTTCTCCACTGCCTTAACGGGGTATTGAACTAACACTCTTTGAGTGTTGTCACTGGATCTAACCAACGCCTTTATTCACTGTGCCATGTCTCGTTAAGGATTTGGCAAGTGGAACTAGAACAGTATACACTAGCAATCGAAAGAAAGGGTTCAGTTCGACATCCCAACCTCCTGCAGAAGGCCGGATCATACAACAGCCGAAACGTTCTCATAAATACGGTGACAAAGATGAGGACAATAGTCCGAATAATGTAAATAGTGTACATATTACCTCATCTCAGAAATATAGACAGATACAAAAGGTCCATGTTCCATATTACTTCAAAGAAAAAGTTAGGATAAACCTCATCAATGCAGTTAAAGGGGATTGTTTGACATGAGAAGACTTGTTTTAATAGAATGTATTTATAAGCTTCAACCGAAACTAGAACGGTTTACATTTTAATTTTTAGAATTGTTTATGTTCATTTTTGTTTGCATCCAAACATTTATTAATGTTATTAAACATTACCTTTTCCAGTTTTCATTATATTTTTTTAATTTGTCTTACTTTTTTTCATTCCTGTATTGTTTTCTTCATTACGTTCATTCGTTTTTAATGGGATTCATGTCCTGGTTATTTTATTGTTTACTTTCATAATGTAGTGATTATTGCAGTTTACCTTAGTTTTCCTTATCTGTTACTTTATTTGTTCATATATATATATATATATATATATATATATATATATATATATATATATATATATATATATATATATATATATATATATATGAATGATAAGTCATAATTTCAATGGTCTGATGCCAATTCACCTCATCTCGACAAAAATGTTCTATTAAAATCAAGCTCCTGACATTCTAGACAAAAATCCTACTCAGGAAATTAACTATTGAAATGTTAATCATTTTCGTTTTGATAATCCACACCAAATTAAAAAAAAATTGCATCGTGGGTATTCACGTCGAAGGACAAAAATAAATCAATATTAATATATAAATTATACAAAAGACAACAGCAAATTGAGTTACCGTGGAGTGATTCATGGTAAAATCCAAAGTGTCCATTTCTGCGAGAAGAAATTAATTACGAATATCACCTGCATTCTGAAGAAACATTTAGAAATACTCATTGATGGTTTACTTGCGATGGCAGAACGGCTATTTTTATTGAATGTCTTTAGATAGATGAGTGAAATCTGGTTCATTCCATTGGGTTGACGAAGCGTACATGAAAATGCTAGTGTCAATGCTAGTGTTCTTCGGTAGAGAAAATAGTCTTCGATTCTGTTAATATTTCTATGACTTTTAATGCATTTATTTTATTTTACAATTATAAAAGGATTATTAAAGATTTTCTTAATTTTGTTTAAAAATAGGATAAGCCAGAACAGTGAAATCGGCAAACTGAGTTCAAATTCTGGTTTAGAATGTTTTGTTTCCATTCTCACCAGCGCCTTTTCTAAGGCATTAACCCTATTTTTCTCCTTGATCTATCGACTAAATAGCAGACTATACTGTGATATCTATCAGTGGCTTGTGAATAATAGAGGATCTGTCAATATTTCTGAGGTGTTATGTACACTATTTACATTATGCGGACTACTGTCCTCATCTTTATTGCCATATTTATTACAACGTTTCGGCCGTTGTACGCTCAGGCCTTCTTCAGGTGATTGGAATGTCGAACTGAACGCTTTATTACGCCTAATGGGGTAGACGGTTTTAGTTCCACGTGCTATGTCCAAAGAATGTCAGTTATCAGGTATCTCCTGTAAACTCACCTCTCCAAGTTCTCCACTGCCTTAACCAGGTATTGAACTCCCAACTCTTTCATTCCTGTCACTGGATCTAACCAACGCCTTTATCCACTGTGCCATGTGTTCTTAAGAGTTGTGAGTTCAATACCTGGTTGAGGCAGTGGAGAAGTTGGAGAGGTGAATTAATAGGAGATAACTGATAACTGACATTCACTAGACATGGCACGTGGAACTAGAACAATATAACCCAGCGAGCGAAATAAAGGATTCAATTCGACATTTCAACCACGTGAAGTCGGCCGGACCGTACAACGGCCGAAACTTTGTGATAGATATGGCAACAAAGGTGAGGAAAATAGTCCGAATAATGTAAATAGTGTAAATAGTCTAGGACAATGAAAATACTATTCAAGTGTGTGGAGAAATGAACGGAAAATTATGTATTTCAGTTTATAGATAATAAAAACAATGATTTGTGAAGATCTATAATTGTTTTAAATACTGAAGGGAGAAGGTATTTATAAAAATGAATGATAAAAATTTATAAGATATTTTATCGGAATATTATGGAAGAAAATGTAATTACGATTTTCGTATAGGAACCAATGGCAGAATAATAGATGAAAATAAATTTAGTTGATACTCAAAGAAAGTGCGATGAAAAGACTAAACCTCAGTTGCCAAACGACAGAATGCATGATTGACAGAAAAAGAAGATCCCAACTTTTAAATTACAAACTGGAGATACCAAAATAAAAATAAAAAAACTAAAATTTAAATATCTGGAAGATATTGTAACAGAAGATGGAAGTTGCCACGCTGAAATCCGAAGGCATATTAGGATAGCGAATGGTGCTTTTCTGAATCTAAGCAGAGTATTAAGAAATAGGTATATTTCGTTAAAAAAAACGAAGAAAAGGGTACAGAACTGTTACGTTATATCAGTCCCGCTATAATGTAATGAATGCATGAAAATCTCCTCAAAGATTAAGAAGAGACTTGAAGCAACAGAAATGTCCTTCTACAGAATGATGTTTAGAAATATTATGGACCGGACATGAGAGGAACGAGGAAGTTTTTATAGAAAATTGAAACAAAAAGAAAACTTTTTTCTTAATATCAAAAAGTGACAGTTGAAATTACGTTATATTTGAGATGTTCATCAGAAAAATAGACTTTCATTTGCCAAAAGAATATTCGAATATTTATAACACTGGAGTAGTTAAATATTACGTTGCTGTTGTCAGCTTTTCAAATTCCGTTAAATCATGAATTCATCATATATACCTTTATTAAACGAATAGTATGTTTGCACTTTGAGGCATAAAATAAAGTATAAGAATGAATTAGATAAACACAAATTATGAAATGTATTTTCTTTTTTTCGCTTCGATTAACAGAAAATTTTGTAAAGTGACATTTTATCAATTGATTACCGAAAAGATGAGAGAAAATCGATGAGCTGACCAATTAACTCTTAAATTCAATCGACATTGTTTTCTGATATCCAGTATCTAACAATAACTAAATTTACTAGGCGACAGGAGTCTTGTCGAATGATATATCTGATCAATATTGTGTTTTTCTCCTCTCGCCTCCATCTAATCTGTTTAGTTCAGAAAGAAAATCAAAAATGGAAATCTGGTGTATACAACAATTTCTGGCCATGAGATCGACATCAGTTATACGGAATATTGAATATTGTTTTATTTTATAATGTAACACATTGGATATTATCAGTTGCAAGTAATTGAGACCTGTGATATCTGTAGTACGAATAAGACAAGTAAGTATATAGCAGGCGCACGAAACAAAACACGATTTTGGCTAGGCAATGTAAATTAGCCAACAAAAGTAAGATATAGAGCTATACTGAAATTTGATGTATTATTATCCCTTCTGTGTATGTCTATCTTTCTGAGATGCATGTATGTATGTATGTTGCGGCATTCACCCTGGATCGGTTAAGCCGGCTCCTTCCAAGGAATTCACCGCGTCCGGAACGAAGGCCGACCAAGTACGGCGATCCGTCGCCAATGCTGAAACAAGCAACAGCCATTCCCGATTCCAACGGCGGTGAATTCTTGAAACGGAGTAACAAGGGAGTTTGAACTTCACACGCGGTCCCCACACCTCGCGTGCTATCCCAGTGGAGGGAGGAATATGCTCTAACTTGCCGCAGAATTTCCACAGACGCAGAGGCAGGCGTAACCAAGAGGCCACCGGATGCCGGTGCAGACGCCGAATTGTTTTGAATTCAGAGTTGACCTTCTCCTAGACCAGTTGACATCCAAGGCTATAGAACCCAGTCTGTCCTGCTATTTACCCATAGTTGGAGGGAGAAGAAGAGCATTCACACCTTTCCCACGTAAGTAAATGTAACGGATTCGACTGTAATTCGAACTCGGCTCTACGATTCCTCAATCCGAGCCGTTATCCATTACTCCTTTCTGAGATGGTGTACACTATTTACATTATTCGGACTATTGGCTTGATCTTTGTCGCCATATTTATTACAACGTTTCGGCCGTTGTACGCTCCGGCCTTTTTCAGGTGATTGGAATGTCGAACTGAACCCTTTATTTCGCTCACGGGGATAGACTGTTCTAGTTCCACGTGCCATGTTTTTGTATTTGGGTCCTGTCACTGGATCTAAGTAACGCCTTTATCCACTGTGCCATGTGTTCTTAAGAGACACATGACACAGTGGATAAAGAGTCTGAGTTCAAATCCCGGTCAAGGCAGTGGAGAACTCGGAGAAGGGAATTAACAGGAGATAACTGACAACTGGCATCCATTAAACATGGCACGTGGAACTAGAACCGTCTACCACAGCGAGCGAAATAAAGGCTTCAGATCAACATTCCAACCACCTGAAGAAGGCAGGAGCGTACAACGGCCGAAACGTCTTAATAAATATGGCAACAAAGATGAGGACAATAGTCAGATTAATGTAAACAGTAGCGCTTATATATTGCAATGAATAGTGGATTACTGCGCACAGACGAAGGAAATGAATGAGGTCATAGAAATCTGGATCTACAGTAGGATGCTGAGAATACCATGGATGGTACATGAGAGCATCGATATAACTTTAGAGAAAATGGACAAAAAAATGACATTTATACTTAACATCAGAAAGAGAGAGTTTAAATTTAGAGGGATTAGAAAAATTTGACACTCACAGAATATACTGAAGGCGAATTGGACAGAGGAAAGCAGTGCATAACATTCCAAACGAGCTTATGGAAATGAAAGGCATACATATTTTTAGCGGAGAAAACAGAAATACACAAATTACGAAGAGCAACAAATGACAGGAAATTGAGGAGAGTCATTATCACCAACATCATGAACGAACATGGCACATAGAAGACGACTCTATTCCAAAATTAGATAAATGGAATCATATTTTCAGTGTAATGAAAAAAGTGGATATCTGTCTATATCTCTGAGATGATGTATTATGTACACTATTTACATTAATCTTTGTTGCCATATATATCACAACGTTTCGGCCGTTGTACGCTCCGGCCTACTTCAGGTGGTTAGAATATCGAACTGAACCCTTTATTTCGCCCGCTGGGGTAGACTGTTTTAGTTCCACTTGTCATGTCTAATGGATGTCAGTTATCAGCTATCTCCTGTAAATTCACCTCTACAAGTTCTCCACTGCCTTAACCAGGTATTGAACACACAACTCTTTGGGTCCTGCCACTGGATCTAACAAACGCTTTTATCCACTCTGCCATGCGTCCTTATGTACCCGTTTACAGCTTTTTGAACAGCACTAAGGATGTTTACAAAAACGGACTGGATTAAATGCACATTCAGTTAAGCAAAATGTGACAGATACTGGTTAATTGACGAGGTCCTGTTCTACTTGATGATAATGCTCCTTCACATCTTGCCAAGATGATACAGTAGAATCTCATGGAGATAAGACTTTGCCTCATTCACGATATCATCCACCCTGATATATCGCCTTCTGAGTTATACTCTTTCAAGCATATTCTCACATTTTAAGATCTGCTAGGCTGGCATCTCGCTCACACCCTTTCACTGTCGAAATTTTTAAATGTAGATGTCTCTTCTACTCCAATAGCTTCATGTCTCGCACCTCTCGCCTGTGGAACTCCCCCCCTCTTCCTGTTTCCCTGATAGCTATAATCTCCAACTTTACAAATGTAATGTCAATCGACGTCTCCAGATGCCCTGATGTATACCCTATCCTTCTCTTCATCCTTTCCTTTATCACTCCTCTTTGCTCTAGCTCCAATTCTCTGTAACCCCTTGCGTGCTAGTTGCTTACCGCCTTGCTTGGGGTGAAACGCTTAAGAAAAAAAAATTGCAAAAAAGATGCAGAAATTGGGTTCAAAATTTTATTGGCATACGAAACTTTAGAGTTTTATAGAACAAGCATAAATAACCTCGTAACTTGATGTATAGATTTTCCAAGCTTCTATTTTGTCAGATTTTAAAATTGTTTAATTAGATTCATTCTGGAATAAAAGTTGATTCTAAATTTGGTAATTATTTTCCGAACATAGCAGTCAAGCATTATATTTCCATGGATATTTTTCAATTGTTATTCCTCTATAATCCTGTTTTAGTCTTGATCTGTGAGAGTGTTGTAGAGTTACCTTCCTCAGTGGAAACTGTATTTGGACTAATTTCGTCCTAAATAGGTTCAACGTACAAAACGTTAGGAACTTGTAATAATCAGTATTACGCAGAGTGATCGAGTTGTGGTAGCTGACTACTTTTCGTATTCGACTCACACTGACTCCTACTTATAATAGATGGGAGAGTCTATTATCTATAGATCTTTCACCATAACAGAGAGAATCAAACAGCCTCAGTCACTAGCTAAGTCGATGTTTCCTCCTCTGAATGTAAAATTCCCTAGGCCCTCTTTCCTGACTATTTACAAAGATTTTCAAAAACCCACATCTTTCGTTATTCTTATGTGCATCTGAATTCTTTGTCACATTATCCGTCTTTTATCACAACACAGCCCAGATAGTTAAAATACCTGATAGATTTCGTTGTCCGGAATACGCATGTCAGACAGTGAGTGCTAGCTATTTATCTAACGACAGAGTATTCTGCCTTGTTTGAAATATTAATTACTTGTTCACCTCCTAGCTCGTTAAAAATCAAAATTTACTTAACATTGTCATGAGCACGATAAAATTGTCGACACAGTCAGCATAATATATATTCTTATCGAATATTGGTAGATGTTGTAGTACTTCCATTTACATCATAAGGTAATGATGTAAATTGATGTATTTTAAATGTTTCTTAAGTTCAGTTAAGAACAATACAAATTAGTAACGTACAAATCCTTACGATAATCCTTAAGATAATCTTATAATTTAGAAATTTTAGAACGATAAGAATAATTTAAACTAAAGTGATGCAGATTGTAACATATCTTAAAGATTGTCATTATTTTAACTTCTTTAAAATTTTTGCAATTATTCCTTATTTTTAGCCAATTTGTATTGTGTCATTGCTCTGAACATGAAGGAAGAAATCAATAAAAATACCTTTTTCTTTATGCTTATTTTATTTAAAAAATGTTTCAAAATTGAGTATTTTTATCCACATCCAAATATTAAATTGCACGTACATAGAACTGACAAGACTTGACCAATACGCACACACACAAAAAACACACTCACACACAAATATATATATATATATATATATATATATATATATATATATATATATATATATATATATATATATATATATATATATCAAATGTTAATGGAAAGAGTTGAATAGAAACCAGGAAACAGTATTATTGAAAAGTACACAATAAACGTGTGAAAAAAATAAAATAAATGTAAAAGTAATATGTAGAGTTTTTAACTTTAAAATCAAGAGGTCAGTTCAATCCACCATCTTGGTTACAACCTTAAGGTATCCTCAGGGGATTTTTATCAAATGACCACTTACCGCTTTCTTTTATTTCTTTTTTCGAAACTAATGAACGCTATATTGATATTTACAAAAATAAATAACAAACGCAAGTCCTTCGGTGTAATGTAAAGGGATGGGGAAGGAAGTAGAAGAATATATATATATATATATATATATATATATATATATATATATATATATATGTGTGTGTGTGTGTGTGTGTGTGTGTGTGTGTGTGTGTAATTTGGCAGCAACTTTTCTTTCAAACATGTAGTGTTGAATGTTAAAGACAACAGTCTTACATATTTTCTTTTGAATTTTCTCATATTCTCTAATGAGACTTTTTATTTGAAAATTGTTTCGAAATATGTATTGTCCATACGATGACCTAGCGGTTTCGAACATCATTGTTCATCTTCAGGGTCAATATTTTAGTCAAAATTTTTTTTTTTTTTTTTTTTTTAAACAAACATTTGCCAATTATCTTGTAGTTCGGATTAATTTTAAGAGGTTGCATATATATATATATATGCACGGCCTGCCGATTACGTCTAGCATGTCGCCTCTGAGTGTGGACTTCATTGTTCACTTTTATATTTGTATTTACATACGCTCTATCTCTGATATTGTGCACTTTATCACATAAATATTGTACACTTTAAAACTATATTTCTGCATATATATATATATATATATATAGAGAGAGAGAGAGAGAGAGAGAGAGAAAGAGAGACAGACAGACATACGGAGGCAGAGACATAGAGAGATGAGGGAGAGGAAGAGAAAAGAGAGTCCTAGAGACAAATGACAGTATGTTTACTTACTCGTTTCTGTGTATTGGGAATGTATGTATATATATATATATATATATATATATATATATATATATATATATATATATATATTAAAGGAAAACAGACCAGGTTAAGACTCCACTGTAATAGTTTACTTCACGAGAGATCTTTTAAGATACCCTGGATCCTCAGACATCACTTTCAAAGGTGAAACGAAAAATGAAATGAAAATTTACACTTTTGACGGGCAGTATTAGGTTTATGTAATTTAACAGAGAAGGTAGGGAGTAGTGGTGTGAGAGACATGGTCGAATTTAGAGAGGGTGTATTTTTATATTTCTTTGTATCATACTTAATATTGATGAAGGAGGCGTAAGGATCAGACATTGACCTATTTAATCGGTCAATTCAACGGAAATGATATGTTGAAAGCGAAGAAGAGAAAAAGAAAAAGAAAAAGAGAAAAAAGGGGGAAGTAAAGAAAAAGGAGATGTATTTAGGGTTTACGGAGGAAGAAGAGGGCTTCTATAGTTTTAGCAATTTAGGTAACAAAAAAAAGTTTAACGTTTGATAGTAATTTAAATGTTTAAAAAAATCCATGAAGAAATTAATTTAATGCTTGTTAGCAATTTAAATATTTAACTGCTTTACAAATCATTTAGGGATTTAATATGAGTTAAATACTATATTTAAAAACACTTTAATAAAAAAACTAAGATTTAAAATATAAAATTTTCTAATAGTAATCTTTTAATATTGTAAACGACTGTTAAGGTAACATCTTTATCAGTTTGAGTCTAATTTATGAATGTAATTTGTAATTATTTTTAGATTAGTACTTTGGATCATCAGACTACCCATACGGATTACCAAGTTTTTCGTAACTTATATATATATATATATATATATATATATATATATATATATATATATATATATCAGTTACGAAAAACTTGTATCTATATATATATATATATATATATATATATTTATTTATATATATATATATATATATATATATATATATTGACAATATTAGTGGTGAATATACACATACACATGCAATTATATATGCACATACACATATGTGTATAAAAATAATTCCAAGAGGATATGATCCAGGTAGAACTCGATGTCCAGGACAGAGTAAGGATATAATAAAAAGACTTAAACACTAATATTCCATGGTCATAATTTATTCCATTGGAATCGTAAAAACGACCCAATTCATCAGACCTACAGATTCAAAATGAAAACGGAAAAACGACTCCGGGAGAAATTGGTGAGAGTATATGTGATAGTGTGGGGGACCCGTGATCTATATAGAGGGGTAATAGACGAGAGAGACGGGGCGGACTTTAGGTGGAGGCGGCACTAAAATTTAACAGAGGGAAGATTTAAAAAGGAATTTCAGTGAGAAATATATATATATATATATATATATATATATATATATATATATATATATATATATATATATATATATACAGAGAGAGAAAAGGGACAGGGAGAGAGAGTCGTAGAGACAAATGCGACCATGTTTACTTACACGTATCTAACTGAGTTTGTGAATGTGTGCATATGTTTGAGTCTTTCCTCATAGACGCATAATAAGTATTAGCATCATGACAGAAATCTGTTCTGATATATTCCGGTAAGAAGACTGACTAATGAAATTTCTTTCGCTATTCAATATGTCAAGGAACTGATGTGAACGTTCTTTAATATTTCGCCCAGTTAATTTGAATGAAATGAAATGACATCCAATAAATATGAATATCTATCCTCTACACTCTACACTCATCATCCTCAGGTATCAATCTATAGTTATATGAATAGATATGATAAATAGATAAATAATATGTGACTTGAAATGCATTAAGCAGCTACATAATAAACATATCTACTCATATATATATATATATATATATATATATATATATATATATATATATATATATATATATGTAGATAGATAGATAGATAGATAGATATGTAGGTAAGGCTGTGCTATATCTACACATTGATAATGTGACAGCCATATGCAAGTATATATGGATTATTATACTGATAGAGATGTAAATGCATACGAGGTGCTTTTGATAAAATTCTTGTCACGACCCATTTTCCAAATTCTGACTAAATATCTAAACATCAGAACATTCTGTAGAATCCATTCTTAACCAGCGATTTGTAGAATGACAGTGGCCAATGATCATATTGCTACTTGGGTGAAAGCCTATCTTCTAGGGTAAATCTATTAAGCATTTTCTGAATCCGTTCTCGGAATTAGTTTTACGTTTTTAGAAATTTGCGTTATGCCCATGCGCGTGATAAGGGAGACTTTGTCTTACACTGAGCAACAAAAACTGTGTTATCCCATCAAATGACACTGTACTAGAAAAATCTAGAACGCTGATTCCGTATCTGGAGGAAGAATTGGCTTATCTCGTTTTCCCGTTATTTAGATCCGTTACTCTCGGATTATCCTAATCATCTTTCTGTTATCATATAACAAACTGGATCACCATAGCCCGAGAGTAAATAATGCAAAGAATGGTAATGCCTCATTCCAAAAATTGAAAGAAATGTATTTTCGTTTTGTTTTTAGATAGGGATGTAATGTTCGTATGATAAAGAAATATTTTAATATATATACTATAATATTTTAATATATATGCTATAAATGTAGCGAATGTGCTCTACTGTTTATCAGGAGCTGAATATGAAGAAATATAGTCTTAAGCTAGCATGAAACAGACTGTCGCCTCTAAGTGTTGACTTCTATGTTCACTTATATATTCACACCCGCTCTATCTCTGATACTGAGCACTTTATCCCATAAATATAGCACACCTTAAGACTATATATATATATATATATATATATATATATATATATATATATATATATATATATATATATTAGCTGGTGTTAAATCATCACCTTAAATACCCTATATAGCATATATATATTATTGACTAATATGATGTTTGTCTTAAATACAGTTATAGTATATACGGTACTAGTGTAGTATTCAGATGAAAGAAAGAAGAAAACTACTGGACTCGACCAAAAGCTTTCACGAGAAATCCTGTGATAGTTTTATTCTGTGATAGTTTTAAGAAGACGATCGAATCGAATAATTTTTAGCAATCTCTCGTATAATAATGTCCTTTAACACACATATCCTATTTGCGTATTTGAAACGCTTAAAATGTCGATTCGGAAAAGGCATACTAGACTTTGTCTGGTAGAGCGTCATTTGTGTGGGGGATCAGAGAAAGTTTATTTTGTTGTCCATTGTTGTATCTATGCTTCGATGCTTTCTAACATATCATGCACTGTGATGTGAGAAGCAGCAACTAATTGCCGAGCAATGGTGAATAGCACATTCTCCATCGAAAGCCAAGAATGAACATCACAAATAACTAACAGCACAATGTTTTTTGTCAAAGTAAAGCTCGGTGCTCGGCGACATGTGAAACGTGACCGTAATAAAGGACAGCATCCTACCTGGTAGATTCTTTTCCATATTGCCTGAAAATAAGGACTTACCTGAAAAGAGAAAAGAAAAACATAGCATTTTAAATATAGGCAGATAAAATATAAATATGCGTATGATTCATATGGTTTATGCAGATTGTCTTAATGCATACATTCTACGAATCTATACACTTTTTCATTAATTTAATTACATATATATATATATATATATATATATATATGTTGTGTTTCATTTTGGGTTTGAAGGTCTGATGAATTGGGTCTTTTTACGACCGTAACGGAATAAATATAACCTCAATTACATTTTAACTGCTCGTAACTTATATATATGTATATATATATATATATATCTATCTATCTATCTATCTATCTATATATATATATATATATATATATATATATATATAAATTCCCAAGAGGATAGAATCCAGGTAGAACTCAATGTCCAAGACAGAGCAAGAATATAATATAAAAGGCTCAAACACTAATATTCCATGGTTATAATTTATCACATTGGAATCGTAATCACGATCCGATTCATCAGACATACAAATTCATTTTTTTCCTTTTTATATTACATATATATATATATATATATATATATATATATATATATATATATATATATATATATATATATATATATATAGACACACACACACACACACACACGTATATATATATATATATATATATATATATATATATATATGCATAAATGTAAATATTGTGTGGCTTATGTAACTGGAAACAAAGTATAAACAAACAGAAAAATATTCAACATCAAAATATCAGAATATGACTATTATATATAAATCTAGGCCCAATTATTGCGCCAGGTTCGATGTACTTTCAGTGTTAGAAGAGAGTCATTCCCTTTCACATTTGACTCGGTTAATGTTTGCCATTTTGAGGACATTGCTTGGTGTTGTCCTTGATTTTAGCTCATATGCAGTCCCTCAGATAATTAAAATCTCGAAGGCTTTAAATCAACGTGAACGTCTGTCTATATTTCTGAGATGATTCATTGTAACTGTTCACATTATTTACATTGTTCGGTCTGCTGTACTCGTTTTTGTTGTCATATTCCACGGTATTTCGCTCATTGTATGCTCCTTCTTCACGTGATATACGTTGGAATTGTCCCCAAGGGACACATGGACCAGTGGGCAAAGAAAGAGTTGGTTGAAGTAATACAGTGATCTAAATAGTTGTGAGTTCGATACCTGGCTACAGCAGAGGTGAACAAACGATTAGAGAGTTGAGTTACTGAAGGGAAATAACTGAAACTGGGATATCTAGAAAAGTCATGACACGTGATATGAGAAGAATCTTCCCCAGTGGACTAAATTAAAGTTTCGGTTCGAAATTTCAGCGTATATCAGCTGAAGAAGGCGGGAGCGTACGACGGCTGAAATGTCGTGAATATGACAGTAAATATGAGGACAAGAGCCCGAAAAATGTAAATAGCTTAAATATCAACGTAACCTCTATCAAGTGGCCACTCCTGGCTAAGTTAGAATTACCCATGATGTTCAGAGATTGATTGTCTTGACTCTACGTCGCACATGCCTCAGGACCACTAACATTGACATGAACTTGGTGTGTCTCACTTTTTGTATAACTGTAAGGCTTACAATTTATATGGTGTAGTTCGCTTTAGTTCATTCGTATCACTGTAAGGCATACAAGTTATATCGTGTTGTTCGCTTTAGTTCATTCGTATAACTGTAAGGATTACAAGTTATATCGTGTTGTTCGCTTTAGTTCATTCGTATCACTGTAAGGCATACAGGTTATATTGTGCTGTTCGCTTTAGTTCATTCGTATCACTGTAAGGATTACAAGTTATATCGTGTTGTGCGCTTTAGTTCATTCGTATCACTGTAAGTATTAGAAGTTATATCGCGTTGTTCCCTTTAGTTCATTCGTATCACTGTAAGGATTACAAGTTATATCGTGGTAAAATCAGAGCAATTGCTCTCCTCAGATTGCTCATGTTTGTTCAGCAAACACGTCTATCGGATTGTGAATTTCTTCTGGGAATTGCTAGATATGAATTACAATGTTGTCTTCACGCATGACTTGTGCACCACATGCCTGTCAGTGTACGCTGGACCATGATCTGCTCGGAGATATCATTCAGGGATATGCTCGTGTCGTAATTAATGTTATCGCGAATCTGCTGGACAAAATCGGTCATAATTATGACATTTGAGCGCCTATGTTTCTCAACGAACGAGACTCCATCATCAAAAAAAGAAAGAATTAAGAAAAATGATTACAAATCCTCCCTGATCTTGAACGTAATGGACTTGGCCAATTCTTGAAGGTGACTATTTCTGAGTCGGACGTGGGCAGTTCGGCTTGCACGGTTTTTCATTTCCTGTGTCAGATTAGAAGCTGCCATTTTGACGTTAACGATACGTGTTATAGAGGAATGATAAAGTTAAAATTTGAATGACTAACATCATGTATATTCGCAGATAGCTCGCGCGCCATGTACATAATTTTAATAACGCAATATTCAAAGGTAAATATACTAATTTTGTTTTCATATTTAAAAAGTCCTTCACTTAAATATGTAGTTAGGTATAATAGTTACCTACTTCTTAATTCATGTATATTGAGTAATCACATTAACACTTGAAAAGCTGTCTGGCTAATAACATTTAGGAATTCTCTAATAATGAGCCGAGGTGTCAGCTTTAAGAAGACGTCGATATTCCTGTATTATTAGAATACATATTAAGAGTGCCATCTCCAGTTGTCATTAACAATTCTTCTTATATTAATACCGTTAACATTCGACGTCTAACATTAAACATAGACGATTCCTCGAAATAGTCTATTAGAGATTACACTCAAAGAAGAAAGGAATTTATTAAATGAATGATAGTAGTTTTCTGAATTTTCTATTTGTAATTTCATATATGTTTTCAAATATCACCATTTCAAATTGTAAACAATATGGTGTCTGCTTAATGAGTGGGAATATTTCTAACATATTAAGAGAGAATTTAATGTAGCTATTGCATTCACAATTAAAACTGTTATACTAATTTTATACTAAAGTCATGCAAGTGCGGATACAAAATATATATAATATGCATAATGTTGCTTTATCTACATTAATTTATAATTTAAAATTTTACAAAAATTAAATTACGATGTACAATTTAAAATATTATGCTGAAACATAAGACGCAAGGTAGTTACTGAGATTTAAATAAATAGAGAGAAAAATAAAAGAACGGATTTCAGAGACACAGCGATATACTTTGCATATATATATATATATATATATATATATATATATATATATATATATATATATATATATATATATATATATACATATATATATACATATATATATATATATAGATAGATAGATAGATGTAGACATAGTAATGAAAAGTTTGGTAATCCGTATGGTTAATCCCAAAAATGATGTAATCCAGAGAGCTCAATGGAAACCAGAGCGAAAATTAATTTAATTAAAATTAATTAATTAATTAAGGTTTTCTGCATTTTTTAATTTAATTATACACACACACACACACACACACACACACACACACACACACACACACACATATGTATATATATATATATATATATATATATATATATATATATATATATATGTATAATATTAGTGGTCAATACATATATATATATATATATATATATATATATATATATATAATTTTAGTGGTCAATACATACATATATATATATATATATATATATATATATATATATATATATATATACATATATATACATTCCCAAGAGGATAGAATCCATGTAGAACTCAATGTCCAGGACAGAGTAAGAATATAATATAAAAGGCTCAAACACAATAGTACATGGTTATTTGCATTGGAATCGTAATCACGATCCAATTCATCAAACCTACAAATTCAATTTTTGGAATATACATACATACATACATATATATATATATATATATATATATATATATATATATATATATATATATATATATATATCGTTGTTTACACGATAGCAACAAACCGGTTGCGATTTCCACAGAACCGATATGTGAGCGGACAAATTACTAGCAGAGATCATTCGCTTTATGTAAAATTTCCGGAAATGAATCTATGAAACCTACCTGTTACTCTAGTACACCGCGATTACATTCATGAAGGCTAGGTAACAAATATGAGAGCTCATCAGATCAATTGCAATGCAAATTATTTCTTACAAACGCAGAGGGAAGCTACGTTACGGCTGTGGGAAAGTGACTGGTGCCGAGATGCCAGGTCAGAACAGATACATTTACAAATACCTTTGGACGTGTTGTCAAGAATCGGTAGGTATATGTCAAAAGCTTCTGACTAGATGTGGCAGTAATATTTGATGCAAGCACGATCTGTAGACTTATATGTTTGCAAGATAGATTCTGGAGAGGAAAGTGGTCTAACACGTTATAGCGAATCAAATCTACTAGCTGGGGACCTAGCAATTGATTCTATATAATCGTTCCACTTCATGTAAGTGGAAAACATGATGTTCTGAAGGCGCAAAGAGTTGCTCTATTGGTGGTTAGCATCAGCCGTGCTGATTACACGCTTCAGTTACAACAATACGATTTCTTACACATCTTTACATGATAAGTTGATAAATTTGTTTTCATTTAATTCCACTTATCGGAGTTTCGTAGGAATTATGTCTCCATTTCATCAGTCTATTTTTCTCAATCTATCTATCTATCTATCTATCTTTCACGATATATATAGCGTCCTGGGTAAGACGATAAACTACGTCCAACAGCAAGGCCTCTGATCAGGAGGTTTTGAAGAGCGTGGAACCAACTATTAATTGTTGGTGTTCCCAGGTCCACCCTGACCCGGGGTCGTATCACCTGTTAGGGTTCCAGCTATGGACAAATAGTTAACACTTAAACTGTGGTTAAAATACTATGTCATCACGGGTGCGATGAACGACGGACATGCGAAGAAATTCGTCACAAATATCGTCGCGCTACAAAAAACGTATTCTTTTGTTTTTGCTATATAAACAAAATACAAAGAAGTGTCAATTATAATTGTTATGGGAACTTACCCATAATAGGAAAGGGACTATTCCGTACCTCATAAATACTGCTCCTCAAGAGGAAGCAGCAGTGTGAGC
Source organism: Acanthosepion esculentum (assembly GCA_964036315.1). Lineage (NCBI taxonomy): Eukaryota > Metazoa > Mollusca > Cephalopoda > Sepiida > Sepiidae > Acanthosepion > Acanthosepion esculentum. The sequence goes on along the minus strand of OZ038495.1, from coordinate 30,684,912 downwards.
CAGTCAGTCCTTTTGGACGACTCGGCTATTCGGTCGAACTCTCTGCCTCTGGTCAGGGAGGAACCCGGACGAGGCTCCACCGAAGGGCAGAGCCTCGTTCGGGGAGGTTGACCAACCCGATCCCGTTTATACGGGTTCTACGGGCAATTTTTGCTCGGAAAGCCCACATTAAACCGGCCTTGTGCCACATTTGACACACGTGGGCGTGTTAATGAACATCGTGTGAGCCAGTCACAGACAGAGTCGAGTCAGACGATTACTGCAAGACATTGGAATAGTGATATTTCGAGACAACATAGTTTCATAGGTACATCTATGGTAGACATTTTACTCTTCAGACGGATCACAAACCGTTACTAACAATTTTAGGTTCCAAAAACGGTCTAATCGGTTAAAACTGCAAATAGGTTACTTAGATGGGGAACAATTCTTCTGAACTATAATTTCAGATTGGAATATTTACCAACGAAAAAGATCGGGCATGCGGATGGTCTGTCGAGACTTATACCAACAAAGACAGAACCATTGGAAGATACGGTAATCGCAGCCTTACCAAACGAAGAAGATATCAGGACAGTACTATTTTGTACAGTTAGAAACTCCCCAGTCACATTGCAAGACATAAAAATGAAGCCAAAAACGACGAATTTATTAATGAAACAAAAGCAAAAATAGCAGAAAGAAATGAGCAAATTTTGGACAGTTTTTCTCTATGTAGAACGAAAGGGTTGTAATTCCCAAAACATTACAAAAAGGATTTCCATAGGGGCTATCCTGGTAAAAATAGAATGAAGTCGCTAATACGAAGCTATGTATATTGGAAGAATATGGACCAGGATATTACTCAGATGGTGGGAATGTGCAAGGGTTGTAATTTAGCAGCAAAAGCACCGACAATCATACATAAGCCATGGCCAGAGACTGATCGTCCGTGGTCAAGAATACACGCAGTGTATGCAGGACCAATTGACGGTTTTTACCATTTAATCACTGTGGATAGCTATAGAAAAATGGCTGGAAGTGTTTCGTTGCAAAATTCCTACTTCAGAAACGACATGCCTCCACGAGCTATTCGCTCGGTTTGTTGTAGCGGATTGCCTAGTCACAGATAATGGAACGCAATTCACGCCAGAAGATTTCTAAGAGTTTTGCGAAATTTATCAAATAAAACATATAAAATCCCCGCCTTATCACTCAAGATCAAATGGGCAGGCGTAGAGATTCGTTGATACACTCAAAAGAGTGTTACGAAAATCCTACGATGTGCCTACGAAGAAAGCATTACCTCAATTTCTTCAGGTATGTCGAATAACGCCAAATAATGCTACACCATCAACATTATCACCAGCAGAAGTGATGTTTGCTAGAAAAATCAGATCAGCATTTGATAAATTGCTACCAAGTAAAACAAAACAAGTAACACAGTCCTATGCACTAAAAAGAAAATTTCTCCCAGGAGAAAAAGTTTTTTTAAAGCCTATAAATAACACATCTTACTGGGAGCAAGACACAATTGAGAAAAGAATTGGCAAGATGGTTTACATAGTTCAGGAACAAAAATTCTCACACAGAAGACATGTAAACCAAATAAGGAAAAGACTGTTACAGGATGCTAACTGTCCACCGAAAGAAGTAATGGACACGATTTTCTGTACGTTAGACAAAAAAAAGTAAGACCGCAAACAATGCCAGAACCAAGAAAATCGTCTCGAAAAAGAAAATTTACAGAACCTTTGGAAATAGATTCAAAGAAAAAAGATATTAAAAACCCCTGCTACACAAAAGCTTTGGAAGGGGGGTATTAAGGGAACTTACTCCTAATAGGAATGGATTTTTCCGTACCTCAAAAATGCTGTTCCTCAAGAGGAAGCAGCAGAGTGAGCCAGTTACAGACAGATCGCTTCATACGATAACTGTAAGACATTGTAATAGTGATACTGGTCGAGACAACATAGTTCTCTCTAACCTAACCTGATTGTTATTACTAACACTTCTACTTCTTTTGTACATATTCTGTTTGTAATATATCTGTGTTATTCCATGCCTGTGTTCGAGTTATTCTTCATTGGTTCTACCTTGGACCATCACCGTGGTACAAGGAACCTGGGCCATAACAATATTATTTTATGTACACTTTTAAAATTTGTCCATTAAATTAAACTCTTATTTATTCTGCGCTTTATTCTAAGCTTCGGTAAGAAGAGTCAAAATGAACAAGATGATTCCAAATGAATATGAAAAGTTTTATGAACGTTATTCTTTTGATAGCGCCCAACTTTTACATTATTTACATTATTCGGACTATTGTCCTCATCTTTGTCGCCATATTTGTTACAACGTTTCGGCCGTTGTACACTCCAGCCTTCTTCAGGTAGTTGGAATGTCGAAATGAACCCTTTATTTCGCTCAATCGGATAGACTGTTCTAGTTCCACGTGCCATGTCTAATGGATATCAGTTATCAGTTATCCCTTTGAAATTTCTCCACTGCCTTAACCGGGTATTGAACTCACACTCTTTGGGTCCTGTCACTGGCTCTAACCAACGCCTTTATCCACTGTTCCCTGTGTCCTTGGGGACATTTGTGTATGAATTACTTTGTATTATAAACCCAATGTCTTCAGCAACCATTTTTACCAGTGCTCATATTAGGGGAAAATTAACAGGAGATAACTGATAACTGACATCCATTAAACATGGCACGTGGAACTAGAACAGTCTACCTCTCATGTGCGAAACATAGATTTCAGTTCGACATTCCAACCACCTGAAGAAGGCCGGAGTGTACAACGACCGAAACGTTGTAACAAATATTGCGACAAATTTGAGGACAATAGTCCGAATAATGTAAATAATGTACATAATACCTCATCTCAGAAATATAGACAGATATTAAAAGAAATCTACTCCAAATTCGTACGACCTAAAAGTGAATAACTATCGTGTGAAAACAACGTAGCTAGCGACAGTCATTTACCGTATCAATGTAGCCATTTCCTGACCCTTGCTTAACCTTGAATCAACAATGAGGAATGTTTAACGAAGGCCAGCTTTTCTCTGATAATCCGCATCCTGCTACGAGTGGACACAAACAGATGTTGGGATTAATGGTTCAATGCCAGAATGCCCGAATCCTATTTCATGCTGTTCTCTGTTCAATTGACGCTATAAAGGCAGCTGTTTTTAGTCGGCCTAATAACATCTGATTATCCGTAAGATTCGTGATTCGTTACAAGCCTGCAGGATATTATCAAGTCAAGAACCCCACACCAGCTGAAATCGAAGAAGATCGACAAGTTCAGTTACTTGACTTGGTTAAATTTACCCAAGCACAGGTTCATGAAAAATGTATACAACTGTAGAAAAGTGTATACACCTGTAGAAAATTCTATAAACCTGTAGAAAATTCAATACACCTGTAGAAAAATGTATACACCTGTAGAAAAATGTATACGCCTGCAGAAAAATGTATAAACCTGTAGAAATGTCTATACACATGTAGAAAAATGTATACACCTGTAAAAAATATCTACACCTGTAAAATATTCTATACACCTGTAGAAAAATGTATTTACCTGTAGAAAATGTAGACACTTGTAGAAAATCCTATATACCTGTAGAAAATGTATACACGTGTAAGAAATTCTATACACCTGCAGAAAAATGTATACAGCTGTAGAAAATTCTATACACATGTAGAAAATATGTACACCTGTAGAAAATTGTGTGCACCTGTAGAAAATTCTATACACCTATAGAAAAATGTATATACCTGTAGAATATTCTATACACCTGTAGAAAAATGTATACACCTGTAGAAAATTCCAGTCTATAGAGATTTATAACTGTGAGTAAATAATTATAAACATAATTACATTTCTATATGCAGAAATAATCGTAAAATATAAGAAAGAGCAATACAAATAACCAGTATTATTTATTATCTGGTTGTTATGTGGTGTTGGTGACAAGGGAGACCGTAAAACTAAGTAAAATAGTGAGTTTGGGTTAAATATAACTCGGACAGAAAAAGAATAAGTAAAGAGCGTATGTTTTTATATGGATATGAATACTGTATTTCTAGATAATTTAGACGGAAAATAGAAGTACTGTGTATTTGTTTTTTTAACTCGAATTTTGTTGAGTGCTAAGCGATAAATATTACTATTATCGACTAAAAAATGAAAAGGAGACGAAATTTTTGTTGACAGACTGTTCATGGTGACTGTCTATCCAATAATGTGAATGTTTGTGTTTGTAGACGCAAAAAGCTGTGTCGCTTCGCATCGGTTGAGAAAGAGTGAATTAATGATAACTATAATTTTTATAATTATTTCATTATAATTATTTTTGAAACTATTATTAATGTTTATGTATTTATTTCTTTAGAGTCATGAGAAGGCAACGAAATAGAGGAATAGATTTGAAATTTATAGGAATTGTGCCAGATTGTATACATATTTTAAATAGTTAATAAATAATTTAATAGTTTAAATAGCTAATGAAGTACAGAAGTCTCGTCTTCCGTTCCACCAATTAAATGTTTTTTTTTTTTTTGGTGGTGGTGGTTTAAGATACGGAAAGAACACAGAAATAGAAGAGATTTATTTAATCAAATTATGGCGACGAAGAAATATTTGGGAGGATCATTCACAGGCTTAAAATATGAGATTCTTAACGTGTTTCTTAATGATAAACAAATAAATATAATCCCATTCTTCCCGTATAAACATTACAATATAAAGACTATAGCTGAAAGTGAAGTGCTCGAAACTCTTAGATCAGTCGTCAAGAATCAGATATATATATATATATATGTATATACAACAAAAGTTAATAAATATGAACACTCTACCACCCCTTGTCTGGAAGATTGGATTTCTCTGTATCCTTGGTCCCCGTAAATTATGTATTACCCTTACAGTTAAAACTCTGTAAATTTAAAAAATAAGTTACTCCAAAATTACAAAATTAAATTTTTAAGTTTTTAGCTTCCATTTTTGAAACATGGTTATTACTGTGTAGCGAAAACAACATATTTTAAATGAGTTCATTTATAATATATATATATATATATATATATATATATATATATATATATATATATATATATATATATATATTAGTACTGAATCACATATATATTTATATATTTTATATTTTATTTATTTTGTATTATATTTTATTTTTATATTGTTATATTTTTATATTCATACTTATATTTATTTATATATTTATTTTATATTTATTTTTAATTTATTTATATATATATTTATTTTTATAATTTATATTATAAATATATATATATATATATATATATTAGTACTGAATTATATATATATATATATATATATATATATATATATATATATATATATACGTGTGTGTGTGTGTGTGGTGTGTGTGTGTGTCTGTGTGTGTGTGTGTGTGTGTGTGTGTGTGTGTGTGTGTGTGTGTGTGTGTGTGTGTTAGTGCAGACGCCGAACGCACTTCGGGTTCCCCTCCGGGTTTTCTACCTGGATTTACTTCCATAGCCTTTTCCGCCTTTGGATATGACTGCAAGGCGAGAAGTTTGAAATCACAGTTTTCCCTTTCCCCCAGATAGACTGCCTTCCTGGGCTGCCGAGCTTCAACTACCCGAGGGAATTTGTTGTGAGGCGGACTATTTGTCAGGTTTTTTTCGAAACGCATACAACGGAAGCATTTTGTAGACGATGTGACACTGTCCCCTATATCACCGCCGGTTATGACACCCTTTGGAACATATATAATATATGTATGGAATAATTATATACCTTATGTCTTTTGCAAGATCAAAAAATAATATTTTTTTAATATATAAAATGTTAGGTAAGACAAATTGCGAAATACTCGTATAAATATATAGACACATATAATGCAAAGATAAGTGCAAGTATAAATTTTGATTTGAGCCTAAATCACTCAGAGATTATGCGTTCATTATTTATAACGTACAATAAAATAATTTATACTTCCTTTTTGACACTACTAACGCTTAAAATACCAATTAATAACAAAAGAAAAAGAGAGAAAAAGGAGATGCAATGTTGATATATTTAACATTAGGAAAGCAAAAATCTAAGTTTAAATGAGACAACATTCCGGCAACTGCTGCAGACAAACCGGCTTCAAATGTAATGGCCAGTATTACTTTGGATCCTGCCGGTACGGCGGAGAATGCGGTCAATGAAATCTGGGCAGCGAACTTCTTCCATATAAAATCGCCCAGGCTTACGTCCTGCAGTTCACTCCAGTCTCAACACATAAGAACTGAATTTTGATCAAACGATGTGGCACCTTTATCTCACGAGAAAAAAAAGAATGTTAATATATATATATATTTGTCATCCACAGATAGACTGTTTCGCAGCTCATCAGTGTAACTAGACGTCCGGTTGCCTCTAAATAGGATCGAAACCCGAATTTGCAGCAGTCGGAACTTCTCCCCCTAAGCCATCAGCGTTCGGTACGGGATGAACGTGAATTTACCGTGTTTATTTTTATATTTAGATAAACACACAGTGACTGACAGTGACTAAATTCTGTATATATATATATATATATATATATATATATATATATATATATATATATATATATATATATGTATATATATATATATATATCTGTATATATATATATATATATATATATATATATATATATATATATATATATATGTGTGTGTGTGTGTTTTGTTAAGTGTTAAGTTTTTGGCATGCGACAAATAGATATATTTATTGGACTTTGTGTAAAATTTTCAACATAATTATATATATATATATATGTATATATATATATATATATATATACATATATACATATATATATATATCATAAAAATAAATAATAATAATAATAATATATAATAATATATATATATATATATATATATATATATATATATATATATATATATATATTCATATATATATCATAAAAATAGTTTTAAGTTATGCTATACTAATGGGCAAATGTATTCAAATATAAAGTACATTAGAAGATTCGGATAAACAATTATCCCTATTAAATATCCTCTAGAATAATTTGAATCATAACCGCTACTGCCAACACTGTCACCGATAAGATTGTACAATAGACTTTAATACTTTCTTATAATCCACCATTGACCACCATTTAACTTGGAACGATTTTAAATGTGAATTTCGTTTTAAATCGGTGCAAGATATTGGAACACCCATTTTAAAAGCTTTAGTCAAAACAAAACACACGTAGCGTGAAGATTGCGTTCAAGTATGAAACAGACTTGCCGTTTGGTAACCACTTATATATATATATATATATATATATATATATATATATTTTGTGTGTGTGTGTGTGTGTGTGTGTGTGTGTGTGTGTGTGTGTGTGTGTGTGTGTGTGTATACTCGGGCTTGAAAGGGAGTGACTGCGTTTCATTAAAAATGACTGCAAATGTACTTGTGTTACGTTTTTTCTCTGCGAACATTTGATTTAATTATTGGACATTATCCGTGCTAAATTTTCTAAATTACTCTATCTGTATATATATCTATCTATATCTATATCTATCTATCTATCTATCTATCCACACACACACACACACACACACACACACACACACACACACACACACATATATATATATATATATATATATATATATATATATATACAGGAATATAGTTTTAAATCGTGCTATATTTATTTAAGCGGTTATATTTTAACTATTTTAACAGTAAAAGTGTGGAATCTTGATGCCAATCTAATAGAACGCTCTAATTTATGTAGCCGTGGCACAAAAAAAATAGAATGTCAGAGCAGTTGTCTACCAGACACTGCTTGTTCCCGATACGATTCATTATGTTAGTGACGCAAACACGCATCTGTTTTGATAATTCGATTGTAAATAATTGATTAGGTAATCGCCCAGTTTCAATTTTCATTTGAGACACAACGCTTTTTTTGCAACAATCTTCTTCATCAAATGAAAATGATCTTTTTATTTACATTATTCGGGTTGTTATCCTCATCTTCCTTGCTATATTCACAACGTTTCGGCTGTTGTACGCTCCGGACTTGTTCAGGCGATTGGAATTTCGAACCGAACCCTTTGTTTCATTTAACGGGGTAGATTGTTCTAGAGCTACGTGACATGCCTCTTCCGGGAAGTCTCAGTTATATCACTTTAAGTCAACTCTCCTAGTTGCTGGATGTAACCAACGTCAAAACGTTCGTTAGATCCAGCGACTAGACCCAAAAGAATTGTGAGTTCAATACTAGGCCACAGTAGTGGCGAAACAAACTTGGAGAGTTGACAAAGAGAAATAACTGAGACATCCGGAAGAGGAATGACATGTGGAACTAGAACAATCTCCCCCGGTGGAAGAAATGAAGTGTTCCTTTTGAAATTACGATCACCTGAAGAAGGCCGGAGCCTACAAAGGACGGAGCGTACAACGGCCGAAACGTTGTGAATATGGCAATGAAATGAGGATAACAGTCCGAATACTATAAATAGTAAATCTGTAAAATTTACACCGGTTGTTATGGTATCGACTAATAAGGCTTTATATTGCAATTGCAAAGGGCGCCTCGGGGTGGTGTAATGGTTAGCAAGCTTGTCTCGCTAGAACAATTACGACTGAGTAGTGAGTTAGATCCTCACTCTGTGCCCAATACTTTGGGTCTTGTACCATGTATGAGCTACGCTTGGAAAATCACTATATTGCTATTGCAAGTTAGAAATTAAATGTGTTCTCTTGTATCATTTTTTAATTAAAGAAAAACAAACCTTTATGTTCTTGAATGTGCGCCGATTCATCTTCAATGCAATCCATTGAAGTGTCTTTACATCTATTAAATAATGACTTTCGCTGTTTTTATTTGGATAAATTAACAACGTCATCTATTTTGCAAACTCTATAATGAAGATGAAAGAGTAGTTTATACTATTATTTTTACTTTCTTGTCGTTCGTCTCTAAAAAAATATTTAGTGCTGGACCTAATGTAAGAGAAACAACTATTGCAGATTCGATGATGTTTTTTTTTTAAGTAGTGACTTCCTTATTTATAGCCATGAGGGGGAAGACTGTACTGACATGTTTTTTGTGTCCTTAAGAGAAATGAGTCAAATACGTATTTCTTTTATTTCGACAAGAGAGAAAAAAAAATTCTCCGAACGCAAGGATGTGTTTATGCCAAAGAACTGATTAAGATAAAGCCTTCAAGATGTTGTCAACATTTTTTCAACACACTTTAACATGACAGACATTTTTTTCAAAATCGAGTTCAACACAAAGAAATTAAATTGTGTGTCTCTCAAAAGCCATTTAAAAATCACATTCGAGGACAATAGCCACTGAGACACAAGAGGTTGCTGGGTGTGGAAGAATTAGATAACAGAAACAACACCTAGGAGCGAGTACGGAAGAAGTGTAATCAGGAGCACGGTATATAGTTTTTGACATTGCATTTAAATTGTGACAGGAAAACCTGGAGCTGGAAGGGAGTTCCACAAGCGAGAAGTGCGAGAAAAGAAACTTTATCATAAAACTGATGATTACATCAAAACAAATCAACTGTAAACTTGTGAGACCGTGTTGTCTGCCTAGTCCTCGGCTTATATTATCCGGACAATTAACATGAAAGTGTTTATAGAAACGTCACAGGGAGGCAACTAAACGGCGGCGGGAAAGTGAGAGAAGCTGAGATGCAAGATCAACATAAAGGATGATGCCTTGGGTTTTATCAAGGATATCTGGACATATTTCAAGAGCATCGGATCATATGTGGCAGAAATATTCTTAACCTGGACAAATGGTAGACTTATATATATGTAAAATAGATCCTGGAAAGAAAAATATCTAACAGGATACAGTCAACCAACTTTCTTAACAGTTGACCTAGCAATGAATTCAATATATCGTATATGTACAAGGAAACCTTTTAACTTAAAAAAAAATTACGCCCAAAATAGTAGTCCGTTTGTACTGCAGGTATAAAATGTTAACTTTAATTATTGTGGTTTATGATAAGTAGTTTACATGGGAGACTTTTGACAGTAGGCTATCCTCTGTATCGCTGCGTTTTTTGATGATGTTGAACAAAACCCAACTGAATGTGTGTCTCAAAAGCCATTTAAAGATCACATTCGAGGAAAATAGAGCGAATGGATGGTTAGCAGGGAAAACTCATTCAGGTTGCTATAATAGCCTACCAAAAAACACAGCACCCACTCAAGAGGTATGGTATTGTGGTAGTAAAATTGGTAATATTTCCCCACTGTTTTTTCATTGGAACTTGAGTAAAAAGAAGATATATGTTTATTGAATTTATTTAATAAATTCAATACAATATATTTTAGAATAGTATTTGGAGGCGTCTTGTACGGCGAATATAGCCCGAAATCTATATTTTAACTTGAAAATTTGGTGTCGTCTTATACGCCCAGTCGATTTCTACGCCAGCATATCCGGTAGACTTTCTGGATGCCACGTTCTTTGTCTTTGAATGCCGCCATTTTATTTGCTTTTACATCTTTGCATTCTCCCCTTCCCTAATCTTCACTTCCTACCACTTCATTCATCCATCTCCATCAAAAACATTTTAATAATAACCCTCTACATCGACTAGTTCTCGAACCTTGTATTGGATGGACTATCGTATAAAAACACCAATACGTTAAATCTTGGTCACGTACTGATTCTCCTTTCTTGTATATCTTTGCAGGGTGTCGGATGCAGTCGTTTACTGGTACTTAGCCCTTCGAAAAATGAGTTTAATGATCTGCAAAGGAGTGTATATTAAATCCTTAGTTACTATCAGATTTCTTGGTATTAGTTAAGTTCTATTTTAACTCACGCTAAAGCAATTTTACATTCGACATCGACACCCTTTATAAAGACAAGCGCTTTTACCCATGTACCCTTTAATATGAACGTTTAATATATGCATTTCTTTGCTGCAATGATGGTTTATTAGTGATGAAATACGCCTTTATTTTGTAAGATAATTTATAATCTCGTTCGTCTTTATTTTCACACATACCATTGTCTCTCAGGGTAACCTAGTTAAAATTGTTTGCCTAATGTTTACAGTATTCTGTGATGACACCTCTTTACAAAAAAGTCCTTATTTTTTATGCTAATAAATGACGTAAAACCTTTTTTGTTGGTAATAAAACATGTCAAATTCTTTTGTGTTTATAAACAAATAATGTCCGTTATAATGGCTTCATTTTATTGCTATGATTCGATTTGCAAGTGAAACAATATTCGTCAATATGTAAAAGGGATGAGAGAAATAGGAATGAAAACCGAAAGTCGCGAAAGATTAGAGTGAAAGGAATGTTGAAGAAAAAAGGGGAAAAATGAAATAATAAAAGGAGTGAAAAGAAGAAAAGAAAAGAAGTAATAATGAAAGAGTGGAAGTCGTGTAGAAAAGGAGTGAGGAAAATTAGAAATTTTTTTAGTGGGGTTGAAGGAGCGACAAAGAAATACAATTAAATATGGAACAAACATTGAACTTGAGAGATAGGCTAACATTGAGTAAGTGAACAGAAAGAAAAGAGAAAAATGAGAAAAATCGAGAATTAAAGAGAGATATAGAAGAGAACAAAGATAGAAAATAAGAGAAAAAAAGACTAATAAAACTGTTAAAGGAGGAAAGAAATGAAGAAAGAAAATAGAGAGGAACATTAAACGACTGCTTTTGATACATTGGACAGAAAGAAAAAGAACTGAAAGAATGAATTAGCCTAAGCTTGGCATTATGCAGGACAGAATCTGATAAGCAAAAGTCAAAGAGAGAGATAAAAAAAAACAAAGAAAGAAAGAAAAATATTATGATACAAAATAAAAGAATCAGATATTTTTAAAAAAATGAGATCGTCAACAAGATATGATCAAGAGAAAGGCGCATCATAGAGAAACCATAGATAAAGGAAAAAAGGAAAGAATTGAAAAGGAATCTCTATCTATCGGCTGAAATAAAATTGGCGGGAAATATAAACAATAAAAATGGAACATATAAGAAAAAAGTTAACCTTGGAATAAAGGATGAATAATTTGTGAATAAATGGCAATCAAATAAAAGGGATAAACAATAAAAGAACCATTCTCGTCCCATTTAAGACTGACCAATCAATCTTCACACGTTATTAACGGTAAACTGAACTCGGGTCATCCAAACCAATTTTTTTTTCATCATTTATCTTTTTATTCATTATTATTATAAGTATTATTATTGATGCTTTTGATGATAATGATGCTGTCGTTGTACTCGAGTTTTCTGATCAGTTAGCTGTCCATAGATATCAAGTGACAGCAAGTTTCCTCAAGTCATTAACATTCTCCTCCAGTATAATCCCTGTGGCGTTTCAAGGACAATTACACCGCCTACATTCCAGTGTTGGATCCCCTGATAATGATCTGGATTCGAAAGAGTAGCCGTACGTATATCCAGTAGAACTTTGCTCCGTCTGTGGTTACTCAGGTGATCAAGGTAATATTTTTCATGACAATCATGGCGCCCCCAACTTATTTATTACTAATTCTTTATTTGAACAGCTTGGAACCTTACGATTGGGGCCTTGCTGTTTTTTTTACTTATATGCTGCATCTTGTGTGACTCTTTAGAGTTTCCAATAGAGTTTGTTCAATTAAAAAAAAACGAGATAATCAAGGACTGAAAATATTAATTGTTTTTTTTTAAGCGTATCACCCCAAGCAAGGCTGGAGGCCACTAGCACGCAAGGGGTTAAAGAAGCTTTGGAGGAAGAGCAGATAGGAGTGGTAAAGGAGAGGATGTGGAGAAAGAGGAAGGGGTTACAGAAGATTTGGAGCGAGGGCAGATAGGAATAAAAAATGAAAGGATGTGGAGAAGGGAAGTGGATAGATCAAGGCAACTGGAGATGTCGATTGACGCTACACTTAAACCGTTGGATATTGTATTTGTCAGGGAAACAGTAATAGGGAAGGGAGTTCCACAGGCGAGATGTGCGAGACATGAAGCTATTGGAGTAGAAGAGACGTCTACATCTAACAGTTTCCACGGTGTAGGGGTGGGAGTGGGATGCCAGCCTCGTGGGACGTTTAAATTCAGGAGGCCTAGGGACAAGCGAAAGCAGCTCCTCGGAACAATTACCGTGAAAGTACTTGTAAAAAAGGCAGAGCGAGGCAACATCGCGTCTGTGAGGGAGCGACTGCAGACGAGATTACAGATCAGGGCCAATCACGTTGCCTATCCGTCTCTGGATCTTATCAAGAACCCTGAGTCAAACAGCAGGGGCCTCAGACCATATATGGCTGCAATACTCCATGCAAGGGCGAATGGTCGATTTATAGAGTTGGAGGATCGATTACGGGGAGAAAAATTTCCTGGCTAGGTACACGGAACCAACTTTCCTTGCGGTAATTTGTCGAAAGGGTGAAACTAAAATAAAAGTAAACTATGAAATATTTATCTATAAAAGACAGGATGTGTGTGTGTGTGTGTGTGTGTGTGTGTGTGTGTGTGTGTGTGTGTGTGTGTGTGTGTGTGTGTGTGTCTGTAACGAATGCACGGCCGCAATTTTCGACGGATTTGCACCACAAATTATATGCACATGCTTCAAGTTAGCAGAAAAGGCCAAGACCGACTTTGCATTTCCCAACTCCCATCGATAGTCGAAATAATCGATTTTTTCATGTTTCTACGGCAGTTTTCATGTAGTTTGCGGCCATTTTCTACTGGCCAGAGTGAGAGCCTATAGCAGGCTGCCACGAATAGACAGGAAGATTCTATTGGCCAGCGTGAGAGCCAACAGTTGACTGACACGAAGCATGAAGTGCAAAGTTTGTGTCTTGCTTGAAATCCTGAAAATTAGTTGAATATAAAAAAGAGTTACTGGCTCGTTTACGTTTGTGTATATTACTTAAAACTGTGAGAACAATTAAATATGATCTTATTAGTCATATCTTCCAGAGAATTGTCTAATTTTTCTAACGTTGCAGTTCTTGGATAACGGAGAAAACTAATTTGCATATTGAATTTTTGAAAATCATTTTAGATAAATATATTTCATAATTCATTTTCGATATTGTTGTTTCTGATATTTGCTGTTTGTGAATGTGATGTTTTTGATTTTAAAATTGATATTAATTATACAAATAAACCTATTTACTGAACTTCAAATGGTAAACAACTAAGCATTTCAAGCCAAAGCTGGCGGCTATATGAAAGTAAGAAATTAATAAGAGGAAGAAATTAATGATCACATTTTAATGGTATGACTTGAAAATCTAAAAATACAACATATACTGGACTTAAATGACAACTGATTTAATAGCGAAATTGTTATTTTAATTATTTATCTTTAATTATTTAACTATTCAAGCTAATTATTTGTATTTACTCCAGCCCATGAGATGTGTTTAACACGGGTGAGGAACAACATTTCCCCGAGCAGCCGCAACGTCGGTTGCGCTGAACTCGGTGGTCTCGGTGCGTGCAACAACAGGGCGTTTCCTCAGTCGTTAAGTCAGTTATTTATTAAAACATATATTTTAAATGTTCAGGTTTACATGTGTGTGTCTGTGTGTGTATGTATATATATATATATATATATATATATATATATATATATATATATATATATATATATATATATATATTATGTATATAGATATTCATACATGTTTCATTAAATAATATATACAAGCGTTGTCTATTTATTATTTGTAAATTCTTTTCATATCGTCTGATAAGCTTAATAACATTATCATTAAACGAAGAAAGAAACTCACAATATTGATACATATTTTTTAATCCAATCTAAGCTTTCGGCGTGCATATATATATATATATATATATATATATATATATATATATATATATATATATATATATATATATATTATAAATTAATAGATTTAAAATATGGTTTTACCGCTACACATGTGTAGCGGTAAAACCATATTTTAAATCTATTAATTTATAATATTAATGCTCTGTAAATTTAAATTTACATAGAACACTATTGTGTAAAAATAAAAAATATCTATAAGAACACCGGATTTTATATCTTACTGTTCTTTCCTTTTTATTTTTATATATTTATATATATATATATATATATATATATATATATATATATATATATATATATATATATATATATATATATATATATACTGGACTGTCCCGTCCTTCCTAGGAACCGACAGCCAGACATGTGCACATATTATTTGAGTATACTGGTGAAGTCTTTGTGCAGAGCCATCCATACTTTTGAAGCTAAATACAGAGACGCAAAGTCCTTAAACCTCCTCATCAGGTTTTGAATACAAAGTTGTCCTTCTCCTAAACCATTTTCCATCCTAGGCTATAGAACCCAGTCTGTACTGCTATTTACCAATACTAGGAGATGGGAGAAGAAGAGGACTCATACCCAAGGTTATTAGCACGTAAATGAATGTAATGGATTCGATCGGATTTCGGAAACAGCTCTCCGATTCCTCAATCCGAGCCGCTATCCACTACTTATGCCACATATATATATATATATATATATATATATATATATATATATATATATATATATATATATATATATATATATAGCATAATGAGAAACCATGTATACTTTATTAATATGTATATAATATGGAGAAAACAACTGAAAAGTTGCAAATTAAAAAAAAATGACTGTTTTTTGTGAAAGTATTTATTTATATTTTTATATATATTTTTGAATTGGACAAGGTCCGACCATTTATTTAAAGACATTTTATGATATGTTTAATGTTCTTTCTATAAAAAGAACGTTAAACATATCATAAAATATTTTTATATATATATTTCATATTTCAGATCTGCCACGATCTTTCGTCAGATATAAATTAAATAACTGTATTCAGAAGTTTGTTTACAAGTAGCGTACGTCGCGAGACGCGGACGTCACGTGATGTGGAATGCAACTGTGTTTGAATATTTCTAACGTAAATATAACGATAATATTTTAGAGGTTGTTTTTAAAAGGTTCTTTTAACTATATCTAAAAAAATATTTTTGTTAACTATTGAAACATTTATACAGTATTTTTCTTTTTTTCTGCGTGTGTATGTGGAACTGAAATCGGAATCTATCAATAAACATTTACAGTTATCTAATGAGTGTCTTGATTGATTATATTATGGCTATCACAGGTGATGCTCAGACAATCTAGATTTTCTACACAACATTAATAACTTAACCAAACAATCCCTAAAATGTAAATACCCAATAAATATAATAAAAGAAGCACTAAATAAAACTATCCATATAAATAGTAACACACTTCTCCCATACAAGAAAATTAAAAACAACAATCGGATTCCCATGGTTTTTAACCACAATCAATATTCCCACACACTTATTTACTAAGAAAAATAAAACCACAAAAAAATATATATATAGTAAATTTATTGAATAATTGGAACACATCGTTGGAAATTTAAGAAGCTTTAAATGGCTAATGGATAAGTAGATGAGTTTGTCCAAAAACAGAATGTTTAAATAATATTTTGTAATGTATGTAAAGAAAAGAAAAAGAGACAGAATTCTAAGTTCATTGGCAAATGAGAGAGAACCAAAAATGTAACAATTTTAAATAAATATTTGAAAATCTTTCAAGATTTTCTTGTTGTTCTGCAAGAGTGTTTGTGGATTTTAGCCAAACAAGACGACAAACTGCATATCGCCAGTAACACAAAATATGGCATCAAAACCGATGCTGATTTCAATATAGCGGGTGTCCCTCAAATCTGTACCTACAGTATGAGTCATAATTATGTTAACATTAGTGTGAGAAGATGAGTCCAAATTATGTTAACATTAGGCTGAGAGTGTCGCATATATACGGAAGATAATGGGTATGTCCCCATTCACATAAATACATTAGTAAATACTGTATGTTGGTCTGCAGTTGGAGATTCGTCTCCAGCTGTACTGATTAAACTCTCTTCCACCAAACAGGGAGGATAAACAGACGAAGCTATGTCAAAAGGCAAATTCTCGCATTGGGAAACAGCTACCCGGCCCCGTTTAATACGGGGAATTTTTGGCCGAGACTACAAGCTCGAATAGACATAATTTATCATACCCCATAAACAAAAGTCACAGCGAGTCAGATCAGGGGAGGGTGGTGGCCATGCGAACGACCCGCCGTGACCTATCCAACGATTTGGTAAATTATGATGGCGACAAGCGCGAACAATACGGTCAAAACGAGGCGGTGCACCGTCGTTTTGTAAATATCCTGATTTTTAGGGGTATGTTATCAATAGCAATCTCTTGCAGCATTTGTAAGTAAGCATTTTCAGCTTCCACTGGAGTTGTAATGGAATATGGGAAAATTACACCCTGTGAACTCTAGTTATGGGGTATATAAATGATCACGTGTATAAACAAAAAATTTAGAAACATCAGAGAACTCAAAGACATAATAAAAAGCGTAATATCAGACATTCCACGTGAAATGTGTTTCGAGGAACAAAATTGTACTGTTGATAGTGGGATTTTGTGCATCGGTCGTGCTGGTGGACAGGTGGAGACTGTTCCGTAAACTATGAATAAACTATTCTTCTCACACTAGTGATAACATAATTTTGACTCAACCTGTATAGGAAATCGCATTAACTATATTGTTTACCTCCATAGATTAAACTTGATGGTGTCGAAAGAAGAAAGAATTTTCTGGGATGTGCTCAATGAGAAGGTGTACTCAATGAAAATCACAGATGCAACACACTTGACTAATCGCATAAAGAGTGAATATGCTAGAATTGACGGCAATGTGGACTTATTGCATCGAGTTCACGTGAATCTTGAAAAGCGCATCAAACTTTTCATCACAAATGGTGGAAATCATATTGAAGATGTTATTTTTGATATTTCAGTTAAATGAAATGTTGTTGAAAATTTCATTTCTTAAAAATATACATGTTTGTTTATGTGTTCAGACATTAGAGACAACCTGTAAATTCCGAAATTATTTTTGAGTGATATAATACTGCATTATGCTAAATTATATACTTTCACATTCTAAAAAACAGTCTATCATCCACCTTGAATAAAAAGCTTCCAAAGAAACTTAATTAAGTGGGGCACATCCAGTCAACAGAAAAATCGTGGTACATTATGAAACTGGAAAATAATATTAAATCAAAGATTGATAGTAAGCATGGATTTATAGTAAACTTAGTTGGTATAATAAAATACAATCATGTAAGTTGTGCGAGGAAGTACTTGAAATTTGGTTTCTTATTGTCGTCAATGGATAACTATTTAGTTTGGAGTTGATGGTTGTGTTATAATCTGGTTCTTTCTTGGTAATAATCAACAAAAACGGTAATGAACTTAAGAAGTAAAGAGATGAAGTCATTTTCTTGAACTTTTTTAGAGCACGTAACATTTAAAAACCTAAAAGTGCTGACGTCATGATAAATAATATATCCAGTCATATAGCGTAGTGTTCTACGTTAAAAATTAATTTATGTATCTTATATCCTCTGGGTATATTTATAAAGATAAATCTAGCTTACTGGCATAACAACACTGAGATCCCTAGATAGATTGGGATGGCCAAAGGCACATTCCAAAAGCAGGGTAGAGTAATGCGAGACAGGGGGATTTCTTAGGTAACAAAGAAAATATTACTGAGCTGTTTCGTGACATCTGTCCTCCTCTACGGCAGCGAATGTTGGAGGATTTCCTCAGAGATGTAGGATTGACGCTAGGAGAAAGAGATATATTCCTACAGAAGAATGCTGAGTATATCATGGACTAAGCGTGTGTGCAACGATGAGGTCTTAGAGAGGTTACAAACAAGGAGGAGGCTTATACTGAACATCAGGAAGAGGCATCTGAAGTTTCTGGGTCACATAATGAGGAAGCAGGCCCTGGAGAATCTGATACTTATGGGTCGAATAGACGGAAAGAGGGACAAGGGAAAACAAGCTTGATATACCTGGCGGGCTTATGCAAGTGGGTGACCAAACGTGGTTTGATGGAGGAAGCAGTGGGAAGGAACCTGTTGAGAGCTGCAAGGGATAGCGGAAGGTGGAGAGCCATGATCGCCTACGTCCTGAAAGGTTATAACATATAAAATAAAGAAAAATTCATAATAAAACCTTTACTCCCCACAAAAATGTTTAAATGATGTACGCAGAGATTCACACAATATATTGCTTATATCACTGCAACCAGAAAATATACCTACATTGGTTGGTTAATAACTGCTTTTTAACAGAGGACAGAAAGTGCAACAGTCACACCCAAAGGTGCATTGGGATAGCCAAAGATGTCTTTCAAAAACAAAGCAGTGTATTAAGAGACAGAAAGATTTCGTTATTAAACAAAGAAAAGAGTACTGAACTGTTAGGTGGTATCTGTCCTCCTATATGCTAGTGAATTCTGGACAAACTCCTCAAAGATGAAGAAGAGACTTGAAGAAACAGAAATGTGTTTCTACAGAACGATGCCGAAGTTCCCATTGACCGAATATGTGAGCAAGGACGAAGTTTTAGAGAATATGTTGTGAGACCGATACTTTCCTACATCATGGATTCTCCCAGTACTATATTATTATGCGAATGGTAGTATCATGGGAGTCGCGCCAGTAATGGTACTCTGCTGTCGAACTCTCTGTTTGGCAGAGAGGAACACGGACGAGGCTTTGCCGCAGGGCAAAGTTTCGTCCGGGGAGGTAGACAGTCCCTAAACTCGTGTATACGGGTTGTAAATGGGCATATTTTTGGCTGAGCCTACGGGCTCGGTAAGCCCACGTTAAACCGGCCTTGTGCCACATTCTACCCCTGTGGGGGGGGGTTGTTAAATATCGTAGCACCAGTAATTTCCAGCCGCGTACGAAACCAATATCGGACACCACTGGATAGTAAGCTCTGCTTACTCTTACACTGTTCTTTGTAACTTTTCTGTTTAATATATCTTTCTTACCTCAAACCCGTGATCCGTGTTTTCCTTCCGTGGCCCCTACCTCGGGTCCACATCAGAATATGATGATGAAAAAGGGCTTGGAAAATCATATACTCACATGACAGATTGAAGACAATTAGGACAGAAGAAAACAATGGATAACGTACTTAGCGAGCTTCAGTAAATGGATGACGGAAAAGGAGTAGAGAATAATAATAAAACTAAAAAAGAGCTAAAAAGGACAGGGAATTGTAGAGATCCATGATCGAATACATCTCGATGGAACACGGCAAGATTGTAAAATAAACTGAATGAATTAATAAACTCAAAACATATTATATATCTCTATCAACAAAAAAAAAATTATTTTTATCTCCATTTTCTCTATGACAGACTATTTATCAATTTTTGTTTCCATCGTGCAAGCAAACGATTTCCCCGTCAGATACTGTTCCATCGACCCTGTATACTCCGCTTCTCTCTGTCGAATTCGCATTTTACTCTATGAAGATTCACCTTCCGTCGAGAACTCTCTTTGGCTCGACTTGCTCTCTAACGCAGATATTAATATCGTACTTTGGCTCATCCCTAATTCAGTCATTCACTTCTTCATTCATTTCTTTTTTTTTTTCACTTCTTCATTTCTTATTCGTCTTTCGCTGCTAGTTCAGCCTATTTCGTCAAGTTATCCAATTATATCATTACGCCGAACGGCTTCGCTAAGAAAATCAATAGTGAACCTTTGTCACAAAGAACGTTACCCTCTTTCTCTCTCCCACTGACGATTCTTTTTGTTTGTTTGTGTGTTTTGTCAGTAAACGCACAGAAATAACCAAAGCCACGATGTG
Organism: Acanthosepion esculentum; assembly: GCA_964036315.1. Classification (NCBI taxonomy): domain Eukaryota; kingdom Metazoa; phylum Mollusca; class Cephalopoda; order Sepiida; family Sepiidae; genus Acanthosepion; species Acanthosepion esculentum. The sequence goes on along the minus strand of OZ038495.1, from coordinate 30,664,108 downwards.
CTTAGCGGGAAGAGGGTTTCCATTGTGTTCATGATTTAGAATTCCGAATAATAAAAAAAGTGGAGGGGGGAGACATAAGGGAACAAGAGGATAAAAATTATTCGGAAAGACAAGAAGTTGGAATCGAAGAATAAAAGGCGTAATCAGTAGAGAAGGTGGGAGAAAAAATATTTCGAGAAATATCAGAAAATGCGTAATAAAAGACCAACGAATTGGAAAAGAAAAGAATTTCAGATATGGAAATCAGTTTGTTACATTCGAACTCTCTGCGAATTGCTTTCCAAGGTAACCTAGTGAAGACTTGCTCTATTACACTGCTTGCTTACAAACAGCGAGGAGGTGGGGAGTTTGGAAATAACATTAAGGGAAAAAGGTAAAAAGAGAACGAAGGCATTACAGAAATGAAATTCCATTAAATTTCTCAAGGATTACAAGTGAATAATCATCAAGAGCAGCATCAATCCTAAGACTAGGTATTGTCGCATGGTCACTGAGCAACTAGATACGGAAAAGTTCCGTGCATATACATTTGTTAAAAGTAGACTATTTATTACTACACGTGTAACCTGTTACTTTTAAGTAGACCTGACGGAGCCTATCCCTCCCCCGCTCAAAATCCTGCAGATCTTCTCCAAATTGAGGGTACACCTTGGTCACGAACACATGCATATAAATGTCTGAATGGAATGTCCCACACTCCCTATCGCCTATATGGACTGATTATATCAGTAGCTATATATTAAGCACAGGATATACCTGGGGAGATCGCTTCTAGAGTTGGAGATTTGTCTCCTGCTGTGGTGGTTAAACTCTCTGACTCCGGGCAGAGAGTATCCCCAGACGAGACTATGTCGAAGGCCAGAGTCTAGTACGGGAAACAGCTACACGACACCGTTTTATACGGGAAATGTTTGGTTGAGCCTATGGTCTCGGATACCCCACATTCAATTCTGCCCTGTGCCACGTCTGATCGCGTGGGGAGTTTAAGAAATACACTAGTGGAATCGTTTCCCGCTGTGATGGTCAAACTCTCTGCCTCCGAGCAGAGCGGATCCCCAGACGAGGCTATGTCGAAGGGCAGAGTCTCGTCTCAGGAAACAGCTACCCGACCCCCGTTTTATACGGAAGATTTTTGCCCTAGCCTACGGGCTCGGATTCCCTAAATTAAATTCGGCCTTGTGCCACATCTGACCGCGTGGGACGTTAGGTAGATATCCTTGCTTCGGGAATTTCTAGACTGCCACTCGATTACTTGTCTTTCAGTAATATATTCCCTTTTAAATTAAACGTCTTTTCTTTCATGTACGCGCGTGTTACTGTTCCTTCGGTCTTTGTACCACCTTTTTTTTTGTTTGGATACAACCATAAAGAAATTTTGTCCAGACCATTGGCTTTAACCTAGGAAGCATTGTATTTCTTGCGTATATAGCTATAGAGTCCAGTCCGCTTATCTTTACTAAAAGGTCCACTCAACCTTTGACGTATCTTTTTAAAAAAATCTTGCTGTGTTTTAAACTAACTTGCTCACTAGAAATACTTGTTGGAAGAGCTGGTTTAGTTGCTTACGACTCATCATACGGCATATAGTACAGGGTTTCCTGGTACCCAGAAACACTCCTACACCTAACAGAAGTAAATAATATTTCTGTGAATTAAAAAGCGAATATGGGAAGCGAAAAACCACAATTTATATTATTGTAAATCACAGAATTGCTGACTAAGACGTAAGAAGGATTATCGGAAACGTGTAGTGTGTATGAAAAGGTAAAGAAAGCAAAGAAGACATTATAAACGGAAGATGGATACAAAGAAAAAACAACTTGGAAAAATATTAATTAAGAAAGTAGTGAAAGGAACAAAACTTGACTAAAATAACTGAATATGCTGAATTGAATTTAGATAAAGAATCTATAATTAGAAAACAAAAGAAATTGATCGACAATTTCAGAAATGATTCAGCAAAAAAGAGGATAGCATTTACTATAGAAGGAATTGCATGTGCCGAACAAAATAAATACAAGAATAATTACGTAGAAATAATTATCAATATATGTAGAGAAGGAAGAAATAAGGAAATAAAAAATCAAACGATGTCTTATCATGTATATTAAAAATGTTAAACATATAAATAAATGAAGACATAAATAAAGAAAAAAAAGAATGAAGAAATAACTGAATGAATGAGAAATAAAAGTGAAAGAAGAATGGATACGGAAGAAAAGTAGTTGTGAATAAAAATAGATCCATAAGTAAAAGGAAAGATGTGGAAGAATATTAACGAAAAATAAAATGAAAGGGAAAACAAAAGGAAATAATTGAAAAAGAAAGAAAGAAAATAGAAAGAAAGAAGAAAAGAGAGTGTAATAAAAAGAAATAAAGAATAGAGAGAAAGCAAAAGAATAACATCGGAAAATGAAAATCTTTTCTTAAGTAGTAAACTGCTGAGTGAATAATCCTGAAAGTTCTTAAAAGCTTTAAGATGTTTTCGAAAATCAGAAATTCCTTTTCACAAGAAGTATTATTTCGGTTTTTAAGGGGCGAGGAATACGAGCTATATTTATTCGAAACCGGCTTCGATTTATAAACGAATCGACAAAGATTGATTCAACAGCCAATTAAAGTTCTAACGCAGAACAGTTTCTTTGAGACAGAACATTTCAAAATAACCATATGAAGGACTCTATTTCAATTATGTACCTAGAATACAAGCGATACCTCACTGGAAACTAGCCTGAATATGTTATAATAAAGTTTAAAAGAAATATATTTATGAATTAATATTACTAAATGCCGGGGTGAAGTAACAAGGATATCTTATATATAAAGTACAGTATGTGTGTGTGTGTGTGTGTGTGTGTGTGTGTGTGTGTGTGTGTGTGTGTGTGTGTGTCCAAGCAACTACTTTGTGCCCACTGGTCCGATTTCAATGATTCATAGCTCATTTAAAGCCCTAGAAAAGTTAATTGCAGGGAACGATTTTCCCTGAGCTCAGATTCAGATTTGCCATATTATGCGAGGTTACAAATATATATTAATATATTATACTAGCCGTTATCTTTGCTTTCATGGTAAAAGGGGTGTAACTCTTATGTTTCTTTTGTATCCAAAATTGCAGTGCACTCTTTATTATAAACTAGCTTAAGAGCTGCCCTATCGGGCGATATTTAAGCTAACTCCCGTAGAAGACTCTTGGGTTGGCCATCATCACAATAGCTAGGGAGGAGTAGATGCGATATGCATCAATAAACTACAGAAGACCTCAAAATCGAGTGCATTTACATACTGAATTAATTTTTAAGCTTACCTTTTAAAATTTCAACGATAATTCTTCTGCTGCCACGTAAAGACGATTTCATGTACGTAGATCCTTATTTTCCGTACAAACAATTATTTTTTATTTTATGGGTTACAGAACAGGTGGCAATTTATAAGATGAAATTAATTTAGTCTAAAGATGGGAAAATAGAAGTTAGAATTATTTACACATTCAACATCTGAAGAGAGAGAAACATAACTGCTAATGAAGTAAAATCTATATGAATAAATGCGAAATTGGAGCGCAATTCCCCCACGAATTCTGTGATTAAAAATCACCAGCTCGATTTCATAGCCATTTATAGACAAAAAGATCAATATCTGTATTATATATTATCTACTTCTAGGCACTATCACTCTTCAGGTTTAACTAATTTGCATATTGATTTTTTGAAAAAGTTTATTTCATTATTCAACTGTCCTTTATTAGTGTAATTTTATTCAAGGAATGTTTTGATTTTTATATCAAAAATAGTTTTTTTTTAGGAATATCGTCTTATATAGTGCAGAGAATTATTTGGAATTTGACTTATACTTGTTATTCAACAAGTTGGCATCTATTTGTAAAACTTTCCTTAACTATAACAAACCATTTTATGAATGAATGTCCATATAAAAATTTTGTTTCAAATATTTCAAGTAGTGAATATATCTTAGTTGCGAAACGATAGCGAGCGGGCATAGCCTGCTAGTGTTTTACATAATGAAGTAGTTGTCTAAGTAATTTAAACAGATGCAAATTGTTTCAAACCTAAGATTTCAGCATTTATTGACAAAAGTTTATGCACAATCACGCTTAGAAAAAAATCTACTGTATGTTTAATCGTCTTCCTCATAAATGTATATATGTCTGTGTCTCGAGACGGTAAGTCTCAATTATGACTTTAATATTTCGTTTTAGTTAAAACTTTGTATTGTGCAAAGATTGAGGCCGTGAATGTTAAGCCATGTGAAATATATCCAACATATCAACAACAAAAAAAGAATAAGGAAAAGAAAAAAAAAAGCACATAAAATTTAAATCTAAATTTTTATATCCCAGAAATTGTTAAGTTGTTTTACTAAAATGTTTTACTTTTCATGGTTCAGTTTCTTAGGAAGACAGATTTTGTGCAACAAGGAATAGACTAGACACAGGCAGATTTCTTATTGTCTTTGACACGGGCTGTTCTATCCAATTGTTACTCAAACTGTCATAAGATTCCCCACTGACTGACTTGCTAGTTTGTCTCTTTATTCTTAACTCACAGGCGGACGTAGCGGTAGACACAAAATGCGCACGAATAATTAAAAGAAATATCTTTCGCTCCCTTTTAACTTGTGTTACCTGAAGAGTATAACATTTGTAATAACTCATTAAATGTACATGCTTTTAAAAGCTAAAACTTTGAAGATTAATAATTTGATAAATACTTTCAAATAATGTTATCAACTCAGTCGGGATAGTCTGTCTTATAAATAGTTTGCTTTAAAAGACAATTTTCATTACGTGGAACAGATTATTTACTTCGATAGGTTTTAATAATATGTCGGCAATATCTTGAATCTGTTAAATTTTTTGAGAAGTGGATAGGCGGTTACTGAATCTTAATTGCTTTATGATTTTGATGTTTTTCCCCCCAAATACTCATTTATTTTATGTTTATTGCTTTATTCTTCATCTTAGAATCTTGGTTGATATCATTCAATATCGAGTTTTCTCAAGTATCCGCTAATCCCCTGAAGATTTTTGCCAACAGTGCTTCAATTTTAAAATTCCTAATTCATTCAACTGTTATGTAATTACCTGGGCGCTAACGCAGTTCTGATTAGCATTATTATCATGCTTTTTATTAAGAATGTATTCAAGCCGGACAAATTTTCGTTAGTTCGCCATTTTTTCGGTCGTGGACAAAAGTTAAAAAGAATTCAATATTTTTTAACAAACACGACCAAAATTCTATAACATACAAATAAAAGCTTTGTACGCATTATAATCGCATCAAATTTATTATAAAAAGTTTATGTTTTCTTAGGTTCAATATCTTATTTTGTATTGTCACGTTACGCCTTGATACCAGTATCATTACGACGGCGGCTACTAAGTATGAAACTTACAATATTCTGCTGAGAGCCTAACTGTTCGGATATCCTTTATACCGTCCACATGAGCCTTTTCATTGTTGGTTGTTTTACCGTATTCTTCATATAATCCCACAGATCTTCTTTGGAATTGAGGCAAAGGCTGTATTATTCCAATATAGATGACCTTCTTTTACTTCCTCTGATTTAGTGCAGGGAGCAGCATCGTGCATAAATACGTTGCAAGCATGTATTTGTACGTGTATTTCTCATTTATTCTGTAACAGCTGAAGATACATTCTGACCATTTACAGTTGCTCCAGGGTCCGGCAAATATAAGCAGAATCACCTGGAAATATGTGGGTGATAGTTTGTATGATGAAAATATACCATACAATGTATCACTCTCCAACAATTCACATGATTATGTTTATAATACTTTCTTTTATAAAACCTCTCTTTCCAGGAGGGCTCCTGACATAACGCTGACGCACAAAAAAACTGATGCAGTGTGGATTCATCAGAGGACATAACGTTTTTCCATTTAATCCTCTGACCAATGCTTATTGTGAATGTTTATGGGGAAGGCTCGCTATTTCATTTCCATTTCAATAGTCGATCATGCTTTTGAAGTACATTTGAAGGATCTTAGCTGAAATGCATTGACCAATCATCAAGAGACATTCTTATGCGTCTCCTCCTGGGTAGCAGAAAATCTCGAATTATCTTGCATGTAAACGATAGATTTGATAATGTGATCATCTCTAGAGTAATCTTCCTGGGACATTGATATTTGTTTCCGTTTGAATAAGAACCATTAGCTCGGTAGTTAGTGATAGCATTATGAATTGCTGTCTTTCTACAACCCATAAGTATTGAGTTCACCCTGAGTACCCATCTTCGTTCAATGTTATTCTTGAGGCTTTTTCAATGTCAAAAATGATCATATTTGCTTATTTTAACTGTACTATATAACATAAACTGTTCTTTAAGACTTCACAACTTTCAAACTAGTCAAAATTCTATGTTAAAATGTTTCGAAATTGATGTAATATTGCTCACAATTGCATTTTGTTTATTAACGAAAAGTGGTTGATACATTTAGTAACAACAGAGAACTGTTCATTTTGGCCAAGTGTTATTAGACTTTCTCCATGACTGTAACTCGCAAAAAAAATTATAATAGATCTGTTTTTTTAATAATACGTAGCGCCTTCGAGTTGAAAGTGCGATGCTTTATTGATAAACTTAAGTAATTTGCAAAACTCAGATCTGATCATTAAGACAAACAGCGATGTTATTTTCAATTACTTTTCTTGATTCAACGATTCGCCTCCATATATTTTATAGTTTACTTTCCTTTCAGCTATTATTATAACTTTATCTTCACATCACAGAATATTTTTAAGATTCATCCAACAGGAGATTCCTGCAAAGATTCTTTAATTAGCATCATTATGATTAATTTTTTAATTAAGGTAAATCGGTATGGGTTTACGGTCATCTTAGTATGTATATATTATGTCCACCTTATTTTTCTGCGAAAATCTTGTCTGGTGCAAAGCTGAATTTGTTTATAAATTAGGAAAACGGAATGACTACATATGTACAAGTTAATGAAATAATAGCAAGAATGCTTGTAATATGTAAATCCCGTGCAAAGATAAATTTAAGAAAGTAATCGATGTTGCTCAATGTTTATTTTATCTGTAAACCTTTTTCGAAATTTACAGAATAGTTTATTCTTCTTGAAACTAAGAATGAATTATATTTGATGATTGAGTAGGGGTTAATTGGCGTCAAAACACTCCAAAGATGATGATTAAGAAATAGACAGCTCTGATTTTTTTTCATGGGTATACATTTCAAATAATTGCTGAGAAAATTTACAAAGGCGAATTCTTAAATTCCGCTGAAGCTTGGACGTTTGAATATTTATACATTTAATTATTGCGAAAAATGTTTCAGTGCTTCCTCATTTTGTTGCCATATTTTTACAACGATCCGGCCGTTGTAAGCTCCTGCCTTCTTCAGGTGTTTGGAATGTCAAACTGAACCCTTTATTTCGCTCACTGTGGTAGACTGTTCTAGTTCCACGTGCCATGTTTAATGGATGTCAGTTGTCTGTCAACCCCAGTGAGCGAAATAAAGGGTTCAGTTCGACATTCCAACGGGCGAAACGTTGTAATAAATATGGCGACAAAGAAGAGGACAATAGTCCGAGTAATTTAAATAGTGTCTATTTCCCTTAGTTACAAGCTAAATAAAAGTATAGATTAAGCTTTCTTCACTTGAGTGACAACGAATCAATTAGAATGAAAACTGAATTAAAAACAAGCCTGAAGAAGAATGGATTTAATAAAGAACCAATCTAAAAATACCACTGCTGCTATGGTTACAGTATATATGGTACCCACCACAACCCAAAACGTTTCTAGATTCTTAACATGAGGATTATTTATTTATTTGTTGCAAACTTCAGAAAGTTTCTAATATAACCAATAGTTACATTATGTACATGAAAAATGAAATTCTTCAGAGTATGAAAGACTTGAAATTAAATTAAGATAGCGTAGTTAAAGTTGGGTAATCCCATCTATACTAATTAAATACAACACCTTTCGTTATGTACATGGTATTATTAGGCGAAGAATATTCAGGGAAATGGAATAAATTGAATTAGTTATTGAAATCCTGCCCACATTATGATAATGTTCATTATTTGCCATTTCCATTTCTTTTAGACCTAAATGAAAATGCGTGTCCACAAATAAATAAAACTTGCATAGCTGTGGCATTTTTCCACAGACTGGTTCCATTCAATCGATTTAAGACTTGCGTCTTGTCGACACAGGAAACACAATTTAGAGAGATGGTTCTGCATTCCATTCTGTCAAGATAATGTCTTTATTCGATCGCATTCCTTTGGCTGCTCCTGAAGCTTACATTATAATACATACATACATACATATATATATATATATATATATATATATATATATATATATATATATATATATATATATATATATATATATATAGCTAACTACCCAGCTAGATAGATAGATAGAGAGTGAGAGAGATGCATTGCTTAATTTATGTAGTTCTTCTTAATACTTACCCATAATTCATTGTATGCCCCACTTCTCATGAAAAGCCTCAGCCGGAAATAGCTAAAGGAATGCCAAATTATTTCACATCATGTGAGTTATTTGTACTTAAAGCCGAACAGCATTAATAACCAGTGGTTAGCAAAATAAATTCCCTTTCTAGAACCAAAAGTATAAATCAACCAAGTTACTATACTCGAAATATTTCTATATGGATTCATAAATTGTATGCACGCGAATATTTACAGACACTATATATATATATATATATATATATATATATATATAGACTCACACATTATATATATATATATATATATATATATATATATATATATATATATATATATATATATATATATATATATATATATATATATATATATATATTAAATGAGGAGATGCCATACATGGGATAACCTTTCTCGTCTTTCATGGCTTCTAAAATAATTTTCATGAAGACAATATCTAAAGGGGAAACGAATGCTAGGCAAACAAACTACGTTGAGTTTCTTTCATTCATAACAACGATCATAAGTTAACACCACTGCACCATAGTTTTGCTTATGACATTAGAGTGTTACACGTGGAGCATCGAAAACAGGACTGTCATTCTGTATTTCGAAATTCCGACGTAATGAGAATAAATTCGTCCCTATAATAACGCGAGATAAGACTACCGTTGATACTATGGGTGTGTACGAAAACTAGAAGTTATATTGATTTAGGCACGCCTTCTCTCGCCTGAAGCTTGTCTTTGTTGACACATGAAGGTTTTGTTGACGACATCTTTTTTGTTCTTTTTTTTTACTCGTTCGTCAATGGAAGTTTTATTCGTTACAGCTAAAAAGAAACCTTAATCTCTATGCTGCAAAAAACAAAAACAAAAAAAAACCGGCAAGTCAGGTTCTAAATACGATATCTCCACTATGATAACAAAGTGTCGGGTTAAATATATATCCGTTTATTCTTTAGAAATTGCTTTGTTTACGTTTCGGAGAAGAAGCTGAGCTAATATGAAGCTTTCGAAAAAAAGGAGGGGAGTAATAACCATACAAAAGAAAAACAGGACCTTAATGTGACGTTCCTCGTGACCAAGCGGTTAAACACGCTAGTTCAAATTGTAGTTTCCCCGACAAAGAGGGATTCATTTATTTTACTAACATTTCCCGAATACGGAATGTGGCAGACGAAGTACACACTGTTTAATAAATAAAAATGTGACGTCTATTTCAAATACGAAGAACATCCATTTTCTTCTATTTGATGTGTCCTTTCATCTCTCCACAACATCCTGTCTTTTGTACCTCGTAATAAATTTTGTATTTTTGTTATCTCCTTTAAACCGTATTCTCTCATCCATTTAGAGGAATTGCTAATTAAATAGGCGATGCTCTGTTTTCCTCTGTCTCTGTTGCCTTCAGTAAATCCTATGAGTATCATATTGTCCAAGCCTTCTGTCTTCATTATGGTCCTTAGACATTTTAATTGTCTCTCTAATATTAATTTAAGTGTCCTTTTTGTAAGTTTTTCTAAAGTATTGGTCGTTCAATTTCAAGGTTCACTTAATGATATTCTCAGCATCCATATTTCTATTGCTTTAAGTCTTTTCTCCTATGAGGAGATTGCCATTTATTAACTACCATATAGAAGGCCTGATATTAAGTGACATCTCAGTACTCTTTTCTTTATTTATAAGGAAATTTTCCTATTTCTTAATACTCTGCGTAGCTTTTGGAAGGCATATTCGGCTATCTCAATGCACCTTCGGTTTTCAATGTCGCACTTTCCGTTCACTTTTGAAACAATTCCTGTATAGGAGGCCTGATATTACGTAACATCTCAGTACACTTTTCTATATTTATAATGGAATTTTCCTATTTCTTAATACTCTGCTTAGCTCTCTGCTTAATAATGTTTTCTTTTTCTCGTATTCTCTCACAATCAGTAGCCCCCATGCGTCGTAGTGGCTTTATTGCCTTACTTGGGTGATTTGAAAAAAATCTTTTCTAATTACCTTTCCTCATTAGTACCTCAACTTCATGAATTTAATCGTAGTACTAAATTGGCAAATTTTACTGTTGAAATAGTGATATGGATCCGTAAGTTCAATTCGAACGTTTTCTTCTCTTACGCATATCACCCGTGCAACTAGCTTCCGGCTTCTTGCTTTTCTCCCAACTATAATCTACAAAAGTGTAAATGTAACATCAATCGTTATATTCTGTCTTTCTGAAACTCGTTCTTTTAATGTCCTTTCTCTTCACTTATATTTTCTCTCTTGTTTCACTCTCAGTAATCCTATATGTCATAGAGACTTTATCGGCTTGCGTGTGGAAAGAAAATAAATTCTGGTCCATCTAGAAAGAAAAAGAATACCAGAGAACGAATGATAAGTGCCCGATAAACTCTGCTTTTTGCGAATAGAAGACATAGGCATGTTAGTTACGTTCATCAAGGAAATCACCGACGAGTTGCCATCAAATGCGGAAATCAAACAATATAACCACCCTCTTTTTAAGATGTCAAGCAGTCAGTTATGTGCGATGCGTGATACACTCTTAGGTGATCATGTATCTTTCGATCCTTCAAATCTACAAATCAACCATTCGCCCTTGCATGGAGTATCGCTGACATATATGTTCTGGAGTCCCTTGTGTTTGTCTCAAGGTCCTTGATAAAATCCAGAGAGGGATATGCAATGTAATTGGACCTCATCTGGAATCTCGTCTGCAGTTGCTCTCTCAGAGACGTGCCGGCGCCTCCCTCTGTCTTTTTTACAAATACTTTCACGGTAACTGCTCCGATGAGATGCTTTCGCTGGTTCCCAGATTTCATGAATTTAAGCGTTCAACTAGGTTGGCTTCTCGCTCTCACCCTTTCCCTGTCGAAACTGTTAAATGAAGCCGTCTCTCTTACTCCAATAGCTTCATGTCTAGCACTTCTCGCCCGTGGAACTCCCTCCCCTTTTCCTGTTTCCCTGATAGCTATAATCTCCAACTATTCGAATGTAATGTCAATCAACCTCCAGATGCCTTGATCTATCTCTAACCTTCTCTTCATCCTTTCCTCTATCACTTCTATTTGCTCTCGCGCCAACTCTCTGAAACCCCCTGCGTGCTAATGGCTTCCCGCTTTGATTGGGGTGAAATGCTTAAAAAATGACTGACGAGGCAGATTTTTCCCGCAGTAGGTTGCCATTTCTTTCTGAGTAGACAAGTTACCATCCAAGGCTACAGAATCTGGTCTGTCCTGCTATTTACCCATATCTGTAGGGGGGGAGAAGAAGAGGATTCATACCTTTCCCAAGAGTATTAGTATGTAAGTGAATTAATGGATTCCATTAGAATTCGAACTCTGCTCTCCGATTCCCCAATCCCATCCATTATCCATTACTCCACCGTGCCTCCTCTATCAATTAATGCAGCGTGCCTCCTAGATGTCGATAGATTTAGCTAAATGCCAGGGGCAGAAAAAATGAGTCTATCGGAATGCTACCAGCCAGTAAATTAAAATACTCTAAAGCAATGGTCACCAAAGGTTGTAGTGCGCCTCATAGCTGTGGCGTAATAGTATTGCAGGTGAGGCTGAATGATTGAAAGACAATCAATAATACAGAAACGGTTTTAAAAACCTTCATATGCCAAAAATAATTATGATTTCAAAATTTAATATATATTTATAGATTACTTGTAATTGCATGCATGAGTCCCAGTATAAATACTTATAAATAATTATTGACCAATTTTATTATTGTGATAATTTGCCATTACATCAAATATTAAGAATATGGTAACTAGGGTCTGCAAATTGGAGGAGAGAGTTATCAAAGATAATCTTCTAACTTCGAATCCGCGGTTATTTCCCTTTAACGCTCTCTCTGTCTTTTTTATTTTTGAAATGTACTTTTTGATCACATTAAAATACAAACAGTAAAAATGATAAAAGAAAACTAAGAAATATATACTTTATAAAAAATAAATAAAGCAGTAAATTCCATTTTTGAATAGAAAATAAAGAAAATATTATCGGAAGATTTAACAAATCTATTTAAAGTGACAAAAAATCATTGCGAAAATCGTGTGTACATATATAAAATAGTAAGTCAGAAGAAAAAATAAAAACTACTTTCCAAGAGAAATAAAGTCGAATAATTAATAATAATACAAATTCCTCTGCGGCGGATTAGAAAGGAAAGCAATTCCGGTGTCGTAAATGAATAAAAGAGAAAGCGAGAATACAATTTGTAATCTCTCCCCTAAAACGTATGACCTTTGTGTTTGGCGTGTGCGAAAGAACCAGAAGAAAACTTCAATAGACCTTACTAAAAGCTTCTTCTGACGACCATTTCTCTTTTTCTTTCATACTTTTTTTAATATTTGCTCTCTATCTCTCACTCTTTCTCACATCTCTCTCCCTCTCTCTCATCTCTCTCTCTCTCTAAGTCACAGAAGCCAGTCGGAAACCTCATATAATCTTAGAATGCTACTTTTTTTATGCAAAACTGAAAGAATGCTTTCCGGTCCGAGCTATTCTCAACCCTTCTTGCTGAAGATTCATACTCCTCGATAACATTTAACCCAAATTTGCCTGCAAAAAGTTAATCTTGCGCTCAGAACTCCCATAACTGACATCTTGGTTGCATTCAGAAAAACGATCGATAACATATGCACTATGTGCATGCAGATCACTCGACGTTTCCATTAAAATTTGAAACAATGTTACAGATTTGGACGAATCTCATGCAACATTTTTTTGACACATATATTGGGCATACCATTTAGTTGTGAATCAGTTATCAAACTGATGTACGCAATGATTTCAGTTGTTAAACTGAAGTTATTTAATGAGATATTATTTTCATATTATCATAACATAGAAATCAAAGTATATTTGTTTCCTACATGCAATGATAGCAATAATAATAATAATAATAATAATAATAATAATAATAATAATAATAATAAAAGAAGCCAACATGTTCACAAGTTTCAAATCGATGCAGAAATACAAGTAAAGAAAAATAAACCGATTGAAGCTGCAAAATACATCAAAAAGAAAACAAAAACAAATGTTACCGACCAGATACAGAAAAAATGGCAAGATAAACCGCTCCAATACGCTGCCCATACCAAACAAGCTGATCTAGACAAGCCCCGTATCCATCAGTGGCTACGAAGTGCAGGGTTAAAAGCTGAAACGGAAGGTTTTATCCTTGCTGCACAGGATCAGTGCTTGTTAACTAGAATTTATCAAGGACACATACTAAAATATTGTGTTAGCCCAAAATGTAGGTTCAATGATAAATGCCCAGAAACAATCTTTCAGCTTTTTATGGAACAACACAATACACACAGACAGAACAATCAAAGCTAACCGCCCAGACATTGTTATTAGAGATCGCAAACAAAACAAGTTCCTACTTATTGATAGGGAAGTCCCTGCGGACTGCAATGTATCTTTGAAGATCTTAAAAAATCTATCAAAATACAAGGACATAAAAATCGAAATCTCAAAAAAGTGGCACATGGGAACATCAACAATCTCCGTTGTAGTTGGAGCCCTCGGATTGGTTGGAAGATATTCCAGTAGATTAATTGAAGGGATTACTGGAAGCCCTTGCCTTAAAGAAATACGAAAAGAATTGTTTTCACGAGTACAGCCCACACCTTACGAAGGGCTTTATATATATATATATATATATATATATATATATATATATATATATATATATATATATATATATATATATATATACACATATATACAATATATATATATATATATATATATATATATATATATATATATATATATATATATATATATATATATATATATTGCAGAAGAAAATGTCATGATGCCATTTCTAACCTTCGGTCTCTGGGCAAGACCCGGAAAGAAATGTGAACGCACCAAAAATCAAAATAAATATAATAATAATAATAATAATAATATTAATAATAATAATAATAATAATAATAATGAGAATAATAATAATAATAATAATAATAATAATAATAATAATAATAATAATAATAATAATATAAAAACTGATACGGCAATGTGAGCCAATATATGCATTGGAAAATATGCATCTTTTGCGTAATGAAAACTGAATGTATTTGGTATGAAACCAACCCGGTTACAGTCATAGGACCTGTAACAATTTTATTGAACTTTACAATAGACAAATACAGAACAATCAAATCTAATCGCGCAGACCTCGTTATCAGATACGACAAAAAGGGAATATGCCTTCTTACTGACAAGACAGTTCCGGCAGACTGTTATGTATCTTTGAAGATCTTCAAAAAACTATCAAAGTACAAGGATCTTGAAGCGAAATCTAAAATATGTGACACATGAGGACAATAATTTCAGTTGCTGTTGGAGCTCCCGGATTGATTGGAAAAGGGTCCGATGGACTCATTGAAAGGATTCCTGTTAGTCGATGCCTAAAAGAAATAGAAAATACATTGTACTCACAAGTAAAGCTCACACATTACGAAGAGCTTTAGCCATGTAAAATCTTTTTAGCATTTTTGTTACGAACATGATCAGTGGAAAATGTCATGAAGCCATTTATGAACTTAGATTTCTAGTTAGGACCCGGAAGGAAATATGTATGAAACAGAAACCAAAGGAAATAATAATAATAATAATAATAATAATAATAATAATAATAATAATAATAATAATAAAAATAATAATAATAATAATCAAAAAGGAGCTTCAAATGGGCACAGAAATTCAAATACATCACTGTACACCGGCTGAAGCTGCAAAAAACTTAAAAAAGAATGCAAAGAGAAATGCGACCGACCAGATAAAGAAACAATGGCAAAATAAGCCGCTCCATGGCCAATACTCTGCCCGTACCAAACAAGCTGACGTAGACAAAAACCGCACCAATCAGTAGCTACGTAGTGCAGGGTTGAAAGGTGAATCTGAGGGTTTTATCATTGCTGCACAAGACCAATGCTTGTTAACTAGGAATTATGAAGCACATATTCTAAAATACTGTGTTAGCCCAAGATGCAGATTCTGTGACAAATACCCAGAAACCATTGATCATCTTATATCAGGTTGCACGATATTGGCACCCACTGAATATAAAACCCGGCATGACAGAGTGGGCCAATATCTGCACTGGAAAATTTGCAACTCCTATGGGAAGGAAACTGGAAGAAATTGGTACGCACACCACCCTGACCCGATTACGGAGATAGGACCTGTTACAATTCTATGGGACTACACAATACACACTGACAGAACAATCAAAGCCAACCGCCCAGACATTGTTATTAAAGACCACAAACAAAATAAGTGCCTCCTTATTGATATGGTAGTCCCTGCAGATTGCAAGGTATCTTTGAAGATATTCGAAAAACTGTCAAAATACAAGGACCTTGAAATAGAAATCTCAAAAATGTGGCACATGGGAACATCAACAATTCCTGTTGTAGTTGGAGCCCTTGGACTGGTTGGAAAAGATTCCAGTATGCTGATTGAAGCGATCCCTGGAAGTCTATGCCTCAAAGCGATACAAAAAAATGTTCTGACAAGTACAGCCCACATTTTACGAAGGGCTTTATCTATGTAATTATTTTTTTAATTTTTTTTTTTGCAGTGGAAAGTGTCATGATGCCATTTCTAACCTTAGGTCCCTGGGCGGGACCCGGAAAGAAATGTGTAAACGCCAGATATCAAAGGAAATAATAATAATAATAATAATAAAAATAATAATAATAATAATAATAATAATAAGAAGAAGAAGAAGAAGAAGAAGAAGAAGAAGAAGAAGAAGAAGAATTACAGTAATACACTCAATAGATTTAGTTTTTGGCACAAAGATTAGGGGACGGGAACAAGAAGAAGCCTATAGGTACCTAGGAATTAGCGAAAGAGATCGAATAGAGCATACGCAAATGAAGTAGAAGTTAAGAAAGGAGTACGACAGGAGTGTGCATTTGGTACTGAATAACGAGTTGAATTCAAAAAGAGAATATCAGCCATAAACAACTTGGCCCTCTCTGTGGTGCAACACAGTTCCAACATTCTTAACTGGACCATAGCTGACTTTAAGCGTATGGACGCAAAAAGGAGAATTCCGCTCACCAGCAACGGCATGTATTATCCCAAATCTGATGTTGATCGTCTGTTTGTGCCCAGGTCCGAAGGGCGCAGAGGATTATTCAAGTAGAACTGTCTTAAAAATCTACAAAAACTGGCCTTCAAATATATCTAGAAACTACAGAAGACTTGATGAGGATCTGTTGTCAAAGAACATGAAAGTAGTAAGCGACTTTATTTAGTAATAAAGGAAGCCAACAAATTCCAAAATGGAGTTTCAAATGGGTGCAGAAATACAAATAAACATACTACACCGACGAAGCTGCAAAATACTTAAAAAAAGAAAGCAAAGGCAAATGTAACATTCTAGATACAGAAACGATGGCAAGATAAACCTCTTCACGGTCAAAACTCTGCCCACACGAAACAAGCTTACGTAGACAAACCCCATACCCATCAGTAGCTAGCTAGTGCAGGGTTAAAAGCTGAAAGGGAAGACTTCATTCTTGCTGCAGAGGACAAATGCTTGCTAAGTAGAAATTACCAACCACATATGCTGATAAATTGTGTTAGTCCAAAATGCAGATTCTGTGATAAATATCCCGAAACAATTGACCATTCCGCAACACTTACGGAAAGGGAACTGTAAGAAATTGGTATGAACACCACCCAGATACGTTTTCGGAGATATGACTTGTAACAATTTTATATGGCTTTACAAAACACACATATAGAACAATCAAATATAATCGCACTGGCATCGAGATTAGAGTCCGTAAAGACTACGTTTGCCTCTTACTGTCATGGCAGTCTCTGTAGACAACAGTGTATCTTCGAAGATCTTAAAAAAATCTATCAAAATACAATGGCTTTGACATCAATATCTAAAAAATGTGGCGCTTGAGGACATTAACAATTCCAGTTGTATTTGGAGCCCTATTTCCAAAAAAAATCAATGAAGGTATCCCTGATTGACGAAGCCTTAAGAAAATACAAAAAATTGTACTCACACGTTCAGGACACAACTTTTGAAGGGATTTATCTATGTAAAACATGTCCGATTTTATTTTCAAAACTGCTCAGTGGAAATTGCCATGATGCCATTTTTGACCTGAGGTCTGTGGTCAAAATCCACAAACAATGAGTATGCACCAAACAATAAAAAACAATAAAAACAACAACATTATTAATAATAATAATATGCTGTACATATATATATATATATATATATATATATATATATATATATATATATATATATATATATATATATATATATATATCATGAATTCTTATCTTAACTGATTTGATGTATCTTCACTTGGTAGATTAAAATAAGCTGCAATAATTATAGCGTTCAGGATAATCGATTTTCCTGATCTTAACCAGTTGGGCAATCCGCTCGTTGCTGACTCACACTCATGGCCGGATTATACCCTTTTGCAGACCTTAGGTTAATGAAATTATACCAGCCTCTCAGACGGAGTACTCCCCTGCACCCGTCTTGAATATTTTTTACTCATGATATATTTTAGCGACATTTACATAGCCTGAAGTAAGCGTATTCGAAATTCTTTAAATAAACTAGAATAGCTATCTTTTGTTTGTCAATAAAAAATATTATTTAAGTAATAGCACTATTTTTGATTTATACAAACCAAATAAGCCCATACTTCATCACAGCCATGTTAAAACCAGATTTTTTTTTATTACCAGTATTATAACAAAGCTTGATGGGGCCAAGGCCGCAGCCAATACTAGTATATTGGATAATCCAGCCCTGCCCATAGTACAGCCCTGAACACTGATTGGTTGTATGAACGCGTGTCGGGAAGATTTGTTTAAAGTTTGAATGATGAACCAGCCAAATTTGTTTGGATATCACATCTAGATGCATGGGGGACAGAGTGCGTCTCAGAAGATTGAGTCACCCGGCATTTAGGCATTTCTAACTTCGCCTCAACAACAACAACAACAACAACAACAACAACAATAATAATAATAATAATAATATCAACAGAATAAAGACATTTTCTCAGCAACAATAGACCACATTCAAAAAAGTAAATAGAACGGAATGTTAACTGTTCTTAATTAGACTTAAACACGAATAATTGCTAGAGAATGCCATGTATAGAAAAAAACAGAGAAAGCAGTAGCGCGCGTATCTTGAATGAATGACTTATAATTTGTTTGCTTAACGGCATATCAAATCCTTATGGGTCATTTAATGCCTAAATTCAATTTTCTTGGGAGATTTCAAGTAATAAATATATGATAGACGTTATCCTGCCTTCAAAATTGGATACCTGGTAGATGATAATTTGCTTTCGTGGATATACATTTTTCTGTGGACATATATGTGATGTTTCAGTTTTGCTGAAGTTATACTTTGGAATACAGTTGGATTTCTTTAAGAAATTGTAGGACATTATACAGATTAAAGTCATGGAAGCGTTCTTTCATGTTGTTTGGTTGATTTTGTTTAGCGGCATATCAACACCTCTATGGGTTATTTAATGCTGAAATCTAAAGATTCTGAACGCATTTGCACGACTCCACCTACGGATAAAGTTTATTAATGATAATTAATTGACTATAAATATGAATTTTACATTTTCATAGAGTATTGTTTTCGATTTAGGGTTCACTATTCGCCCATAGCTGGAACCACCTCGGGCCAGGGTTGACCCCGGAACAACACCAATTAAGAGGTGGTTTAACTCTGTCACTCGTAGGTGCACACTGCTAGCGTGGTGTTGGTACTGGGTTCGATCGGCATGGACGAAATGCAAATATTTGATTTTCGAGGCATTGAATGTAATACACTGAATTTTAATACAGGTCAGATTAAAAGCCACGTTCAACATATGTTTGTTAATTACGAGCACAGATAGATAGATGCGAACATACGTAACTGAGAACAGTGAGGCAGAAGGATAGATAGATAGATAGATAGATAGATAGATAGATAGATAGATAGATAGATAGATAGATAGATAGATGCGAGCATAGTCAGCTGAGAACAGACAGGTAGATCGATCGATAGATAGATAGGAACATAATCAGATACTTTAAAAAAAATAGACAGATAGGATGAGAAAAGATAGATAGATAGATAGATAGATAGATAGATAGATAGATAGATAGATAGATAGATAGATAGATCTTTATTGGAATAGCATTACGTGAAAGTTAGAAAGAAATGCACACTTGTGGCACGATGTCGCAACGTTTGGTGCTGCATTGTCATTCAACTCCTACCTTCGAAAGAAATAAAAATCAGGATAAAATGCAATTACCAAAACTAGCAGTGATCTCTTATTATATAATATTCATGAAAGTGTTTCGAAGATCGCATTCGGTTTATTTTTGGATCGTTTTCAGTTTTACTCAGTCGAGGGTAGGGAATTGTTTTGTATTTTTACGCATCATAAGAGAGACTCTTATTTACGGAGCATGGCATGGTGACTGTTTACCTCGCTTGAACAGAATCCCCTTTGAGATGTCGCAAGAAAGAATACGAAAACAATATAGTAAAGAAGAAAAATACATCAGGGAGAAAATTTGAGAGCGAGAAAAAAAATCGCGTGGAATGTGGAAACTGGAATGGTAAGTCAGTTGAAAGAATAATCAAAATGCCGGAAGGATTATTCGAGAAAATTGTGCTACGCTATCGCCCTTCTGCAAAATGCCAAACCCAAATGGCTAGTGCAATTTTTCAGAAGAGTTTAAACTTCATCGGACATTAATGTATTTAACGTGAAGTAAATAAATTTAGTTGGAAAATTTTATAATAAAAATGTTTTTTTTTTCTATTTTTATTCCAATTTACATGATTGCTTCATATCTTAAACAGGTAATAATGGAACTCACCTCACTGAACTAAATCAACGCTTATTTTTTCATTAACTTTAAAAACGAAATGGAATCAACAAGCAGACATGATTACCACCACACAGATTTTAATATATATTAACTAGGACTTCATTATGGAAATATGTTTTAACTAACAATAATTTATAACTTTTTCAGATTTAATACAGCATACAAATTTCATCCTGTAATATCAGGTTTTATCAGAAATATTTCAGTAATTTAATTAAGTGTGTTATATTTTATTATGGAATTAAATTATTTCCTTTATGTTGTAAATAAATAAATATTAATATATAGGGTGTCCATAAAGTTCGTGTGGACTTTAAAAAATTTATAACTTTTTTTGTATTTGCAATTGAAATAATTTGTAAAAAGGATTAGAAAGAAGTAAATCTATATTTTTTAATGTTTTATTGAAATTTTATTTAAGTTTCCACATGTCCTCCATCATTAGCAATACAAAGGGTAATACGATTTTGCAGTTTACGGAAAACGTTTGCCAACTGATTTACAGTAATGGCTGAAATCACATTAGTTATTTAAGCTATACTTAAAACTAGGTACATTAAACTTTATAACATTTTTTACAGATTATTTCTATCGCAAATACAAATGAAGTTATACATTTCTTAAAGTGCACACGAACATTATGGGCACCATGTATATGTAAATATTCAACATTGCCTGCCACAGTAGGAAAATATAGAGCAGTATGTGAGAATCGAACTCTCAAAAGAATTAATTCTCCTGGCAATATCATTTGGAATTTATCAAAGAAAAACATTTCGACGAAATCCGATCCTTTCTTAAATGTACGGTAATATTTGTCCGTCGGATTCTTTGATGATTCCATTTAATTTTGGCTTTGAGACTAACCAACTTTTTTCCTTTTCCTTTCTGGACAGGTAATGTAATTAGAGGTGACTGATTTTATCCATTTCTCACTGGTCAGTGATTGTAGGCTGTAAATTTATAGTTCTATTTTAATGATATTTGTGTGAAGATAAATAAAAAGAAACAACGAAAACAAATATTTTTGGAAGATGTCGGGACGGGTAAAAAAAAATCTCAGAAGCTTCAACCTAAATAATATATTCTTACAAATGAATACTCTTTCAAAGTCTTAAGTCGACTTTCAGTCACCTTCCAGTAAACATTTTCAAAAACATCAAATTAAACGAATGAACCCTGCCCTATGGATGTCACTAAAATAGATAACTTGTAGAGGGTGTTTCAATAACGTCGACCAATTTTAAATGTGAATTAAGTTTAAGCACCTAATGAATTTTTTTCTTTATCTTTCAAATTTGGCGGATATTTGGGCAATATTATTTTTTTACACATAATTGCTATGACTTATATAACGTGACCCAAAAGAAAAATAAATAAATTTTCAGCAAAAACACTTATTTATTTACTGCTGATTATGATCCGTCTTAATGAAACACCCTTTATATTATGTCAAAAAGAGTTAAATGAAAATAGAATATACGATATATTTCTACATTCTGAGATGAGGCCTTGTAATATTTTATAGTATTTACATCGTTCGGACTATTGTCCTCCTCTCTATTGTCATATTCAGGACGTTTCGGCCGTTGTATGCACCGTTCTTCTTTAGGTGATATGCATTGGAATTTCGATTCGAACACTTTATTTCGTTCACTGGGTAGATTGTTCTTGTTCCAAGTGTCATGCCTTTTCTGGATATGTCCGTTTTAGTTATTTTATTTTTAATAACTCAGTTCTCCAAATGTTTGTTCACGTATGCTGTAGCCTAGTATTCAACTCACATCTCTTTGTATGTAGATCCTGGATTACCTCAACCAACACTTTTATCCACTTGGTCAAGTGTCCTTGGAGAAACTCAACTGTCCAAGTCTGTTTCCCACCTGCTGTGGTCTGGTATTGTACTCACAACACTTTTAGACAAGTCACTGGATTACTTCGAAAGGGTTCGGTTCGAATTTTCCAACGCATATCAAATGAAAAAGACATGAGAGTACAATGGCCGAATATGATAAGAAAGAACAGGTCAATAGTCCGCACAATGTAAATAGTGTAAATAATTACACCAGATCTCAAATATATATATATATATTGTTCACCTCTTCTCTGGCCTGTTATTGAACTCATAACACTTTGGGTCAAGTCATTGGATTACATTTAAAGTGTTCGTTTCGAAATTCTAACGCATATCACATGAAAAAGGCCGGAGTATACAACGGCCGAAAAGACGTGAATATAATAATAAAGATAGGAAAATAATTCGAACAATGTAAATATTGCAAATAGAAAGCGGTTCTTAATCAAAATATGTGTGAAAGAATCAAAACTCGGGTAAGTATGGTTAAATATGAAACAGTAAGAACGTTAAAAATATCAGTTTTTAAGAACACGTTATAGGATAACATGCAGTCTAAATTAACAAATAAATTAATACACATATACATGCAATATTGTCTTAACGGAAATATTCGTCTTTGGATTACAACTTTAGGGTATTATTTGTAAATAAAAATTTATACGGCATTTATTTTGTTTCCATAATGAAACCTCATATTCTCAAAAGAATTATTAATATTTTAAAACGGACAGTTATTCTCAGCTAAAAGTGAAATACATTTCTGATAAGATAAATAATAGAATCGTTGCACCAATGTTTATTCTTGAAAAACAAAGTTATTGTGAAAATATTGACTATATTATAAAATCTGTATAAAAACCGAATTTTTTCATAAATGTCCCAGTCTGAAATGTCCTACCGTATCAGCACATGCAAACCTACATGAGCACCTCAACGTTGTGCAATGGCGATCAAGCTTCTCTCGCTAAAAAAATTGCAACAGATTAGTGAGTTCGATCCTCACAAGATGTCGCATATTTTCGTAATTGTGCAAAATCTAAGTTCCAGTTAGAAACTCATCATACACACAAATAGGTGCATTTTTCTCATAGAAATATATTCAATTTTCTTAAATCCGTAAACAAATGTTAAAATAAAATAAATCTTTTGTAAATCATCGAATTATGTACATATAAACTTACAGGGAAGAATTCGTTTTTTTGTGTATCGGAATGATAAGAATTATGTTATTAGCTGTTTCTCTTTTTAGATTCCACTTCCTGTAAAAGCGGTTAGCAAATGATTTCGATTTTCACATATTTACATATTTTTACGTTCTCGCTTACTAATCTACTCCATTTTTCGGCATTCCTGCATATTATCTGCAGGCAGTGAAACAAACTGCGAAAAGCATGAAAGAAGGAAAATAATATAAAGAAAATAAACTAATGAGAGGATAGGATGTAAAATGCAACGATATATATATATATATATATATATATATATATATATATATATATCGTTGCATTTTACATCCTATATATATATATATATATGTATATATACACACACACAAACATATATATATATATATATATTTCCTTGCAAAGCTTTTATTTCAAGGTGTACTTGGTCTATTCAATACCAGATCTCGCGCGCGTGCACACACACACACACACACACACACACACACACACACACACACACACACACACACACACATATATATATATATATATGTGTATATATATAAGCCTGGACACTCAATTTAACAAAAATGGGTTACTCTGTTTATGCATGAACGCAGTCCTCAGGCCATGTGTTCACGCTTATATTTACTCACGCTCTATGCCTAATATTGAGCAGTTTAGCCATAAATATAGCAAATCATAAAAGAATATATATATATATATATATATATATATATATATATATATAAAATAA
>OZ038495.1:30609877-30634877 GCA_964036315.1 Acanthosepion esculentum | reverse complement strand
ACAGTTTAGATATTTGTTGGCGCCTGGCATGACTTCAATATGAAAGTCTCGGCCTTATTTAAGAATTTTTGTTCTCAATTAAATGTTTCGGTTTTGATGAAAATATATGCAAATATCAACTTTGATGACAATCGGCTAGCTGAAAGATAATAAATGTAGCAATTAATCATTTTCCATTCTCGTCCATTTTAAATATTATTCAGGTTTTCCAAATATCTTTCTATCATCATTGTTACGTAGATTTCCTTTTCCTGATCGCACTTCCTCTCTTCTCTCTCTCTCTCTCTTTCTTTTTTCTCTCTTTCTCTCTTTTTCTCTCTCTCTCTTTCTCTCTTTTTTCTCTCTTTCTCTTTCTCTCTTTTTCTCTCTCCCTCTTTATCCCTTTTTTCTCTCTCTATCTCTTTCTCTTTTTTCTCTCTCTCTCTCTTTCTCTCTTTTTCTCTCTCTTTCTGTCTTTTTTTCTCTCTCTATCTCTACCTGTGATCCTCTGCTGTATTTTTTACACCTTGTCGTATTTATTAATAACGATTTCCTCTCTTCTCTCTGCATCAAAATATATGCCTCTTTTCCTCACTCTCTACTCTTACTTTCTTTGCAACGGTTAAATCAAAACCTCTTTATCAAGTCTTTACAACAGACCTTCCTGTCTATACAATAATTCATCGCATCGATATAATTATATACTACACTTTGTAATTTGAAGGTAATTATATTATTTCTAAGTAATTTCCCTCAATGTCAGTGTCTTACTCCTTTTAAAATACTGGCGTTGTTTTATATCCATATCTTGATACACGCTAAAAGAAAACACTAGAATCAATTCGCTTTTCAAAAAAAATAAAATAAAATACAAATAGAATTAGTGCATTTTTTTATCGGAATTTACTAAAGCGTTTGGTAATAAAAGTATTTCAACTCTAGGTCTCAAAATTATTATTTTGCAGGGTATAAATTTACTGTAATATTTCATTAGTACAGATTAAAATAATATTCAATGAAAATGTGCGATTTGATTCCAGAATCCAGTCCATCAACTGCTGAATAAATAGTTATTACATACATTTTTAAATGCAGAGATTTTACAGTAATGATATCGGCTCGGATATGGGAATCGGAGAGCCGAGTTCAAATTCCAGCAGAGTTTGATACATTCAGTTACGTTTGAGTTTGTTACATTTCTCTTGGGAACGGTAAGAATACATTTTTCCTCCAGGTATGGGTAAATAGCAGGGCAGATATCCTTGTGTTCCAACCAGTTTCAATGAAGAGTCTCTAAATTCAAAAACATACGCTAAATAGTAGGAGAAACTTCGTTGTCAACGAGTCTAGGAGGATAACTCTGAATTCGATACCGTATGTAGCCTTGCCGAAGAACATGTTGGTTTGTGGAATTCACATTTACTCAATGACACCAACTAAAGTCGAGTTAACATACATACATAAATACATATATATATATATATATATATATATATATATATATATATATATATATA
Organism: Acanthosepion esculentum; assembly: GCA_964036315.1. Classification (NCBI taxonomy): domain Eukaryota; kingdom Metazoa; phylum Mollusca; class Cephalopoda; order Sepiida; family Sepiidae; genus Acanthosepion; species Acanthosepion esculentum. The sequence continues at coordinate 30,633,381 of OZ038495.1, read as the reverse complement.
TATATATATGTATAAATATATGTGTGTGTGTGTGTTTGTGCGCGCATATATATATATATATATATATATATATATATATATATACATACATACATACACACACACACACACATATATATATATATATATATATATATATATATATATATATATATATATATGAAAGAAAAACTAAAAACATTAATGGAACCAAGGTACAACTTGTCAAAATCTAAATCTCTCAAAATAAAGTCTCAGAAAAAAAACTGAAAAAAGATAAAAAGGCCTAGAGGCAAGCCTAACTACTAAGTAAAGTACTCGAAGCCTAATAAAGGGAGGGGCTTGCGTTATTTAACCCGTGACCATAAATTCACCCTTAAGCATGACGGGAAAAAAGTCAAAAGGATTAATTTAATAAAAAAACAAACGTGGATAACCACATCTTCACAGGTGAAAAGTAAAAATAGACAAAAAAAAAACTCTATATATCTTCAAGCATTACTTAACATCTATTATTTAGACATGATTATACCTTTGTGCGGTTCTCGCGGAAATTTAGATAGTTTCTTATGCTTGGGTGTTCGTCTATAAATGAATGTATGTATAGCTGGCCACTGGTATTCGAGAATACCTGTCTACTAGGGTGGCTAACCAATCCCTATTGCAGACGCTTGCTCAGGCGTATTTATGTTTATTCAACACCCACAAAGCCCACCAGCGGTTTATACTGCAGCTAGAAGACCTTAATTACAGTTTCTGGGAAAGAGCGTGTTATCTGGCGTGACCAACAATTTGAACAACTCCAGCACGCTCAAGCCCGGTGACTTGTGACATCGTGCTAAGCGAGATATCGACGGCACCCATGGGTTCCATTTACACATTTTCACTCACAAGGAAATTTTGGATAAAATAAAATTCAGTCAGTTATGTGCCATGCGTGATACACGCTTAGTTGATAATGTATCGTTCTATACATGACTGACGAGGAAAGTAGGTCGTCATTTCTTTCTCCGGTAGACCAGTTGCTATCCAAAGCTATAGAACTCGGTCTGTCCTGCTATTTGCCCATAGCTGGAGGGGGAGAATAAGAGGATTCTTACTTTTCCCAAAGGTATTAGCATGTAAGTGAATGCAATGGATTAGACAGGAATTCGAACTCGGCTCTCCGATTCCTCAATCCGAGCAGCTATGCATTACTCCAAATCAGAACATTAATGACACAAAATGAGTGTCCAACTTAGTGGACAATGGTCAGTTTCATTTGAAATATCAACAAGATTCAAGCCTCATATCACAGATTCAACAGAGAAATATTCTCATATTTAAGCCATCAGTATTGATCACAAATGAAATAGGAATTATTCAAAGATATTTCTAAAGCATTCCTATTAAAAGAGAAATGGTAACAAAAATCAATTTACAGACTGATAAAGCAACATATACAAAAGGACGCCGGAAAGTTTTCAGTTCAGCCAAGAATCCTTCATATAAAACTCCAATATTTCAACACCCTCTTGTTTAACAGAACATACATACAAGATAATTATTCTCATTACAAAGAATACATGCATGCATACACTTAGACACCCTCATAATATATTGACAATTTTTTTCTGCATATGAAAAATATTCAAGAGTAATGAAATTGGGTCAAACCGTAGTATGGTGTTTAGGCCGCCTTCGAACCCGGATTTCGTGGTCAGAATGCAAACGTTTTAACCACACGTGCCTATAAATGCGACAGTGCTATAAATATATAGACTAATGCTGATCTGACGAAGAACCTATCAAGATAAATGTGAAAGATTCGGATACAAAAATGGTGAAGTATAGAAAGAAATTCAGGGCACACAGTGCACATTATAAGCAAGTATATTCGGCTAAAAGATGTACAAACAAAACAGATGAAAAAGAGCACTGCAATGCCCCGAATGCATATTTCAATTTACTCACGAGTAAACGCACAGGTAATATAACAAAATTACAGTAAGTGATCAAGTACACAGATCAATACATGCATAGACCCAAATAACTGTATGTATCCACAGTACTGAAACCTCATAATAATCCACCTTGGGCGTTAACATAGATTAAGTCTATCGTATGTACACACTCGTTCAGATAGTAAATGCGATCTTTTGGTATACTATTGAATGCCAATGCAATACAGTATCAATCTTCTTTCTTTTCCACATATACCGTATCCGGTCAAGCCATTGGTGATCATAGCTTTCCACAACTTCCTATCTATTGTAGCTCTTAATAATATTATTTTTGCTATCTCTCCCACTCCATGTTTTGCCACCCGCTTGCACGTTTTCCTTATGTATGTTTCTCGCTGTTTCTTTCTTGCTTTCTTGTGAGGTGAGCTGAAGGAATTAGTCAAACTTGGTTCTATCGTGACCCATACATGATCACTGGGGAACACGTCTGGCCTCGTGCCAGTTAAGATATTTTTTGATATTGCAGAACGTGCTGAGTAACATGCTGTGTAGAAAGTGGGCTAGCATTTTCAAAACCACTAATTATAGTATCAGAATTATTTTTTTTCATGCAAATGTATATTGTGAGAAAATACACGCTGGACGATGTCGTCTCACAGCACTAAGTCGCATACACAAACGACCATATGTTGCGTGGATGAAGGACTTACTTGTGTCAGTGAACCTGATGGAGCTTCATTTGCTCGTCAAGCTGAAAAAGTCACATCATTGGCGGTGTTCACGGATTTGTGCTTTAAGATCAAGTCCGGATAGAAACGCATATTCCCGTAACACTTCTGCATGACAAAACTTCCGTCGGTTCTATTATTGCTAAATATGCATATGCTACTTACAAAAGTTTGAATGCAGTGCTGTCTGCTACGACTACCATTGATATAGGTCGGTCTTCATGAGAATCTGCATTATGTTACACTCCAGAATCTGGTTTAAGAGATTTGGAAAATTCATTTAAGCAAAGAACATTTGCAGCTCCATAGCACGAACTGGGTTGCAATGGATTGTGTGCGTGTGCATGTGTGTGTGTGTGCGTGAGAGAGAGAGAGAGAGAAAGAGAGAGAGTAATAGTGTGTAGCTGTGTTCTTAATATTCTAACGATATATTCACATATAAATTAAGAGTAGAGTAAGAATAGTTTTTAGAATTCCACTAAAATCGTGGAAAGTGAGGTGACTTATGTACATATGAATTCAAAAAGACTAAAATAGCTTTGTCTATAACGCATGAGGCAGTTGAATGCATACTACTTCCCTTGAGTCAATAACACTAACTCCACTACAAAACAATGGCGTCACCTATATCTATCGAACAGAACCATCAATTATCACTTGATAATTACGAGTACGCACAAGCGTGTCGTCGGATACGAGCAGCTGAAGCTAGAACATAAAACATCAGAAGGATTTGAAATCAGTTGGAGGTGAAAACCACATAATTGATCTCTTCTTGGCAATGGTTGGTTGTGAGGCCATGATAAATTTATCCCCAATTGCACACCAAAAGTCTGTTGGAGGATATGACGTTTGACGACATAAGTCAACTAATAGTGAAATGGACACATACGCGATAAAGCAAAATAATAATGTGTACTTTTTGTGGCTATCACTGTCAAAGAGGAAGACAAAAATGTCTGACGTATAACAAAATTTGAAAAGTGTTTCAAAATGAATCATTTTAAACGAAGGTGTAAATCCAAATAGAAAAATGAACGGGATGAAGAAAAAAATAATGTGTAGTTTTGTGGATATCACCATCAAAGAGACAGACAAAAATGTCTGGCATATGACAAAATGCGAAAAGTGTTGCAAAATGAATTACTTTAAACGAATGTGTAAATATATAAAGAAAAACGTAGTTACGGTTCAGCAAAATGAAAAGGTAATAAATATGGACGTTTTTTCATTGAAAAAGAAAATGAAAAAAAAGATTATAAAAAGTTGAAGCAATAACATTTTATTGGACATGAATCCAGATATGGGAAGTGACATTGACACCCAGAAATTTCTGAATCAAATTAGGAAAACTAAGATTAAAGAAAAGTCTTGTCTATTTAAAGGCCTATCTATTTCCTTATTTTCCGTAATATCTTTGGTGTGATTTGCGTTTAGTTTTTAATTTTCCAGATATACTTAGAAAGCCTTATGCTGTTCGGGTCTTTACTATTTGTGAAAGATGTCAAGCGAACAGTGGATAAATTTAAAAACTACTGAAAACTGGATCAGGAGGTCACAACAGGAAGAGGGATCCTTATTTCAACTTATAGCTAAAGAGATAAATTAGAAAAATCCAAGCCACTTCATTTGCCACGTGAGAGAGCAGTTTCACCTATGAACGTCCAGAGAATAGTAAAAAAAGACTTGTAAATTAAATCGCACGTGAAACGTGTGTTGGACTTTGTTAATCCAGGACAGAAAGTTAGAAGGTTAGAGAGAGCGAAGATCATCTTGAATAAGTTGGAAAATGAACCTGGAACAATTCATATATATATATATATATATATATATATATATATATATATATATATATATATATATGAAATCTATTTCCATGCTTCGTGAGCTTCCCACCCTTAGCTATGATGGATCCATGATGAACATGTCATTTTCCATTATGATCGATTTCATCAGAGTTCTTCTGTTAAGTTTGGAGAGTAATTTTATATTTTATTGCTCAAACTAGAGTCCAATAATCTTATACAAAATCTCGGTAAATTCCAGTAAGATATCTTTAATCATTTCTAAGTTACAACGATTCAGAGCTTAATCTAACAAATGGACAATATTGATGTTACACAATATGTACAATTATGATGTTACACTTTATATATTATTATTATCGCTCTCCCGTCGAACTCGACGTATGAGGGTCAGACATATCAGTTCCCAGAAACTGAAAGCCCGACAGCCACACAGGATTTGATTATAGGGGTGAAGGCTTTGTGCAGGGCCATCCACACTTTTTGGAGGGACGAATACAGGGACCTGGTGCAACGGATGCCACAAGGTCCCCAAACGACCCTCCGCAGGTTTTGAATTCAGAGTTGTCCTTCTCCTAGACCAGTTGCCATCCAAGGCTATAGAACCAAGTCTGTCCTGCTATTTACCCATAGTTGGACGGAGAAGAAGAGGATTCACACCTTTCCCAAGGGTATTAGCACGTAAGTGAATGTAATGGAATCAACTGGAATTCGAGCTCGGCTCTCCGATTCCTCAATCCAAGCCGTTATCCATTACTCCACCGTGCCTTCCTTCCTTCCTTCTTTCTTTCTTTCTTTCTTTCTTTCTTTCTTTCTATCTATCTATCTATCTATATATATATATATATATATACATATATATATATATATATAGATATATATATATATAGAGAGAGAGATAGATAGATAGATAGATAGATAGATAGATAGATAGATAGATACTGCACTAAACTATTATTTGTTTGCATGGTAATTTTGTGTAGGTATGTTCTGTTTTTTTTATTATGTTAGATATATTAATTTTTTATATAAGAATAACTTCTTTAATAAATAAACTATATAAATGAAGAAATAATTATATAGATAAATACATAAATTATATAGATAAATAAATAAATTATACAGATATGAAGAGAGTGAGATAGATAGGTAGATAGATATTTATGCGCACAAGGAACACAATGTGATAGATAGATAGATAGATAGATAGATAGATAGATAGAAAGAAAGAAAGAAAGAAAGAAAGAAAGAAAGAAAGAAAAATTGAGAATGAAAGAAAGAAAGAAAGAAATAATGAATGAATGAATGAAAGAAAGAAAAAAACGAAAGAAACTTTACTTAAGCGTACAAGACTTGAGCTCGTGTTTTCTAAAATGTTGTGAACTTCAAATAAATCTTTAATAATGCCAAGAGCTACTTTTGTAAATGCCAGCATTGAAACTTTTGGATCAACTCATCATGTATAATGCCTCCTCAGCACAAATACTCTAAGCTAAATGAAGCTAGATGTATCTCTTGAAAAAAAATTCTTATTTAATAGGAAGAATCCTCTGGTATTACTTCCTTCCAATAACACAAACAAAATATTTTTTTTTATTCATAAGATATTTAACTATAGAAAAAAACTTTTACTTTACATCGAGGTGGGTGTTCGTGACGACACCAACAAAGAAGTAAGTCCACATTTCGTCAACAGAAGACGTTGTCATCTTCTTTTTTCCAAATGACGACAAAAGCAAACCGACAGACGAGTCATGCTTAGTATTTTCTTTAGAAATTATGCCTCCTAGTGTAAATAAAATAAAAAAGTATTAGAATTGAACTATTTTATATAAATATTTCTGTAGACGGCATACTGAACTCTTATAACTGACATTATCTCAATTTATTCAGAATATATGAATATGTGTCATTACTTACTGGATGCTATTTACTAATGAATGTGAAAAAAAAACGTTAAAAAATCAAGTTATCCAAATATAAGAACAAAATATTTGTATTGACTAAATCTTAGAGTTTTAGGAGTTACAATATTTTATGTCTCATATTTTAAATATTTCATGTTATCTTAAAATATCTGAATGACTGCTTGAACAACAGGCATATTATCAAGAAAGATTTACTTGAAATAGTATTTAATCTATCTATCTATCTATCTATCTATCTATCTATCTATCTATCTATCTATCTATCTCTATCTGTCTCTCTCTTCTTTCTGGATATATATGTGTAAGCTATTTTCTATAGACTCACTTCATCCACTTCCACCGTGTTACACGTACAAATATACATATATTTATTTGCCAATTTATATTAATACGTATAGTACGAGGACCCAAAATATGGACATACTCAGTCTATTTTCGTATTTGTACCAAGATATGTGAGTAATAAAATTCGTTATATGTTGTGGTATTGATGCTGGTCCATGTTTTCCTGGATTTTGTACAAATTAGCAACTCCTTCTACTGGGAACACTCCCCCATACGTTGATATTTTATCGTGTTTAACAGTGCCCTTAGGAATCACAGGAATATTCTTGTCACCGAGGGTACGCCAAACACGTATCCATCTTTTCTATCTTAGAGTAAATAGCACTGGTCAACCTCTCAATCAGATTTAGTCCAATGTAAATGAGCTTTGCACCAAGCCAACTGTTGTGACCAAGTAATTGGTTAAAAAATAACAAAACAAGAGGTTGCAGATAAATATTGTATTTAACAGTAAATACAACAGAAGTGTTACACGACTTGGGAGTGTGTGTCGGTTGACCAGCGTTCAGTCTATATCACCGTTAATATTTATCAGCTCCCCTCACGAGGGATGTATGTGGCACAAGGCCGAGTTTACCGTTGGTTCTCCGAGCTCGTAGGCTCGGCCAAAAATATTCCCGTAGAACCCGCATAAACGGGTCGTCTCTAGCCTACCTCCCCGGACGAAACTTTGCACTTCGGCAAAGCCTCATCCGGGTTCCACTCTGCCAAAGACAGAGAGTTCGACAGTTGAATAGGCTATGTCACCGTTAATATTTAACATCCCCCCGCGAGTGATGTATGTGGCACAAGGCCGAGTTTATCGTGGGTTCTCCGATCCCGTAGGCTCGGCCAAAAACATTCCCTTCGAACCCGTATAAACGGGTTCAGGGCCAGTCTATCTCCCCGGAAGATACTTTGCCCTTCGGCAAAGCCTCGTCCGGGTTCCTCTCTGCTCGAGGCAGAGAGTGTGACAGTTGAACAGGTGAAGGCATCATTCCCCCCGTGACTTACTTTTCCTACTGCTTTATAGTAAATGGAAAAGTTCATAATAGACTCATTTGAGGGAAGACACTACAACACCAACCGAACCCGTCGATTTTTTTTTCCATATACAAAAAGTTTATTTTTATATTTTTTTGGAAATAATACCTTTTGCTTCAAGCGTGCATCTGACTTTTCTTGAAGAAACCGTCAAACTAGCTGCTTTGGAAACATCTTGTACTGTTGCGAATCGATCTTTTTTTTTTTTTGCATTGAAGAAACAAGTTTCTATCTTCCCTGTCGGTAGTTTTTAGCGGCCCACTAGATCTCCACTTCGTCTATTATATGTCCCAGTTTGATTTCTCTTTTTGATTAACTTGCGGACACATCACTCACTTCGATTAGTCTCATCAGCTATCGATCTATTCGATAGCACTAGATCAGGAAAATCAGCGACTTGGCCTTTCTCGAAGTCAGAACAATGCCTAGTCATGTCAGTAAGTGTGTTTATATTTAGTTCATCATCATTTCTATGGGTGCGTTCATTTTTTTACCTCAAAATCGGCTGGAATATATAACGAGAAAATATATTTAAAAAGATATATAATTCTCAGTGTCCCCTTTCCTTTCGTGAGTATGCGTAGTCGCATCAACGTAAATATCACTTCAGTCCGATGAAGTCCTAAGGAAGGAAATGCATCAGACGAAAACTTTTTTTTTTCATTTTGTCATAGTTTATTACCTTAAAATTCTTCTTGATATATAAAAATATCCCTTTTTCTCAATGTATTATTGAAATAACGTTTTCAATTTTTAAGATATTAATCGTCCTAACAACCGCTTTTATTTCTTGACCTCTCTAGATGGCAACAGTGTAACTAACATGCCATATTCTATTTCATTATAGTTAAAACTACTTGATATTTCTATACATATATAGGTACGCATCTATACCTTCAGAAGAAGATATATATGTCACGTAGTCGTTGAAGATATAAGCAGAAGATTTTATAGACTGTAGAAAGAGGCAACTGAAATTTATAGGACACATAATGAGGAAAAAAGGCTTGGACAATTTGACACTCACAGGGCATATTAAAAGGATAAGAGAATGCAGTGCCTAACATAAGTAACGATCGTGTGCAAATGGTTGGTAAACAGGTATTAAGAAATAAAATGAAGATACATTTACTAAGGGCTACAAAGGACAGAATGTTGTGGTGACCGCCCAGGTGCTGAAGGGACACAACACATAGAAAAAAAGAATGTTCCGTCTTTTAAGATATTATTTAGAATATAATATAATTTGCCACATCAACTGTAATAATGGTCACAAGGAATACATGGGAGAAGCCTCAAGGAATTTGAATAACATTTTAAATTACAACTAATGGGATCTTTCACAAAATAACTCACTAAATGCTTTAGTTGCTCATCGTAATGAGCCTGGCCAAAATTTAGATTTAAAAATTCTATTCTAATTAAAATTGGAAGCAATTTTCTGAGACGAAAATGTATAGAAAGTGCTTTAATTGCTAGATCATTCACAGTAAATGTACATCCAGCTCTTGCAACATTTCAATTTTTTTCCAGATCTATTATCACAATGTGTGATATTTATTAAGAATAGCGATGGAAACATGAACGAAAAAAATAAGATAAACGAAATCGGTTAGACTATATAACGAGAAAAATATTTTTTTAAACAATATTATACTTCTCAGTGTCTCCTTTTCTTTCATGGTCATGCGCAGTCGCATCAACGTAAACATCACTATAGTTAGATTAAGTCCTAAAGAACGAAATGCGTCAGACGAAATCATTTTCAACTTTGTCATAGTTTATTTCCCTAAAATTGTTCTTGATATATAAAAATATCGTTTTCCCACAATATATTGAAATAACGTTTTCATTTCTTCAGATATTATTCGTTCTAACAGCAACTTTTATTTCTTGTCCTATCTAGATGGCAACAGTATAAGTAATACTCTATTTTTTATTTCATTATGCTTAATTCTACTTGATAGACCAGTGACCAAGTATTTATTGCTTGACTATTAAAATCAAAAGTTTCTTTTTTCCCGTTTTGTTTACATTTAAGGCACACTCTCAAAATCTCTTGCAACGTTATCACCCCACATATACACTTCATCTCAAAAGTTTGAAGGGACGCCAAGAATTAACATGGGATAACTTGACAGAAGTGTGGAAAAAAAATTAAAGCTAGTCAAAGAAAAAAAATGGATCAATTACCAAACGTATACTTAAAGAAAATATTGCCACAAATGCCCAAAAATTGTGCTGCAGTAATCGAGTTTAAAGGAGGATATTTTGAGAAACGTTTTGAAGCAAAATTTAATCATAAAATGCTTTTTTTGTCATGATAAAATTTCTAATACAAAATCATGCCACAGTTTTATTTAACCATGTACAATAATTATCTTCTATTTAAAGTACAAGACGACTACTTTTTGGCCAATTTAAAAAAAAAAAACTTCAGAGGTGGCATCAAATTTTAAACTATAGTGCATATATAGTTTTGACCGATGACTGCAAATGCGTGAAACGCAGGTTACAAACTCATATCCAGACAACTTATTATATACATATATATATATATATATATATATATATATATATAAGTGAACATTAAAGTCATCACTTGTTCACTTTTATATTTATACACGCTCTATCTCTGATATTGATTATTTTATACCATAAATGTAGCACACCTTAAGAGTATATTTCTCATATATATATATATATATATATATATATATATATATATATATATATATATAGAGAGAGAGAGAGAGAGAGAGAGATACATGTATATTTCAATTTTTAGTTATATTGGCAAATGCAGTCTCTAATAAAATTGAGGATTGTTCAAGCCAAATTGTGTACACTGGAATAATAGTCATTCAACTATTTCCAAAAGAATGCAATTAGCTGACTGTCACTTCGTTATGTCACATCGCAGGTGCAATGATGACGTGGGCGTTTGTAGTCGCCTGTTGCTGTTATTTGAAAAGCACGCTACAGTTAAAAGACTTGTAATTGGCGCTGTTGTTTCGGCTTGACACAATGAAAAAGAATTTTAACTTTCACAGCGTCCCATCAACATTGACCGATGACTGGAAATAAATTTCCGCACAAAGAAAAACATTAAATTCACCAGTCACATAAAATTAGTTTGGGTTGTGCGATTACCTCAGCTTAATTTGGCGCGAGAAAGAGAACATTTGAATGGCAGAAAACCCGCTATGTGTTCTATAGTAAATGTTTCATCATCATCAATAGAATCATCATCATTCGACCTCCCTATTGTTGGTCGGAACTCCATTGACGATCCCTTCTCCACACTGTCCTGTCCATTGCTGTCTCCTGATCCCTAATGTTCAACCCTGAGTCCCAAGCTCTGGTGTCTGGGAAAGTCAGTTTTCGTGATAAGACACTACTAGAAGGATGCAGTTGGAGTAAGAACGAGACGACTTCCCTATCGGTTCGGTGGCAGTGGCCGGCAAACTGTAATCGTTTGTATTTGAGCTTAAAATAGATTCGTTTCAGTTCCCCATAAATTGTGTTGAGCGTTGCATGGAAACACTGACTGATGTTCTGGATTTTTCCAAGTAGATTTGTATTTAAAATATTTACGAGGCAAGCCACAAAGCGCTACCACTTCTAAAAACACAGAAAATTAGAATCTTTCGTAATACAGAAAAATGTTCCTATTTAATATCATGCATGTTTTGATATGTTCGTTTTTTATCTCATGTGAATTTGATATCACGTATTTTTAACGTTTGTATTCAATAAAAATATTTAGCGAATTTGACTTGGTATACAGGAATACCTCGATTAATGCGCATTCGTTTAGTACCTTTTCGGTTAGTGCGCTAAAATCTTTATATACCAAAATTCGATTAGTATATACATAATACTCGGTTAGTGCGGTAAAATATTCTTCTGTTTAACCATAGTAATCGAAAATTAATTTTTATGCTTACCGATTAATTAAATATTTACTAAAATTTACAAACAGAAAATAGGTAACTATTAAGATTTCTAAGTAATCACATTAGTGTAAAAATGGAAAGTTATAAATCGATAAATTTCATAATATAAGTCGATAATAAAAATACATATTTGAATATTTGTCTCTATTAAATTTTTTTGAATAATTTGAATTTAATTTCATGCTTATTTTGAAGTTCCTTAAAAGAAATTTCCGATTTTGTGAAGAAAATGGGCGATTTAATTAGATACAGAAATTTACATTTATTGAAAGATATCGAAATATAAAAGATGTAGGCATTTAATATGGAAAGAGTATAAATAAACTTTTCAGGTTAAAATACTAATATTTATGTTACGTTTGTGGAGATTTTGGAAGGGGCAATTTCTCAGAACAACTAATGACATGGGGAGCAGATGAAACCCATGCGGCAAACGACTCTAAATAAGTTTTTCATAAAAAAATCAGATTAATAAACATTAATTCATAGCATTTATTATTTTATGTTCTTCTGTTTTAATTTAAAAGTACGCAATTAGTAATTAATTGTTAATCAGACTAAAATTTGCGGTACAATACATCATTTTTTATAATATTCGATTAATGCGTTTTAAATTAGTGCGTAACTTTTACACATTATCATTTACAAATTAGCGGCATTAATCGAGAGATTTCTCTAGAGTTCTCTATAGTGATATTTTTTCTGTTTCCTAATTATATAATGTAAGGTATATTTTCAAGTGCACATTCGGGATTATGTATCACTTCTTCTGTCATCTTATATAACAATTGACAGTGAATTATTTTTTGTAATTTGCTTGAATATAACATTCCCAATGTTAATATACTAATGATACCGACATATTTAGAAAATCTGAATGAGCAATCTCTCAGTACCAACAATAATATGAAGAATAGAAGAATGCCATACAGCAACCAGCTTTAAATAGCATTTTTATTATATCTTCTTATTGTATCTTCTAATTTTATTTAAAAAGTAGCAAATTTGAAATTATTTGTCAATGAGAGTAAAATGTGAGATACAAATTATATCATTTCCTATTAGGGATATTCGATTAATGCGTTTTCTATTAGTGCGTATCATTTTAATGTACATATGAGCCACAATAATCCAGGGAGTCCTGTATATGTCATTGAAATTTATTCAATTAAACGTGAGAACGCCAGAATACAAAACCATTTATGCAACTACACACAGATTAATTCTTGAAAACAAATAGAGAATCATTTGAAACAAATAGAGAATCATTTGAAACAAATAGAGAATCATTTGAAACAAATAGAGAATCATTTGAATGTACTCGGAAAAAATAAATTAAATGTAACATGAATTTTGGCAAATTTCTCGATAAAACAAAACAACTTATTAGGAAATTTGAAAGATTTAATAAAAAATACATAGAGGGAAATTGTCCTTATTATTTAACAAATATTTGCTGCCGAAATACACCTTTTATATATATATATATATATATATATATATATATATATATGTATGTATATATATATATATATATATATAGAGAGAGAGAGAGAGAGAGAGAGATAGATAGATAGATAGATAGATAGATAGATAGATAGATAGATAGATATATATTAAAGTTAATAAATTCGTTGGTATATAATTCAATTGGATCCTAGTAATATAAAATATTAAACTGATTCACAAAAAGAGCTCAATGTATATATTATTACAGAGCAAATAAATTAGTACATAAAAAAATTAAAATATTACCTCATATCAGACCTATTTCAACCCAGGTATATAGACTGAATTTGTGTCGGAATTACAAATTTCATTTGCCAACTGTCGAAAAACTTATACAGAATTTATTCATTTCAATGTTTCAGTCAGACGAAAGGCACGAGCTAGTGTTCAAGGGTCAAGTGGAAGGTATTAGCCTTAAACGGAAGAGATTTTATAAAATTATATATATATATATATACATACATATATATATATATATATATATATATATATATATATATATATATATATATATATATATATATATATATATATATATATATATATATATATATATATAACATACATAGAACTGTTATTGTCCATAACAAATCTGTGGTACGAAATGTCAATTTTCTGAATAGGGTAGTTTTGAATTTTTAATCTATTTATCTTATATATTCTGTTATAATGAATACATTGCGATCTATTTGTGGATCATTTCATATTATTACGATTCTCTTCTATTATATACCTTTGGATTATTACATACATACATACACATATATAATTGTCGGACGGAAGATTGAAGTTTATAAGCAGTAAATTCGACCTTGCCAAACGAAGGATCCTAAGTGGCCGAAACGGTTAAGGCACGTCAGGTTATTTTAATATTTTATTTAATACTTTTATATGACGATTCCGTATAGGATACAGGTTCGAATGCTGTCAAGGACGAATATTTTCTATGGAAATTTCTCGGACATCCAGGCCGGTAAATGTTATTTAATACTGTTTATTATAATCAGAGCATTTACTTAAATACTTGTATCTATAAAAACAATGTTAAACATAAAAATGTCTTTATATATATATATATATATATATATATATATATATATATATATATATATATATATATATATATATATATATATATATATATATATATATATATATATATATATATATATATATATATATATTGGTGTATGTTTCCTTAAATAATATAGTCAAGTTTTATTCATTTTGTTTCGTTCGTGTATGGTTTGATATATTGAACTGTAATTGTCATCATTGATAATCGCTAATGTAAATCAACATAATCAATATGGTGATTTCCTTTCGCCTTTCAATGATAATGTTATTACGCTTATCAGACAATATGAAAAGAACTTACTTAAGAGAAATAGAGAAAACTTGTCTATATTATTTAATGAAACATTCATCTATCAAAAATTGCTGCCTAAATATACACAATATATATATATATATATATATATATACACACACACACACACACACACACACACACATATATATATATATATATATATATATATATATATATATATATATGAAAGCAGTCTTTTCCGACGAAAGATTATTATTCTCGATGTTACCCTATAGCAGCACAGCGGGAACGCAACTACCTCAGCTACCAGGGAGGTTCAGTAAGTAAAACTTTAGAACCACACAGACAGATCGATCAATAAAGGAGGGAGAAAGTGAATTGACTTCCGACTGTGATGTTAGTTCGATAAAGAACATATAATTGGACAACATCGCTGGAGATCTGGGCGAATAAATAAATGTCCATTTTCCATGGTAACAAATCTGTCCGGTTCCAAAATTAAAGCAAGATCGTTTGACTTTCTTTTCTTTTTGCGGTTACTCTGCCTAAAATTTCTTCGGCCACAGGTAATAAAACTTTCAACATTTTTGAAGCAGAGAGTCAATAATTGCGGGAAACCAATGATAAATTACTGAACACGCTGACACGTTACACTCAATGATTCCAATTAAGACGCCACCAATCAAAACCCACGCATGCACACGAACATACACACACACAGAACGTCTCTGTGTGTGCGTGTTTGCGTGCGTGCGTGTGTGTGTATATGTGAATGGGAAGTAACCCTTATCCGCTGAAAGTGTATTCTTGTAGTCAAGTTCAAATTCCAGTGGACTATCTTCCTCCAGCGGTGGGTTAAAAAGCTAGTCAGACTAGGATATCTTACTTTTGATGTCACCCATTCAAGGAGAATGAAAGCTGATTTAAAATCTGATGAGGGCTTTTCTTTTTAAATTTCGTGGCCGACTGTGCATACACCATTTCTATAATATATGTTCTCCCGCAAATTGGGTGCCGTTCGTCAACATTCTAATCAAATCACTTTGTACAGGCTACTCTGAAATTCTTGTCACCTACAGAGCACATTTACTGGGTTCAGTTTATTCCTTTTCATTGACGCTGTCAAACATCGAGAAGGTCTGCATGAACGTTTTCCTGTAGGAGCTTGCATGAAATACTTGAAATAGAAAATTATATTATTTAGTGCTGACATGACTTTCGGATCACTCTGTAGATTTAGTGGTTCTAAACTTCGATTTCAATCTATCTATCTATCTATCTATCTATCTATCTAAACATATATTGCTAAACATATGTATAAGGCATATATATATTCTTGCGTGCGTTTGCGCATATATATATATATATATATATATATATATATATATATATATATATATATATATATATATATATATATATATATATATATATTCAAATATGTTTCATTGAATACCTGTTTGTTTTATTAAATGTATAAAATCTCATGTCTATAATTATTTTTTTTTGCTTCAAACATGTATAATTAAAGACGACCGAAGGTTTTTTGTTATGGAATTTTAAAATTTATTCGTACTATTTTTTCTCGTTTCCAGTAAATATTTTAATATAATTCATAGGCCATTCGAAAGAAGATTGTGCGATGTTGGTTCATTTTGACATAACTATTCTTTGGTTTCTTCACTTAGCAGTAACTTTCAGAGAATAGTAATGATGTATTTATGTTGGGTTGTTTGTTTCCTATGCTTAATACTTCTAGTTATCTTTGTTGCAGAATTGTGATGTAGCCATTATTATGCTGTTAATGATTTGTAGGATTTCTTGTGTTTTGTTGTCTTCGTTGGTCAGATGCAATTTAATTGAAAATATAGCACGTTAATCCACGCGATAATGTAGTCGTTGTGAAACCAATGGATGTTTTATTTGTTTCATAATCATTATTATACAAAGTTCTGCAACTGATCAAGCGAATTTAACAGAAATTTAGTTTGTTGAAGATTTTTTGTTTCCTCGAGGATAAACATGTTGCAAGCTTTCAGATTTTAGCAATGCATAATCAGATAAATTTGAGTTGTTTTTGCTATTAGGAGATCTGTGTCTTTTGCACACATTTCAAGTGTTTCGTATATATCATTTTTCATATTATTTTTCACCCAAGAATCACTCAAGCTAGAGGGACGTTGCTATGAGTACAAAGATAGGTTAGTAAGAAATACATATTATGTAGGATAAATAATGGTTGATACTAGAGTTGAAGTGGTTATGATTGTGGCGATCGGGGAAGCACACTCTCTAGGAGTCTGTTCCACAAAGTAACAGGTCTGGGAGAA
Organism: Acanthosepion esculentum; assembly: GCA_964036315.1. NCBI lineage: Eukaryota > Metazoa > Mollusca > Cephalopoda > Sepiida > Sepiidae > Acanthosepion > Acanthosepion esculentum. The sequence goes on along the minus strand of OZ038495.1, from coordinate 30,616,499 downwards.
AAAGCTGTATGAGTGGAACTTCTTCCTTACCAAGGGAAGACGAAGAGAACGAGGGTTACTCGAACATGTCTAAGTGACAGGAGGTCTGAAAAGTTAAATAAATACATGTAGCTTGTCTGAACATTTGCCATATAAATAGCAAGAGAATAGCGGGAAGCTAGCAAATTTTCATTTGTAGGGAAAGAGCTTGCCAGGTGGGAAATAATGAATCAGCCACATGCCCGAGTAATCGCTTTTGAACTCTGTCAAGGCTGGAAAGTGAAGGCTGGACAGCTCCAGCACAGATATGGCAGAAATATTCCATTTTTAGTCTGAGAATTGGAAAGTCAGTAGGAGTCATGTACATTCTGGATCCGTACAAGGAACGGGCAATTTTACCAGTATCTTCAAATTTAGTTCTAATAGGCGACTCATTGAGAGTAAAGGCTCTCGTCAGCGCTAGAATAATGTTAGCGGTTGCTCAGTGGTGATGAAACGTCAATAGCTTTGTTTTGGAGGCACTGGATGATGCAAGCCAGTTTTTCCTCCATTGACCTGAGAGATCATAACCAGAAGAATGATGATCTGCTACACTCTGGCTATCACAATTATTTGAGGTGTACCTATGAACTATGGTAACGTCTGAATATGTCTTTACTAAAGAAAAAAGGTACACATATTTCAGAGGATATCATTTGTTACTTTAAACAGTGAATTTAACGTCTAGCGGTATTGAACTCGAAAGTTCGAATAAAGAAAACGCACATACTCTAAAGAATAGAAAATGCATTCGTTTGTTTTTAATCTGAGAAACTGCATTCAAAACAAAGTGAAGATATTGTTTCAGAACAAAGCTCATTTTACATAAGTAAATATGCACATATAGCATTGCTTAATCATCACTGGTTATGTTTCGAGTAAGAAAGCTAAGAGATATGCACTTCAAACGGCCAATTATGGTCGTTTTTTCAGGAAGGTGACTACTTGATATTATTGGTGTGGAAGGAACAATCTCAGCAGGCGACACCGTGCCTGAAAACCATACCAAGTGTTGACCCAAGCCTTGTGAATTAAATTGGGTAGACAGAGCTCTTTGTCAGCCGTCGGTGGTTGTAAGAGAACGAATCACATGTCATCGTGAACGAGGGTTTCAATGTGCTATTCAGACTTCATCACGCTAGATAACGCGCTGTCTCCCAGAAACTGTAACTAGGGTCCGCTCAGCATAGTTGCAGAATAAACCACAGGTGGGCTCTGTGGGTGTTGAACACAAATGTGCCTCACTTAAAGAGGGCCTGATGATTGTCTTTTGCCTGAACCAGTCTGCAGCCTCTGAGTGTTGACTCCAATGTTCAGTTTTAAATTTATATTTAAATACGCTCTATTTCTGATATTGAGCAATTTATCCCATAAATATAGCACACCATGAAATTATATTACTTCATATATATATATATATATATATATATATATATATATATATATATATATATATATATATATATATATATGTATCCACATATAGATAAATATATATGGCCATATTTATGATTGCACATACAGAGAAGGGTACACGATATAAAAAATTGAGTGATTATAGCCAATGTTAATTACGAATCAAAAGCGTTGGTCTGAATATTGAGGAATGATACTGAGTTACCATGCAATTCTAATTCCTATGTCCCAAGTCTGTGGATGCCTGTATGCGTATGTGTGTGTATATATATATATATATATATATATATATATATATATATATATATATATATATATATATATATATATATATATATATATATATATATATATATGTGTGGGTGTGTGTGTGTGTGTGCAGACCTCATTGTAACCTCATTTTTGGTGCAAGAACCTGTGTAATCAGGGCGATGGATATGAATATCAAGAGTTGGGAAGACATCCTCAACTTTCTTTCACGGTAGAGACTTGATTTACACCGAGTGTGGAAGCTAGGAGCGGAGCAACGGGGACATACCGCATGGGGAATCTTGATCGAGGGAAAGAAAATAACATCGGCGGAGAACATTTTCACATCTGTTTGTTGCATCGAGACTGTCAGACCCTTGTGGGCCTGAACAACCAAGCAGCTGTGGCATAACTCTTTGTCCGCAGCAAATCAGACTCAATATAGCGCCGCTCACTCACATATTAAGAGAATCTCAGTAGAGTTCCACTACGCTATATTGAGTCTGATTTGCTAACACTACGTCACCGAGGCCCGTTGGAACAGTTGGTATGGTGTTTGCCTGACAACCTAACTGTCAGGGTTTCAATTCTCGGTAGTGGATGGGCACTGCTGATGAGTCCCAAATGTAGGACGGAACGGCCATCCAGTGCTTTCTGCATTCTGTTGAGGTTTCAGACTCGATGAATCACTTAAATATAATTGTCATAATAATTTCAAATATATATATATATATATATATAAAACATACGGTTACGACATTGTTCATGAATTTTATTTTGTATAGTTTTATTTTAATTTTTTCGATTTTGAGTGATTATAGGCAGTGTTGATTAAGAGTCAAAAGCGTTAGTCGGAAAATCATATTGAGGAGTCATACTGAGTTACTATGCAATTCTTATTCCTATCTCCAAAATCTGTGTGCGTATATACAGATCACATTGTAATACAAATGCATATATAGCGTTGGTCTGAAAATCATATTCGACGAAGCAAATATTAAGTACATTTCAAATGTTTTGTCAGTTGATCATATCAGTTGTGATTTCATTTGATCAGAAAGAAATGTGATGCCGAGAAGCTTTCGCTATCCGATTTATTCATGTGAAATTTGAGCGTAAATAATATAAATATATATTAAACTTTATATCCTATCGTGTGAAATTACTTCTGTATCTAGGGCGTTCGCTCCAAAAATAATACCTCCGCTTGATTATGCTTGACAAGTAAGTCAACGATGAAGGCGTGTACTTGAACAGCAGAGGTCGTGCCTTCTCGCTAATAACACTTAATTTATTTTATCTTCTTACAAACAGGCGCTAGGCGACTATCTGGCAATATTTCATTCTATGCAGTCATGTGTCTTTAAATTCGTCCGTGCCTAAATAATTGAACATATTGACATTCATTGACGCTGGCTGAGAGTTTACGGAGACCAACAGTGGGTGTGAAAGCTTTACGCCGTACCTAATGGGATTCGGCAATTAACGGCAGCAATGAAGAGAAGAGTCGCCTCCGATTGTGCAGAGTCTGGCGAAAGGGGAAATGCAATTTTCGTTGTTATCACTCGTGTGGTTTTTGTTGAAAAATAGTGTTTGGTAACTGATCGTCCTCTTCAGCGTGAAACTGACATTCATCATACAGCGTTTATTGCCATCGCCCCCACGTCTCTATAAAAACACTATATCTTTAATACTGGACACTCAGCATAACATGGAGATAGCAAAATCACTCACTCACACACACATTACATACACACACATTACATACACACACACAGGGGTTGGACAAAATAAGTGAAACACTTGTTAAATTCAAATAAAATTTATTTAATAAACCTTTGATCCTCCTTTAGACTCACATACAGCTTTATGAAATGGAATCATACAGCTTACTGACTTCACCCAGAGGAATTTTCAGCCATTCTTCCATTAACACCTGCTCTAGTTCTTTAAGACACGACGGTGGAGGATAGCGGCTCCTAACTTGTTGCTCCAAAATGCACCACACATGTTCAATAATATCGATATCTTGAGATTCGGGAGGCCACTCCATATGTTCTAGCTCACTTTCATGCTCTTCATACCAATTCTTAACCACTCACGCGGTATGTATTGGAGCATTATCGTCTTGAAAGGTGCAGTTACCATCAGGGAATAAAGTCTGGGCCATTGGATGAACATGATCACCCAAAATGTTCAGATAATCTTTGCTGTTGATTCTGCCAGGCAGCGCAACTACTGGACCGAGACATTTCTATCATATAGCGGCCCAAACTATCACTGATCCACCTCCATGCTTCACTGTTGGAAGAAGGCAGTCAGGGTTGTAAATTTCTTTGGGCTGCCTCCACACATAAACTTGCCATGAAATTGGGAAAAGAGAAAAACTGGATTCGTCTGAGAATATGACTTGCTTCCATTGGACTGCATACCAGGTATTTTGATCTCTGCACTAATTCAACCACTTCTGAATGTTGCGAGTGGAAAGAGGAGGTTTCCGTATGGCGACTCTTCCATGATATACTGCCTTATGGATCTCACGACGAACAGGTTTAGTAGAAACTGGACTATTCAGATGATTATCCAACACAGCAGTCACTTTGGATGCAGTAGTCCGATGATTTTTCGCCACATTGCGTTTCAGTGCACTTCGGTTCCTGTCAGTAAGTTTGCAAGTCCCGCCCGAATTGCTATGCTTGCTAGAGGTTTTACCCTGTTTCTTGAATTGCGTCATAGTTCTTGATATGCTAGCTCTTGAAAAACCAAACAGTTTAGAAACCTTAGTGATCGAGGCTCCTGCTATGCGAGCTCCAACAATTTGCCAATTTTCAAGCTCAGATAGGTCACGCATTTAGCTTAAATTTTACTAAATTCTAAAAATAAATTAGACAAAGATAGTAAATTAGATAAATATACGTATTTACAATAGATATAACCTGCAATTACAAAGTTTTAGTTAAAGTTCTTAATATAGTAGGTCTTTGAAAAATAGGAGTGGAATTTGCACCTGTTCCAATTATTTTGTCCGACACCTGCATATATATATATATATATATATATATATATATATATATATATATATATGTGTGTGTGTGTGTGTGTGTGTGTGTGTGTGTGTGTGTGTGTGTGTGTGTGTGTGTGTGTGCGTGCGTATGTGTGTATAAAATATACAGGAAAAAATAAAAAAATACCTCATATGGGTATAGTCTATTTCAAACTAGCACAGTTATGTGCCAGCAATCCTCAGACTAAAAGTGTCAGGAAATGGTGTTTTTTGAATTTGGTTTGATAGCGTTGGTGAAAACGTATGTGGCCATTTAAGGGGACGTCTCAGTTTAGATAAGTCGTCTGGGTTGATGAGCAGGGGATGGGCATAAATAAACACGGCCTTTAGTTGCATGTAAATTTATGTTAGGTTCCTGCTAGTGTCTTATATCATTACGTGGTGGGGGATTTAACACACACATAGACACATGCAGTTATGTATACATATATACGCGTGCACACACACACACACACACACACACACACACACACATACATACATATATATATATATATATATATATATATATATATATATATATATATATATATATACGCCATCCCTTAGGGTTGGTTATAAGATTAGGAATGCCGAAAATCCTTTAAGGGGAATATATTAAAGTAATTATTACCTGTACTATGTACTATATATATATATATATATATATATATATATATATATATATATATATATATATATATATATATATATATATATATATGTTTCATTAAAGACGACAAACGAGGTACTACGATTATGCTTTTTGCTTAATTTTACTGTGTTCACACAAGTGTTTACTTTTCTGAACACAGAGTGTGTAGAACTGTCCAAATGTTCCTTGTTACCACTAGTCAGTGGTGTGGATTAGGTTGAAAAATAGTGTTTAGTAGCTGATGGTCCTTTACGGCATGAAACTGACATTAATCATGTAGCGTTTATTTTTATTCCAACCGTGTCTCTATACAAACACTATATATCTAATACTGAACACATCGCATACAACGGATGGAGCGGAATGACTCACAAGCACATTATATATATATATATATATGTACATATATATATATATATATATGCTGGGATGTGAGTGTACTTATATATGTGTATATGTGGATGTGTTAATATGGGTATTTATGCATGATTATATATTTGTATATGTGGATGTATGGTCGTATGTCATCGTATATGTATATGTATGTATATCTTAGTGTCTTGGAATGTATAATCAATACTAACTAAAATCTACTTTTCTTTGATAAGGGTTTTTTAATTACTTATAAACTTAATCAACAAGTACGTCTTGTTACTCTTTAAAAATTATTATGAACTTAATGTACTTTATCGTCAATAAGATAAAATTGTTAGAATATGTGTAGGTTTATGTATGTATATACCTATTTTTATGTATGTATATATATATATATATATATATATATATATATATATATTCATATATATATATATATACATATATATATATATATATATATATATATATATATATATATATATATAAATATAAATATATATTGATGTGTATTTCCGTATATATGTATATATAGGTGTATTTTTAAATATACGTATGTATGTTTATATATATATATATATATATATATATATATATATGCGTGAATTTGTATAGGTGTTTATATATATGTCTGTATGGTTTGTTTATATTCGTATATGTATACATACATATATTTATGTATGTATGTATGTATATATATATATATATATATATATATATATATATATATATATATATATATATGCATGTATGCGTGTATTTTTATGTATGTGTATGTATGCATATATATTTATATTTTATTTGTTTACTTTTTTACGTTGCTGTTAGGGTTGATGTAATTATCCTTCTTTCTGTATGTATACATG
>OZ038495.1:30604877-30607377 GCA_964036315.1 Acanthosepion esculentum | reverse complement strand
TTTCTGCGGTAGACCAGTTGGCATCCATCTATTGAACCTTCTATCTGTCCTGCTATTTAACTATAGCTGGAGGGGGAAGAAGAGGATTCATACCTTTACCAAGGGTATTAGCACGTAAGTGAATGTAATGGATTCGACTGGAATTCGAACTCGGCTTTCCGATACCTCAATCCGAGCCGCTATCCATTACTCCACCGCGTATCATCATATGATATAAAGACCAAAACCTAAATGTGCATCGCATGCTATCTTTAATGTCAACGTGGAGATTAAAGAAGAAACATGTAAATTAATATATATTTTTCGTGTTGCTTAAAGTTTATATGGTTTCCTAATACTTGTCTTAGTAAAAAATATCATTAACATTTATCTACTAAGTTTATATGTATATTATAATAATAATTAATATTATAATTAACTTGTAAATAATATATTGTTTTATTTGCGGCATATCACAGAAAAGGTCACAATTTAGACAAGAAAAAATATCACAAGAAAAAGTTACAATTAATTTATGATGACCGGGAATAAATTCATCTTCTTCTGTTGGGTACATCTGGAGTGTATGGACCGCTCTCTTTGCAACAGAAATATATAGTACATCGATTCAATCTTTAAAAACCGTTTACTAACAATGCTACAATTACATATTCTAGTAACCATAAAAGGCGATTTTACGGGAAGAAAGTCTCAATTTGACCTTAAAATTTGAATTAATATTTTATTTTTAATTTTCAATTTATTTATGAGACCAGGATAATTTTCTGCTAGGATCTTGTCCTCTGTATATTTGTCTGCTGTCTCCTTGTCCTGTTTCTTTCTTTTTTTTTACCTGGTAATTTAATTTTAACCTGGATTCTTTTTTATTTATCGCACGTTGTTTATTATACATTATATGACCGGTGAGGAATGAATTATGTCATTTTTTGAATTTTTGAGAAAAATCATCCAAAACATTTTGAACTTGCATTCTGACCGGAAATAAAATTTTCGCCTTACAATTTATATTACAAAAAAAAAATAATAAAAACAAAAAAAAACTCCTTTTATTCTGGGCCATTTCCCACCCCCAAGTAATGGGGATTCTTCGAAAACTTATAAAATACACATTTACACACAAAGAGTTGCCAACTACCTGAGGATTGAGTCAAAATGCTTGATTTTATTTGACTGACAACAGAAGGTTAAATAAATACTCTGACATTAAAAATGTTATTCTGATATTTTTCACTGATGTGCCATTGTAGGATTTCTTTGTACATTACTTACATTATATATATATATATATATATATATATATATATATATATATATATATATATATATATATATATATATATATGAAGAAATATAGTCTTAAAGTGTGCTATATTTATGGGATAAAGTGCTCAATATCAGAGATAGAGCGTGTGTAAATATAAAAGTGAACATAGAAGTCAACACTTAGATGCGACAGTCTGTTTCATGCTAGTGCAATCGTCAGGCCTGACGATTGCACTAGCCTCGCCTCTAAGTGTTGACTTCTATGTTCACTTATATATATATATATATATATATATATATATATATATATATATATATATATATATATATATATATATATATATATATAGTTGCCATGAAAATATTTGTAGAAAAGACATAGGGAAGCCGCAGTAGTTCTTTGGGAAAGTGACAGTAGACAAGATGTCAGATCAGGACCTATCGCATTACATATCCGTCTCAAGGAGTTTGTCGAGGACCTCGTGATGAACAGCGTGGGAACCAGGCTATAGATGGCAACAGTATTCAATGCAAGGAGGAATGGTAGATTTGTAGTTTTGTCGGATGGACACAGGCGAGTAAAAACTTCTGGCACAAGAGAGAGAACCAACTGCCCTTGCAATAGATGAAGCTATTGATTCAATGTAGTTGTTCCACCTCAGGTCAACATTCTTGACTTTTGTTAAAGCTTGACATTTCCTTTAGGATTCATCAATTGCTTTTCTCTGTTTCTTTTGGGCTTTGGCATGCTGTTCAGTGTGTTATTAACAGTAAAAAGAAATAAGCAATGCAATGAAGCAGCCTATGTTTGTTTCTACCGTCATTGACGGAATGTCATGGACAATTGTTGTCGAAATGAACACCAGTGAGATACACAGTAGGAAAATGTAATTACCTTTATAAATATACTGCGAATGATTGATAATTATACAGAATGCTTTCCCTCGGACATCAAAGCTAGCATATTCATAATTATAGTCTTGAAAAATAAACTAGAGAATAAGCTATTTTTTAGACGAAGCCTTATAACTATAAAACGATATTATCTCATGCCTATCGTCATTAAAAATACGTTGCCTGAAGTGGAAATAATTATTTCTTTAGAAACAGCTATTGAGGTAGTATGCTATATATTGACAAGATATTGTTCTTTATTCTGTTAATAATGTTTCATCCATAAACTCCGTATTGATGTTCAGTATATTCCCAAAACTTTTGCTAATATTAGTAGGCAACA
>OZ038495.1:30574877-30594877 GCA_964036315.1 Acanthosepion esculentum | reverse complement strand
TACACAACACACACACACACACACACACACACACACACACACACACATATATATATATATATATATATATATATATATATATATATATATACATGCATGTGATTGTGTGGGTGGTGGGAGTGTTTCTATACTTGTGAACTAAAGTTCAACATTTTGCCCGCTCGGAATGTTTGAATTGCGAAATAATGCAGTTCGATCAAGATATTAATATCAAAATCAAATAGTTACTAAAATTTAATTACTGAGCTGACGCCTCGGGATAATATGGGACACTGGTTTTCTTCATACATCAAATCTGTCGTATTCATGCAATTAACAAATAAAAGTAAATTATAAATACACACACACACACACACACACACACACACACACACACACACACACACACACACACACATATATATATATATATATATATATATGGTTGGATATCAATCCAACCAAATATGTTAGGTCTATCTCTGATATTGAGCGCTTTCTAATAAGTACCGTGCATATAATATATAAACAATAATATATATATATATATATATATATAAACCTATTGGAATAGAACCTACCTACCAATGTTTCACCTAACGGATCTTCAGGCTACTACGTTTTTACTGAACTTACTCTGTTGGTGTAAAACAAAAACCGTATAATACTACGAAATGGTCAAAGTCCGACAGCTATTTTATTGTGATAAGCTACTTATATAGACACACATATTTAAGTAAATTCTCTGTTTATAATAAACATTATTAACAACATTTACCAGTCTAAACGTTCAAAAGATTTTCATAGAAAATACGTGTCTTCCGACAGAATTCGAACCTGTACCCTATATGAACATTCATATAGCGTGAGAGGAGCGTCTGGTTGGAAAGGTCGATTTTACTACTTTTAAACTACAAATCTCCATGATTTCCCTCGAATGAGCATATCTGCTCGAAACGAATCTAAACGTAAACAAATGTCGTCACACTACGAACTGGACAATTATCTTAAGATATTTTGGTTGGGGAAGATAATTAAAGCTATTTATTCAATTTTGGGTTTGATTGCTGTAGTTTATTCTAACTATTATTTAGGCGGGAGCAGTTTTTAATTTGTTTATTACTTCATGTATTTATTTGGATTGATTATCTTTATTTGTTTTTTCTAACGGTTAGTTTATCGGGATCGGTTGTTAGTTTAGTTATTTATTTGGATGAATTTAGATTAAATTATTTTACTTGTTTTTTTATTATTTATTTGTTATACTGTATATTTTTATTTACTCTTTTCGGTTTTTGATTTTTAAGTAACGTAGTATTTTTTTATCGTTATATAACAGTTATAGCTATGTTTTTGTCCGAGTTTTGGTTTGATTTTTATAGTCTAACTAATATTTTGGTCATAATAGTTTGCTAATTTGTTTATTATTTACTTTATTTGTTAGGGTTCATTGATTTTGTTTTTTATTGTTTATTCTATTTCGTCTATTCTAACAGATGTGATTTGGTAATTTGTTTGGGTTAATTTATTTTGCTTATTTTATTGTCATTTTGTTTATTTTTTTTTCGTTTTCGATTTTTAAGTAACGAAGTAAAAATTTGTTTTCATATCTGCATTTTGAGATGGTCTCGGATCTTTTATTTAATAATTTATTTTGGTCAGGGAATAGCTATTTTTTCCTCCAAGCAAAAGTTTGCAAGTTTTTGATTGGTTGTTGTAGGCTGATGATTTTTTCCTCATTTTCCAAGATATTTTTGTTGTGATTATCCCTTTTTTATTTATATACTTTTTATCCCTAATATTGAATTCTTTAACTTATAGATATATCATACCTTAAACTCTATTTCGTTTACATATATATATATATATATATATATATATATATATATATATATATATATATATATATATATGTATATATATATACACACACACACACACACACACACACACACACACACACACATATATATATATATATCTGTGTGTGTATATGTGTGCGTGTTTCTGTTTGTGTGTGTGTATGAGTGTAGGCCTATGCACACGCACGCGCAACTATAAGTATGTGCTTCAATGTGCTCGAGTCGAACTCGAAACACTATCACATAATGTAACTCTTTCATCCGTGCTTTTCTTTTATCCGATAAATTTGTGCAAAGATTTCAATTATTTCTGTAATTTATAATAATGAATAGACATATAATTACCGCCAAAGAAATGAGATATCTAACGTGTAAAATGCATTTTTTAAAAAATGAGTAATTTTTCTTGAAAATTTTTTCTACTTTGCTGCTTTACAAAACAAATTGAAATTTATTGTAATGAAATTTGTTTATCGCTAAAAATTGCTGATTTTAGTCATATATACAATTAAAGAAATTCTCTTTATTAAAACATCTTTCAAAAATAAAATGTTATTTTCTTAAACCTTTCCTGTGGAAAATTATCCTTTTTCAAGTTTAATTAATAAATAAATCAACTATTTCTTTTTGTTTATAACATCGCAGAAAAAAGTATTTTTAACATGATGGTGGCTACTTTCATTATTTGTTGACAACTATTTCGATAGACTTATGTTTGGAAATTCTTCTACGGGGAACATACCTTAAATTAATGCAGAATTTAAAAAATTAAGATATTATTATAATTACTTGTCCATATAAATAATACACACATTAAACACTACAAAAATTAATGACTCAAAATTGAATAAAATTAAAATGTGGCGTGTTTAACAGATGTAAAAAATATTTTGACACGATTTTTTAAAAAAGAATCACGTATAAAGTAATTTTTATTCGGGAATAACACCAGTATGTCTCATTAAAATCCGATTATTATCTGATGTTTGCAAGATTTTTTCCTAACCGATGTGTTTTTTTACCACATAAAGACACTCAAATTTCCATACTAATGTATGGTCGCCCCCTGATGCATGAAAAAACAACCGCCACCATCCATACAGCGTAAAGAAAGAGATCGTCCACTGCTTACAACACCGAACAAAAGTCATAAGTGGCCACCCAGAGACATTAGATAAAGTATTGGTCAGTATAATCATTACCCTACAACGTAACAACTACCGTGGATACATGGCAGTAGCCACCCAAAAACTGTGATAGCCGGGTACAAGAAGAGGAGGAGGACAACAACACTCAGAAAACATTCTGCCTGTCTTATGTGAAGGGGTTATCAGAGATAATACAAAGGATCTGCGGTCTATATAACACCAGGATAACCTTCAAAATCTTGACGATACTTCGCAGATATTTCTCCCGAGTAAGACCACTTCCCCTTAGTGGAGAACACGACTAAAGACTGTGTGTACGCTATCCCGTGCAGCTGCGGAAAGAAATATAAAGGAGAGACAGGCCGCCCCCTTAAGGTGAGGCTTCAAGAACACCAGAAAGCTGTAACACGAGGGAAAGTGGAAAAATCAGGTGTGGTTGATTACATATGGAGAGAGAAGGGAGATCACCACCCACTGTTGGATCAGGTTGAGATAATAGACAAGCAACACCATTAGAAAATTTGTAAACTTAAGTAATCAGCACATATGCTAGACCACAAAAATCTTCTGAGCCGACCAAGCATAGAAATGAATACAATATAAGAACCAGTAATAAGGAATGCCAGAGAAAAGCGGTAATAACAACAAAGTTGCAATATGAACTCTGGTAAAACATGCAATGATAACAGCAAAAATAGCAATATGAGCACTGGTAAAAATGGTTGCTGAAGACATTAGGTTTATAATAGCCAGCAATTCATACACGGATGTCCTCAAGGCACAGTGGATAAAGGCGTTGGTTAGATCTAGTGCCAGGACCCAAAGAGTGTGAGTTCAATACCCGGTTATGGCAGTGGAGAACTTTCTGCGGGAAAAATAACAGGAGATAACTGATAACTGACATCCATTAAACATGGCACGTGGAACTAGTCTACCCCAGTGAGCGAAATAAAGGGTTCAGTTCGACAATCCAACCATCTGAAGATGGCTGGAGCGTACAACGGCCGAAACGTTGTAATAAATATGGCGACAAAGATGAGGACAATAGTCCGAATAATGCAAATAATGTACCTAATACCTCAGAAATATAGACAGATAATGAAAAATCAAACTTTTAAGCAACATTCGAAGGATCTAAAAAGGTTTAAAGAATATCATTTAATAATAGTAAAAAAAAAATCCTTTGGCGTTTAATAATAAGATTAATAATGAGATTTTGACGATAAAACTTTTTTTCATCGCGTACGCTCATATTTTAGCGAAACTTTGTGGGTACGTACATGAAATATATATTTAATTATAGATATTCAATATTTTCATAGGATATATATATTTTATTCTTCTCGTCATATTTCCTTTATTTATTGATTTTTCTATATCAGATCCCCATATTTACAATTTACATTAACATATATTCTATCTACAGTCCCATTGATTTTTACACGGACATTTATTTAAAATTTCATTAACTGTCAACTTTTATAAATTAACCATAGCTTTTTAAGCTGCATTATTTCCATTGTAACGATTATTTTCCTTAGATATTTTTGGTTGTCTTGACAATCCCCATAAAGAGGAAACGTTAACAAGGAACTAAATATAAACATCCAAATATCTTTACATATTCTCATGTATCCATATAACATTACCTGAAATAGATTTATATAGTTTTGAAAACAGGAATGAAAATTTTTTTTGCGTGATTTTATTATAGTAATTTTCCACATATATTTTTTCTTTACTACGGGCTGGTTATCAAAAACAGAAATACGACACAAAACTATCACGATGAAATGAGAATATGAAGAATGACACAAATAACTTGATTTGCTGAAGCTACTAGCTTTTAGCTAAAAACTGATTAACAAAAGATAGTGCATGCTGTGTGTCAGTTGCACTCTAATGATTCAATTTATTCAGAAATAGATTTTTTTAATAATTGCTTATCCTAGAAATTTATGTTTTACCAGCTGCCTTGTAATTTCCCTCTATTTGGCAACTTTACTCTATATCAATGATTCCCAATCTTTTTTTTTTTAACCATGGACCACTTTTACTCTTTTTTCTGGCCTCCCATAACCATACGATGAAAAAAGGCGAATTTTATTTTTTTACTGACAGATAATTTTAGGAAAGGTATTATAGAAATAGTAAATGTATATGTTTATTTTGAATTAAAACTAATTTAATCAAAATAAACTTATATTTAGCAACTAAATTCTATGGAACATTTCCATAAAAATCTTAAAATGTAACCGTGGATTCCCAATTTGATATTTTTGTGTGGGCCCCAGTAATGTTACATTGTCCCACAGGCTTCGTATGAAGTATAGTTTAAAAACCACTGCTCTGTATCCTTCTTGTACAAGAATTCACACCTCTAATCTCGCAAATGTATCCTAAATAACACAAAACAGATAACTTGAAGACTACCAACATCATTAACAACCAAAATGGATAGCACGTGTAACTTGAAGAGAAAATAATGGCATAATCAAGATGCTGACATTCCACACTACTCTTAATAAAAGGTTAGGAAGGCAATCCACCTCCATAGTGGAAAGCGAGATAACAGCTACTGGAGTTGAGAAACCTATTTTCCTGAAATAAAATTTGAAGACAGATTTTATAAATTACAAATGAATGCAGTACTGACTACTTGGTGAATGAATGCTAAATGTTTCCTTTTAGGGAAACGGATAATATTATCATCACCATTACAACGTGAGATATAATATTTCACGCCGCTAACGCTAGTCGATCGAATACTGTAGAATATTTAGGTGGAAGGAGTCTGGCATCGTCCCATTATATGCCATACTTATTCAACTGCGAAGACCGGCGATCGTGCTGGACGTGTATGTTGCTGGATATCTTATAGACCATTTCAAGGCAGTATCCTATTGGAGCAGCACATTGCCTTTATATACAATGACATCAGAAGGGTTGAAAATATTCTTGAAGTATATTTGACAGTTCTAGAGTCCATCCACTAATACCAAAGATGAACTAGTGTTGTAACTTATTGCACGATACACCATGATGCCAAATTTTGAGCCTTTGTGTCTTGGAATTTTCATGTTTTTTAGTCTTACCATTATTGAACAACTGTGGCAGTTCTCTGAAAATCCCGCCCAGCCTCTCGAAAGTCGACAATCCAAGAGATCTCAAATGTGCCTAATTGAACAAAAAGAACACGTAAGTATCTACCTGATAAGATCGTTTCATCACTGGCTTCTTTCAAAGTATTTTACCACAGCATGCATTATTTTCTGAAGTTCAGATAGAATCAATGATTAGGTTTGAATGTTGCATCATCACATAATAGCACAAGACTGAATATATTCTATCAGAAAATACACTAACCAATAGCAGGTTTATAAATGCCCCTCGAAATGTAAATTATCACAACAGAAATGTACTCTGGTGAATATATTTTCCTTGAGATATGTCCTAATCATAATTCTGCAGGTTATGAATTATGAATGTATAACATAAGGTATGGCAGCAGTATTTAATATGCTATTTATAAGAGATCACAATGTTCAAGTACTCCAAATAAATAGATTTATCTGTCAGATTGTCTCTACCTTTTCACTATCTTTCTAGCTAGCGAAGCAGACATTTGGTTATAGAGATAAAGAAATGTACTCGCTGACTGGACAGCTATTAGGCTAATTTTAATCACTAAATACAAAATTGAATAAAAAAGCTATAATGTTCATGATGACTAATTGATATATTTGGATGTTAAATATATACTAAATGTTATTTTCAAATATTAAACCCTCTGTAAACCCTTGCGTGCTAGGGGCACCCCCGCCTTTTGAATACTTAAAAAACGAAAAAAATCTGTACAATGAGATTTTTTTTAATACAAAACCTCGTATCCCAATAATGTTCGCTGCAACTTTTTCTTCGACATAACCTTTGATATTTGTCCAGCATAGTGTGCTGATATCAGTCTAGGTTGACCGAAGCGGAATTTCAACTTCTTACGGGAATTTATTTCCTCTTGAATTGTAATTTCTTTTAATTATTTCACCCTAACCAAGGCGATAATGTTATCAGGATGCAAGGGGTGACTGAGAATGAAAGAGAACAAGAAGACATTATCGAGGAGAAACGCAGAGATAGGACAATAAAAGAATAGGTTTCCGGAAGATAGAAGATGGCGAATGGCATTGAATTTAAATTTTTAAAGAGTGTAGACGACAGGAAATCAAGAAATCGGAAGCGAATTCCACAGGCGAGAAATGAGAGAAAACAATATTAGAATACAACTTACGGTTGCACCTAGCTAGTTCGAAACTAAAACTCTGAAATCAATCTTATAGCACGCTTAAACTGATGCCGTCGAGTGATCAAGGAAGAAAGGTCATCAGAACAATTGTCATGAAAATATTTGTAGAAAAAAACTTAGGGAAGCAGTATCACGTCAGTGAGAAGTCGCGATACCTTGTAAGGACCAATAACATTGCAGATGCTTTGAATTTTGTCAATAGACTTGAGGGATAAAACACTGCATTTCACAGATTCCAAATAATATAAACATGTTTTTAGGATAAAAAAACCGCTTTGTCTTTCTGATTTCAGATCAAAATCGTTGTGATTATATATTCTTTCCATTATCTTGCAAAAGGATCACATATTTTCCATTCATTTTGTGCATTATATGACTTCCCATTTCGGTTGTCTGCCATTATAAATAATTCAAATGTAATGATAATTATAATCATAATTATAGTTGTCATTATCAACAGAAGCAAAAGTATAAATTTAATTTTCCACACACTGGATTGAAGATATGACAGCCTTATTTTCCGTAACAATTTGATAGCCATTCTTTAGCGATAATCTCTGACAGTTTACTTTACTCAAAAAATTCTGTAATAAATATTCATACTTTAATTAATTTCTGGCATAGCAATATTTTGTTATTTCTTCTGTTACAATATATTTCTGACTTTAAAATAAGGCTTCTGTCATTCAAAATTTGCTGTGTAAGCGTAACACACGCATAGGTTAAACTGATTTTAAATTAATTTCAATCATAATTGTAAAGTTATGTCAAGGCCTAAGGAAATAGTTAATTATGAAGTAAGGAGATTAGGAATAAATGATTATATATCGAATATATCTATCACTATATCGAATATATCTATCACTATATCGAATTCGAGACAACAAGAGATAGGTAGCTGACCCCTTCTGTAATCAACCTCTAACATCTCAGTGTGTGCATCTGGGGAGACTGACTGGTTACATTCAATACCTGGAAAATCAAACTATTTATATTCCATTCATCCCTGACCTATCAGCAATCATGATGAATGGATATCCCCAATTGGGACTGAAACTCAACCTAGACCTCAAGAGGAACTCGTACATATGATACTTCGCTAAACATGGTTGATAAATGGTCCGTTCCCTTTACCGCTCCAGTAAGTACCTTACTCCTCCTTATCCCCTACAATTATAAAAACCAGATCAGTTCGAAAATGGAGTACTTTTGCCATATATTGGCAGAAGCTTTTTAGTCTCTGAGTCTAAAAGCGTCCTTGGGGGGGGGGGTGATGAATTATTTTCCTGCCTACAAACCCTTTCCCACGGAGGAATCGGCGTAAGCCTCTTACATTCCTTACTTCCACCAGTTCCGCTACATTCCTTACTTCCACCAGTTCTAAATCTCACGATTAAGACAAGCCATGTAGCGAATCACCCTCATTCACTTCGCATTTCATGGTGAGATGTAAGTTCAATTCCTGCAGCTTCCCCTCACGAAACGATGCACTGTCAATCCACGGTATGATGATAAAATACATCCACGTCGTGGGGAAGACGATAAACTACGTCCAGTAGCAAGGTCTCTGATCAGGAGGTCTTGAGGAGCGTGGATCCACTTCATAACTGCTAGTGTTCCCAGGTCCACGGGTGGTAGTACCTGATCCCTAAACGGGGTTCAAAACACTACGAAAGTGCAAAAATAGACTTTAATACCAAAAATACTTTATAAAATATTATTACCAGCAATACATTTTTGAAGAAAAAATATATTAGTAGCAATACATTTTGAAAAAAAAATGAATTTCCAGTCATACATTTTTGAAGAAAAAAGTATTAGCAGCAATAAAAATATTGTCGGCATTCAATAATCCATTGAGGTTGATGTGCCGTAAACAAAATTAAACCAAACTTAATCTATGCTTTGTGGAACCATCTCCCAACAGGATATTTCCCCGGTCACAAAAATCTTATTCTGTCCAAGTCTACAGTTAATCCTAATTTTCCACACATAAAATTGGTATGACCCAGTCGATTGTGATAGAATATTCCGACTATATTTACAGTCAAGTGAGCATTACAACGTTTCTGTTGCAGCTTATCATATATATTCTCATTGCAAATATTGTCAATATTTTGATCTCTGGATATCAAATATTAATATGCAAACAAATAAATAAAAACATTTATTTTATTTACAAATACGTTCAGAATATATAGAACTGAAAATCATATATTTTCTTAACACGATATTTCATATATTTGAATTAATTATTACTTTATAGCATGTTCATATGTTAATATGTTTTCTTAATATTCAGTAACCTTCACCGGTCTTTTACATATTGATTTTCATAATTTTTCTACGGCTTCAAATTTATTTTGATTGATTCCCAAATATCTACTCTCCTTGAATATACTTTTTGATATTTATATATACACAAGTTTTCTCCGATATTAAGATATTAAAGCCATACTTTTTATTCTTATTTTGTCAATTGTTGAACATACTTTTTTCATGGATTAGTGTTCTCTGATATCTGTTCACCTTATTTGATCATTTCGGTTGGTGTGTATTCATCATTCAATACCTTTACAATATCTTGCTGTACTTTCAAAACGGTATCTTTCATGTAACCAATGTTAATAGTTATATATAAGAAATAGATAAAGCAAATATTAATACCTATATATATATATATATATATATATATATATATATATATATATATAATTTACATATGCTTAGTACTGCCCGTCAAAAATGTATAAATTTATTTTCATTTTTCGTTTCAACATTTGGAAGTAAATCTGATGATCCGCGGTCCTTTAAAAGGGCTGTGGTGAAATAATTTATTACATAGAACCTTAAAGTTGTCTGTTTTTATTTTTATTTAAAATATATATATATATATATATATATATATATATATATATATTGAACAATAAAAATTATTAAAAAATTAAAATCTTCAGACACACTGGGTTGTAGATTAATATTCTTTTGTTAATATTATTATTATTTCATTTAGATTAGCCTCGATTAGCTTCGGCCAACATGCCCATCATCAGGATAAAAAAATATTTCTGCTTGCTCGTGTCAGTGAACTACAGAAATAGATGTCTTGATGGAGAAAATGAACTTTTGTCTGTAGTTTTCATTTGTTTTTTTTTTATTTTTTATCTTTTTCACGTGAATTTTTTAACATTCCTTGTGTTGGTCAAACAGTCTCTTTTAATTTGTTATTTGAGATAAGAGTTGGATGGATCCATGCTGCTCTGAATTCCCTTGGTCAGTTTGACAGATTTATTGGTTCCTGGAGAGGTGATATGTCTCTGTTAAGTGTGTGCGTGTGTGTGTTATTTGGTACTTAGGGAGAGAGTGAGTATGATATGTGTAAGCGTGTATATTGCTGTGTGTGTGTTATCATTTGGCTCATTAAGGAGTGAGTGAGTATGATGTGTGAAAGTGTATCTATTCGTGTGTGTGTGTGTGTGTGTGTGTAAGTGGGTGAGATATGTGGGTAGGTTTTGATTTGTAGGGTTATAGATTAATACTATCTATATTGTTAAATTTATGGTTTAGCCCGGCTGGATAATGAGTTTTTAAACGTTGTATCCACTTATTTTCATGGAACTCTAAAATCTTTCTAATGTTATTTGCTCTGGACTTTTCTATTCTCTCAATTATAGTGAATTTGGCATGGGTTTTGAAATCGTGTTTTTCTAGGCGGAAATGTTGTTCTACAGGTAATAATTTTTAATAGGGAGTCCACTTAATTCGATTGCGATGATTATTAATTCTGTAGTGAAACGGCCGTTCAGATTTTCCTACATATTGTTTCTGGCATAGTGTGCATTCTAGGAGGTAAATTATGTTATGACTTCTACAGTTAGAATCGTGGTAGATTTTGAAAGTAGATTTAGTGACTGAGCTAGTGAATGCATTCGTGTGTCTAATGTGTTTGCAGCATAAACTTCTTTTGTTGTTACATAGTTGGGAAAATCCTGTTGTTTTTGTTGTTAGTTTATTACGGATTACCTTGTCCCCTGAAATGTGGTTACTATCTATGATTTCTTTTAGGTTATTAGGTCTACGTTATGCTAGAAGGCCAGGTTCCTTGAACAATGTTTTTAGGTCTGGTTTGAGATGTAGTATTTCCCAGCGACTTTTGATAATTTGGGATTGTGGAGGCAAAGTGGGGTTGAAAGTGGTTACTAGAGGAATGCGGCTAGATTTATTTTTAATCTTGTACATCAGGGTGTCTTCTCAAGGTGTGGAAATTGCTTTATTTATTTGTTCCCTGATTATGTGTTGTTTATAGCCTCCTGTTGTGAATTTATGCTCCAGATATCAATGTGTTTATTTAATTCTTCATTGTTGGAACATATCCTTCTGTGTAAGTGCTTGTGAATAGGGAAGGTTTGCGTTGAGGTGTTTTGGGTGGGTAGACTTAAAGTGTAGATAGTGGTGGGTGTCGGTGATTTTAGTGTGTAGTGTCGGTTGTAGTTTCCTGTTTTCATCTATGTAAATGCGTGTGTCTAAAAATGTTACTGATATATTTGGATTTTTTATAGTCAAACTTATTTGAGTCGTGCACTGTGTTTAGGGTCATGAGGAATTGGATAAGTGTGTCGTCACTGCCCGTGTATACAAAGAATATATCATCGATATATCTTGCATAGAATACGCAGTCGATACCTATGAGGGGATAGATATGGGTCTCCTCAAATCTTCCCATGAATATTTTAGCATATGAAGGAGCTGCAATGGTGCCCATGGCACAACCTCTTACTTGCAAGTAGTGTGCTCTATTGAAGTTGAAAGTATTCAATGTACAAATATGCTCCATGAGTTTTATGATAACATTTGTGGGGTGTGTCTTGTTTTCTTCTTTTAGTAAGTGCTTCCTGAAGGGCGGTTAGCCCTTCGATGTGTTTAATGTTTGAATAGAGTGACCTTACGTCCACAGTCACTAGAATAGCATTCTCTGGAACTGTTTGTATGTGATTAATTTTGTTTAGTAGATCTGTTGTGTCTCTGATGTAGGATGTTACATCCTTAGCTAGGGGTTGTATGTAATGATCTACGTATTTGAAATTTTTGGTCGTGTGGCAGTTGAATGATGAAATGGCCGGTCTTCCTGGGTTGTTGCTTTTGTGTATTTTAGGGAGGAGATAGAAACGAGCAGGTGTAATGTTTGTGGGTGTAAGTGTTGTGCATGTTTCTTTATCCATTAGATTGTTGCGAAGCGTTAAGTTTAGTGAGCTATTTAATTCTTTTTGGTATTCGGGAAGGAGATCTGTAGGTAAGCTGTTATAGGTTTCTTTGTCGACTAGTTCTTTGTTGGCCTCTTTAATGTATTCTTTGATGCCCCAGATTCCCCAGATCACCAGATTTGTTGGCCTCTTTAATGTATTCTTTGATTCCCCAGTGTAAGCCTAAGTTATCACTGTCATATATATATATATATATATATATATATATATATATATATAACAGTGGTAGCTTAGGCTTACACTGAGCGGTGATATTACGTGCCCTGCTTGAAAGCAATCTTCAGACCTAAAAGAAACAGCTACATATGATCTGAAGAATGCATCCAAATATATATATATATATATATATATATATATATATATATATATATACACACACACACACACACATATATATATATGTATATATATATACACACACACACACACACACACACACACATATATATATATATATATATTATAATTGTTTTTCTAAAAAATATTTATAATATTATGCTCTACTTTGTATAGGGGAATGTTTTGTTAAATATAAAAATAATTACTGAAGAACTTTGGATTATAAATCTGACTATTATTTGAATATATACACACACATATATATATATGTATGTGTGTGTGTGTGTGTGTGTGTGTGTGTGTGTCTGTGTGAAATACTCTCGCTGCAAACTTCAACCAATCATTTCATACCATCCATGATATCAGATGTGTGCTTATATCGTCTTCATTCAACAGCCGAGAAGAAAGACTCAGATCTGTGTTGAAATTTATTTTTGAAATAAATTCAAACAGTGAGTGATTAAACAGTCAAAATGTTAATAGATATTTACTTATAAATCATCCGTTTCCTCCCCTTAAGTTCTAGTATGTACAAAAATCACTCTGTACCCGTCAGCAGACGACAAGTCAGAGTAATGTGCAATAAAGTTTTGGAATATGTTTATACACTGGTTCTAGTTTATTGCCAAAATTGGTATCATTTTGTCGGTTTTGTATTTCTCCAATTTGATTAAGCAGCCTTCTATATATATATATCTCCCTCAATGTGTGTGTATATATATATATATATATATATATATATATATATATATATATATATATATATATATATATATATATATGTGTGTGTGTGTGTGTGTGTGTGTGTGTGTATGTAGGCGTATATATATATATATATATATATATATATTTTAAAAACTTTGGTTTTCAAAAAATCACTTTGTAATTACAACAGGATAATTAATTCAAATTCCCCCAATGAAATTTTTTTCTTCATTTCTCGAGGACGGGGGGGGGGGAGAGCATTTGATAAATTATTCAAATATATAAAAATAAGTCAATCAACATTTTAAATTTATGAAAATTTGAACCCACTCAGAGATATTATCTGTTGTCCACAATGTTGCAGTTTTTGGGGATTCAAGTGTTGATATTCTCTTGATACATTTACCATATAAATATTATATCATGAAAAATTATGCCAATATTAGTTTGGTAATGCCAATCTTATTGTAGAATCTTTGACTTGCCTAATATATTATGTAATGTTGTGCTCGGGGAAATTAACGAAATATTTGTAGGGTCATTCAGTTATTCTGACCTATTTCACTAGATTAAAATTAGAGACACTTAGGTACACTAGCAACACATCGTATTAATCGGTCTGTCCAAATTACGTTTTAGAGCTCTGAGATGCAGATTATTATTTCAAAGTTAACAGAGAATCTGTAATAACACAGCTGAAAACGAAAGTATAAAAACATAAGAAATGCGACGTTATTTCGTAAGATTATCCTGTCTTTGTCACATTTTCTCGTTTCTAATAAGACATATTATAATAGCTACATTTGCCGTCAATACTTGAGTTCAATATACATACATCTCTCTCTCTCTCTCTCTCTCTCTCTTTATATATATATATATATATATATATATATATATATATATATATATATATATATATATATATATATATATATATATATATGAAGAAATGTAGTCTTAAAGTGGGCTATATTTATGGGATAAAGTGCTCAATATCAGAGATAGAGCGTGTGTAAATATAAAAGTGGACATGGAAGTCAGCACTTAGAGGCGACAGTCTGTTTCATGCTAGTGCAATCGTCAGGCAATATATATATATATATATCGTTCGTTTAATGTTTTCTTACGTGAATCTAAGTATTTTTCTGAATGCAAAAATATTATCGTTCAATCCTGAATATAGCAATAAGCAAATTGTTCACTCTAACTCTCTATCTCTCTCACACACACACACTCTCTCTCAATCTCTGCCTCACTTTTATTCACTGTCTCTTCCCATTTATCGCTGTTACTCTCACTATCACTCTTGCACTTTCGCTCTCTCGACATATATGATAATATAATAGATTTTTAATACGATTTATGATAAATGATTTTCCTTGGTTTTAGCTTATGTATCTATGTTATATATATATATAGTGGACAAATTATTTGCGTAAAATATCGCGATCACTTGCATACAGCCAGTGATATGTCTCATCACAGTTGCCTTACTCCCTTTCTTCTCCATGTGTGTGTGCGAGCGGGCGTGCGGGCGTGCGTTTTATGTGTATTTGTGCCCGTGCGTGATTTTGTGTGTGTGTGTGTGTGTGTGTGTGTGCGTGCGTGTGTGTGTGCGCGCGCGCGTGCCTTTGTGTGCGTGTGCTTTTGTTGTGCGCGCGATTTTGTGTGTGTACGCACGCGCCTTTGTGCGTGTGTTTGTGTGTGTATGTTTGTGTGTGTGTGTGTGCATTTGCGTGTATATATATATATATATATATATATATATATATGTATATATATATATATATATATATATATATAATCATTTATTTAAATATTATAACATAAATATGTTATAAAATCACTACAAATATAGCCATTTTGTTTCAACACTCCCAGTGTCTTATCAAGTGATGATGTTGAATGTAGAATAAATGGTTTCTATATATATATATATATATATATATATATATATATATATATATATATATATATATATATATATATGTGCGTGTGCGAGGGTGTTTGCGTGTCCGTGTGTGACTCTGCCTGTCTGTACGTGGATGTGTATATGTATGTACCTGCGTATTTGTATATATTTTATTAAACACAAATTTCTGCCATTTATATTATTATATTTAACTGTTATGCAAAGGCCGGTGGGCGTCAATTCACACTGCTTTGCGAAATAAAAACTATATATATATATATATATATATATATATATATATATATATATATATATATATATATATATATATATATATACAATTTTAAACACTCGTATCCACGAAAACAAAGTTTCATGTAATAAGAAATATAACCAATAAAATTATATTATAATTTTGATGTGCTTTCCTCTTGGTACATCGGCTTCACGAATTTAACCACAGTACTAGATGGGCAGCTATGTCTCATAAGTCCACTGTGGAAATGCCTAGTTATAACCTTAAGTTCTGTGTTAATAATTTCTTTCACAACTCTCTTATATCCATGCAGTCAGTACGCCAGAAAATAAACCTCGTCAGTGCAGTTGCCGTGAAAATGTTTGTCGAAAACACAGAGGGAATCCACGTCACGTCGGTGAGAAAGTGACTGAAGCCGAGATGCCATGTCAGGACCGATGTCATTACAGATCCTGGTATTTTCTAGAACTTGAAGATGAACCAAGGATAAAATAAACTTCGAAATATTTTATTACAAGACATTTTATTAGAAACATTCTATGCGTCCCAAATCATAGAACAAATCATGTGATACATATTCGAATAATAGTACTATGAACTTATATAACTGTCTGAGAACAGTAATAATATATACACAGTGGATAAAGGCATTGGTTAGATCCAGTGACAAGACCCAAAGAGTTGTGAGTTCAATATCTGGTTAAAGCAGTCGAGAAATTGGAGAGGTGAATTATCAGGAGATAACTGATAATTGACATCCATTAAACATGGCACGTGGAACTAGACCAGTCTACCCCAGCGAGCGAAATGAATTGGACATTCCAACAACCTGAAGAAGACCGGAGCGTACAACGGTCGTTACGTTGTGATAAATATGGCAAGGAAGATCAGAACAATAGTCCGAACAAAATTAATTAGAGTAATAAGATGTTTCAATTACTTCAACATATCTACGGCAGCACGACTTGAATAATTTGTTAGATAGTTTAAGTGTATTTTCTCCCCATGTCCCTGTAGTTTCTACCTTAAATCTGTCACTGTGATCGCTATACTTACCCCAATATTATCGCTAATGAACTTTCAAAGATTTTCAATTTTATTTAAAACTATCTTAAAATCTACCCTATCAGGTGGCATTTAATCATGCTCATGAGGGTAGATCTTGATTGCGCCTTCGCCTTGTTCAGGATTTTGAGAGTCCCTAAGTATTTGCATATACTCAGCAGTGCGATCACTTCTGACAGCCGTTTGATCTGGGTTTTCAGTTGCACGGGACGTTCTTTTCCTCGCTATAGACTTGGCTCTTTTGATTGCAATCTTCTCCTCTGTTGGCGAAGATTTATTTTACGAGGCATACAGCTGCCGTATGCGATAGGCAACAATAAACTACAGAAGAACTCAAAATTGATCGTTACATTTAAGTATTGAATTAATGTTTAAGTTTACCTTTTAAAAGTTCCACAATAATTCTTCTGCCGCCAGTTAATTTAAAGACAACTTGATGTCCGTAGGTTCTTATTTTCGCTATATTTTTTAAAATTTATTTCCTAGTTGACGTTCGCTGACTTTCGCAGTTAATTTCAATTATTCTCAAATTTATTTCCAAGTTATAAAATTTTTTATCGTAAAAAAATTTAATCATAAAAAAACACGTAAAAATTCTCCGAAAACAATCGCATTGATAAAAACTTGGGAATCCAAAATTTCATAATTTAGGGTCCGGATTCAGCTCGAAATGTTTTTAATTTGCTTACGGTGGGGTTGGCAGATTGTGAAATGGTATATGTTGGACTACGGTCTCTGGGAGTACAATTGAAAAAGTGTGATACACTAAAATTTGCATTTATTTAGTCTTTAGGTGTGTGGTCATACTAGAAAAACGGCGTTGAAAAATGACGTTTCTTTGTTTTTTTTCTATAGATGAAAGCATAACATGTGTTTAGTTATATCCTTATGCACTGCAGGCATGAAACAGATTGATTTGGTCGAAAACCAGCTATAGTGAACTTCTGATAAATCATTAATCTACGAGAATTTAACTGATATTTCCATACATTTCCGAAGCAATCTCTCATCTTTACGCCATCTCACATGCAGCCTGCTTTCTGAACCAACCATATTAATCTGAACTTCATCACTTAATAACACTCTTACTTCATTTTTACCTGATCAAACCACGTTAGAAATTTAGAACTTCTTGCTGACAAGATGTCTAATGGCGGAAGAATGAATACAAAACTATGCTTTACATAAACGACGCGATTATTCCACACCATATTCTTCAGTTACTTTTCGCGTAATGCCCGTTTCTTTCTTTTTCCTCTTCCTCCTATCCCTTGTAACTTTCAATAAGTTGCGTCCTCCAGACCACGTTCTGTCATCCACTTGCTTAAGCCTGGTAGGTATGTCATGCATTGCTTTCTCTAGTCGCTCTTCTCTCTATTCGACCTGTGAGTATAAGAGTCTCCAAGCGCTTCTTTTTCATTACGTGTCCCAGAAACTTCAGCTGTCTTTTCCTGATGTTAGGTGTAAGCCACCTCCTTTTTTGAAACCAGTATATTATATTATTATATCTTCTTTTTATGTCCCGTGTCCTTTCAGGACGTAAGCGACATGGCTCTCCACTTCCGCCTATCCCTTGTAGCTCTCAATAATTTTCGTCCCTCTGACACCTCCTTCAGACCACGCCAGGTATATCGTGTGTTGCTTTCCCTTATCTCTCTTTCCATCTATTCAACATGTGAGTATCAGATTCTCCATGCTCTCTTTTCGCATTACGTGTCCCAGAAATTTTAACTGCCTCTTCCTGATATTAAGTATAAGCTTACTGCTTGTTTGCATCCTCTCCAGAACAGCATCGCTACTCACACGCTCGTCCGCTACTGTGTCCAAAAAGACCAAACCCAGAGAGGATTAGAAAAGCACAATTCTGTCCAACGTGAACTCCCGGCTTGTTTGAAGGATTTAGACCAAATATATCGCCATAAAGCTTTAACATTTTATAAATTACACTCTTGCATGTTTAGCCGGTATAGTCTTAATGCGGTAATCAGGCGGCTGAGTATTTCTTCAAGTATAAATCTACTTGTCATCGTGATAGCGTAGGACACAAGACGACGAGGATAAAATATTTGTTTACATTGAAAACCTGTCATATTTCGTCTCGAAGTATGTTTTATTTCAAATCCACCATACTTATAAACGACATAACCATCAAATTTGTGATGCTATGCCTTTTTGTGATAAGCCATTTTTTCTATGACTTTTTATACGTAGAACTTTTTTTATGCACATTTACTCGAGTTTAGAAGTCTATAAGTATATGTACTGCAATTTTTCTCACGATAGACTCAGTACAATACGCGACGAATTGGGACGTCAGAAAGAAATTGTGATATTAAAGGGGACTGTTGTATCGAACATTGTGTATGTAAAGATTTGGTGAAAGGAAAAGCTATCATATGACTGGATAAGCGATTGTGAATAGCTAAGTTAAATGATTGATAATCAACCTCCTTTCTCCTATTCTTACTCCTTGCATCAGATTTGATCTGTTTCATTTTCGGTCTCTGTTAGAGACTGTATCTACATACACACTATCACACATGCATGGCTCTAGATATTATATTCTGGGTGTATTATTATATATATAATCCTGAATATATGCTCATTATTTGATTGTGAACAGGAGATAGGTTTATTAGAAGAAAGTTAATTAAAAATTTTAATCACGAAGAATAGTTTGATCATAAAAGTTTTTAAAAAAATATCAAGAAATGGAGCTTTCTTTGAATTATTTAATATGTTCAGAAAAAGTGCATTACAAAATCATTAAGCTCATAAACATTTATAAAAAAAAATTCAATCAAATACCATGAGTCTGCTTTCTAAAGATGCTTTCATTGTTGTCTATTATAAACTTTATCACTTTTAGTCATTATTAAAAACGTATTTAATTAACTTTCACTTAATAGACATAGTTGCAATTAAAAACAAAACATGTAAAAATCGTAAAACAGTTAATAAAGTCTCTATCAGAATGGATGTCTCATTATATATGCTAGCATATTGTTATTATGATATTTGGTCTTTTAGTCACATTTGGGATGTGGTTAAGCTGGGAACTCACACACACACACACACACACACACATACAGACACACATATTATGAAATGGACAAAGTCCGACAATTATTTTAAGACGTTTTTTATGTTTCTACATTCTTTGTATAGAT
>OZ038495.1:30524877-30569877 GCA_964036315.1 Acanthosepion esculentum | reverse complement strand
TAAAATGTGGTGGGTCTTTTATGAATTATTATTTTATTTTGTTTATTTAAATTTAATATATGATATATACTGCTGTTTAGTCGGCGTTATCAACATCTTGGATGAATATTAAACATTCTTTTCATTTCTAAACACATGTTGCATTAACTGGTTTCTTAAAAGAGCCTTTTTGTTATCAATTGCAAAAAAATATATGTTAAATGTATGTATACGTTTGATTATATTCCTACTCCTCTCCTAGCTTCTCAGGAAATTGAACAAGTTACATTTGTTTTATAATTACGAGACATGATTGCCACCTGCTTATATTTTATATTAATTTCTTGTCTGCCACTCATGACCTGGTCTAGTATTATATTTCAATCCATATGTTCATTGACCAAAATTCCCCCTTTTTTAGCGTAAGTCTGACACCTAACTGGTTAATCAGGTTAAACCCACAAGCCTAAAATTTGTTTTGTTGTTTTCTGCTTTTGAAATTTAAAGATAAGAGGGAGCACAATTTGAGTGCTTTTTATTTTAATCATGTAATAAATAATATTAAACTCTATTCTGTATTGAGACCTTTTTTCAAAAAAATTAATACTACTGTGAAATTGTACCCAATTTGTCCTTATCCCATTGGGCCCTTTGATAGCGGGTAATGCATATATCTTGTATATAATGTATTACAAGCTACCCTTTCTTCTTAGCGAATGCTGATGGCCTAGGCGTGAGAGTCGATCGGGTTTCGTCCCCAGCTTGAAAAAATCGCATGTCTAGACACACTGATGAGCTGTGATACAGTGAAAGTCTGCGGCGAACTCTCTCTCTCTCTCTCTCTCTCTCTCTATATATATATATATATATATATATATATATATATATATATATATATATATATATTATTGGTCACATATGACTTAGGCCAATAAACAGTCGTATGAAAAGAGTGTCAAATACACGTATAAATAAAATAAATGAAAGATTTAACATGCAGATCTTTTAAATTTGGAAAGTATTAAGATATCAGCCGATCACGGTCCCTTGGTTTCAACATTTCTGTATGTTCAGGTTGAAATCAAGATATCGTTATCAGCTGATCTCCTAATTTTAATTGTTTCTCTCCGTAATATAGACATTTATTTTGGTTATCACAAGAATCATTTGTGTGGTATTTATATAATAACGGTGAAATCAATGCGCATGCTTTGACAGATATTGCCCGAGTAAATAACCAGTCATCTTTGAGGTTTCTTAAGGTGACTTGTCGTATGCAGTGTGACAAGTTGCCTGTCCACTATTCTTGTCTCATTCCGAATGTTTCGGCAAATAACAAATCCCCCGAATAGTCGCCACTCCTGCTGTCACGATTTGGCTGCCAGTGACTCCTGACATTTTAAAAAAAGTTAAACTCGCTTCAGAAAAGGAGATTTCCTACAGTTCATGAGGTCAAGGAAAATGCATCGAGGCCAGTGAAGGTGACATTTAAATAGAACAGGGTAAATCTTTGAAAACGAAAGTGTTGGTGGTGGGGGTTGCACTGGGCTACGTGTGTGAAGTCTCCTAGAATGTAGTTCTGTGCATGGGATTTAAAAGTCATGTCAGTATTAAATACTTGTATATTTTTTTCAGGGAAATCTCTTATAATAAAGTAACCATTCATTAAATTGTCTTTACATAGAAAGAAATATTTCCAGAGGAAAGATATTAAACAATTTATGTACAAATTCTACATGAAAGCAGGAAAGTGGTACAGAGAATAGAAAAATGTTATCAAAAATCTTCTGTTAATTTTCAACTAAATTGCATAAATTAAAACCTGCGCATCCAAAGCATGCAAATAATAATAATAATAATAATAATAATAATAATAATAATAATAATAATAATAATAAGTTCAAAATGGAGTTTCAAATGGATGCAGAAATACAAATAAAGCACAATATACCGATTGAAACTGCAGATTACATAAAAAAGAAAGCAAAAACAAATGTAACCGACCAGATACAGAAACAATGGCAAGATAAACCGCTCCATGGCCAATACTCTGCCCGTACCAAACAAGCAAACGTAGACAAAACCCGTACACATCAGTGGCAACGTAGTGCAGGGTTAAAAGCTGAAACGGAAGGTTTTATCCTTACTGCACAGGAGCAGTGCCTGCGAACTAGAAATTATCAAGCACACATACTAAAATATAATGCTAGCCCAAAATGCAGGTTCTGTGATAATTACCCAGAAACAATCGATCATCTTGTATCAGGTTGCACGGTATTTGCACCCACTGAATATAAAACCCGGCATGAAAGTGTTGGTCAATATCTGCACTGGAAAATCTGTAACTTCTACGGGAAGGAAACTGGAAGAAATTGGTATGAACACCACCTAGACCCGATTACGGAGATAGGACCTGTTACAATTTTATGGGACTACACAATACACACAGACAGAACAATCAAAGCTAACCGCCGAGACATTGTTGTTACAGACCGAAACCAAAAAAATTCCTCCTTATTGATATGGCAGTACCTGCAGACTGCAATGCATCTATCAAGATCTTCAAAACGCTATCTAAATACAAGGACCTTGAAATCGAAATCTCAAAAATGTGGCACATGGGAACATCAACATCGTTGTAGTTGGAGCCATCGGACTGGTTGGAAAGATTGCAGTAGACTAACTGTAGTGATTCCTGGAAGCCCATGCCTTAAAGAAATACAAACAATTGGTCTCACGCGTACAGCCCACACCGTACGAAGGGCTTTATCTATGTAAAATGTTTTGTTTTATTTTCCTGTGGGAAAAGTCATGATGAAATTTCTAACCTTAGGTCCCTGGGTGGGACCCGGAAGGTAATGAGTACACCTCAGAAATCAAAGGAAATAACAATAACATTAATAATAATAATAATAATAATAATAATAATAATAATAATAGAAAGAAATGAACCTATATTAGTGCTAATATTCGTAATGAGGAAACATTCGGTATTCATTGAGCATCTCGTACTGCTTTAGTTTTAAATTTATAAAATCTTTCTTTAAAAAAAAAGTTTTCAGGAAAATATTTTTCACAAGGATAATAACTAATTACATTGGTCAACAAAAGAAAATTGAAATGGTGTCGAGATACCAAACATCCTTTTTAGCTAACTTGAGGGCGCCGAATGTGAAAATGACCCAATGACCTTACATTTTTTTGTAAGCTACCGTTTTTGCTGTACAAAATGCCTCATTTTTGGAGAAACAAAATCATTTTTTCATTTGTTTTCTGTATATATGATATTGATCGATGGCAATATTTCTAAAAATAAAATCGTAGAAACCTATCAATTCGTATTTAAACCAACAAATATTGGTCTGCTTATTGATTGCAGATAACTGACAATTATTTTTAAAGACTTAGGGTTTGATTGATAACAATACCCTAAGTCTTTAAAAATAATACAACTGAATATACTAAAGCCAACATTATTTTAATCAAACTAACAGCAGAAACAAAACCCTCCTGAACATAAGAACTATGATAAAACATATCTCATTCTTGATGGTCTGTCATGTTATTTATGTCCGTTTTCATACTCCAGCCGTATCATGTACAATGGAATAGGTACATTGAATTGGGATGTCTTTAGTTGTAGTTGTTTTTACCAGCGGTGAAAACGAAATGCCTCGATGTGTTTGGTTTCCTTCCGTAATGAATGGATAAAAATGATGGAATAGATTTATGAATATCAAACAGAAGATTTTAGGGTTTCATTTTTTTTTATGTCACCTTAATTATCAGCTATACTAAAATGTATTACTGGTAAAGATTATCAGTTGATTTGAATTTTGGCGATATATTGGATAAAATCGGTACTTCTGTTTTTAATTCTTGACTCAAAAACACTTCTTCCTTATATAAATAGTTCATTTCAGGTGGCTGACATAGAATTCCCGGCATACCTGAATACTGATGCGTTTCCACGACCTGTATTAACTAAATTTTGCGATCAGCCAAGATCGTAAATTGATCTTTTTTCCAAAAAGAGCAATTTCCGTACAGAGAAATGGTAACTAACCATGAAAAACTAAGGTCTTTTTCAGAATCAGCACCATCAAATTAGCTAAAAAACGTGTTTTGTTTCTTGGTTCCCCAAAAAATCTTATTGTTATTCTTTCCATTATTATTGGGGTTTCCTTTCCTTTGATTTATTGTGGAATGCTAACATTTAATTAAGCCATTATTTTCTCTTCGAATAATTAACTATTTATAGTCCTATCCATTTTAGTTAATTCTCTTCTGTGTACTTAAGTGATGTGGTTGATATTATTTGACATGGTTATTTGTTTTTAATTCAGTAGCGTCGGCCTACAAAGTTCGAAAATTATAGCTCTCCCTAAGAGCTAGATACTTCATTCGCTTGAATCTAAGAAAACGGTTGTATACGGCTGACAAATTAGATATTTCTAAACGAGTCTAGCGCTATGCATAGCATCCATATGATAATATCTTCTGACGAGGCTATTTAAAAACATGATCCTAGATTTCATGTTAAGGTATTGTAGCAATATGCGGTTTGGGAAAAAACTTTCTCTAGTACAACATATTCTATATTCTATTTCCTTATCACCTTTACTATTTATTTCATAACTAATCCATACTCCGAGTTATCTGAAAGGTTTTCTATTTGCTAATCTCATATTCTTAATTTCGACGATGGATTTATTGTAGATGATATCACTGCTTTCATTCGAATTCCAGATCATAATTTCTGTTTATCTTGCTTCCTATTTCTTGGAAAACGTGGTAGAGGATTCTTTTCTTGAAGACCGTCCTTATCATTCTATTAGTAGATTTCTTCGGGTGTGTGATATGAAATGCTTAAATGATCAGTGCCCATCTCATTAAATCTGTGCTTGTATATGCGCAGGAAAAGATTGAATATGTTGGGACTCTCGTTTCGTTCTTGTACTCCTGATGAGGAGGATACTTCATCGTTGACCTGTCTGTACCAGCAAACAGAAGGTGAAATCTAAAACATAACAGGACGAATGATTAGTAAAATAACAAGATTAATACAGAAACATAAATCAAACGATCTGAGGAAACTTGCTGTCACAGGTTTCCGACCGATAACGATCCAAACACCTGATACGACACAAGCAAATGAAAAAATATTACATCAAAATTATCCCAAAATCCCAACTGTTATCCGTGAGGGAAGAAATGAAACGCTGTACCATACAATAATCGAATGTGAAAAATTAGTTTAGAATGTGTTGGAAATAGGAGTGAGTAAAAACTGTTTCCAATGAGATTCCTGCAAAATAAATGGATTTGAACATGGAACCCAATAGCACAAACGAATTATATTCTTTAAAAAAAATGTGTAATTGTGATCGAATATCAAAGAAAAACATCCAACTGTATAAATACAGCAATTTAAAGTTTGTGAAAAAGTTGCAAATTTTTGGAATAAGATCATATTCTGTATTCATTTTTATTACTTTTCTTGGGACCCTTCTGAAGTGCCTTGCAAAATGATTAAAACTAAGAAGCCCATAGTGAATTGAAGCCCTCGAAATGCCACTATTATTCGAATGTATAGTAATACTAACACGAGACCGAAGAATTAATTAGTTAACTATTTTAGCTTAGTGGCATATCAACCGTATTGGATATTTAATGCCGGAATCTAAATATGAAAATTCAAACATTATAATTAATTCTAGTGTGACATTTCATAATTAAAGTATATTTACTTTTAAACAAAACAAAATTTTATAAATCAAATGAAGAGGAAAAATGTGTTTCTCCTAAAAAATAAGGAAATTATTAAAACATTTCTTAATAATTTATGTCATGTCTTCAATTTTGCTATAGAATGCACCCATGGCCATTTTGATAGAGAAATCGATTACTTGTCATTTTATTATAGATATTTTATACTTTTCTACAGTTTCAATTTTTGTTTGGGGGTTTCTTTATTTACGCTATATTCGTTGGGACCCTCAAATGCTACCATTCCGGGTTAGGACGAACCTGGGAACAATTGCAATTAATAAGGTGTTCCAACATTCTCAACCCCCAATCTCCCGTCAGAAGCCTTCCTGCGGGGTGTAGTTTATAGTAATATCGAGGACTAACGATGTATTCAGAATATTTTCTCTGACGTTATCTTCAAAGAGAGATAAAAGACACTCCTGGTATGAATAGCGAACATTCATAACAAAATAATCATAGCAATCATTAATTATCATTAATAGTAATTATGAAAAAATCTTTATCGGTTAATGGTAGCAAATTGGCTCTTATGTAATGCCTCAAGCATGATATCTTAGTGAGAGTCATAGACTATTAACTCTGGCAAATAGTAAGGAACGGCCATGAAATTATCTAGTATAAACTCAGTTGATAAAATTAAAAGATAACCTGAGACTTTGATATGTTGACCCATAGATTCAAGCGTAAAGAACGGACCAACACATCGTAAATGAGGCAGTGAGAATCTGCCACATAATGGATACAGCTACATCAATAATTTGAAGTTGATTTCGAAAATTATCAGGACCTTGCACGAGAAATGAGAAAAGTGGAACAAAAAGGCAAGAGTCAGAATTGCCTAGCAACAATTTTGGATGTGCTATAAATCTGGAAATGTATTGAAAATTTCCACTGTAGCTTCAGTCATTATAGTGAACTCAGAATGATACTAAATATATGAACTGACTGTCAGTCAAGATAACCATCAGATTGCTTGCATGAAGATTCGAACACATAGAATGTAATCATAATACTACCGATACTTTTCTAGTATCCTCTTGATAGGATTGGAAATAATTCCAGAGTGACAGAGAGAGGGAAAGAAATAGTAAATGAGAGATAGAATGAGACTGGGAGTGCGTGTATGTAGGGGTGCAAAAACGTGAGAAATACAAGTGGCATGTAGATAAAGATGAGTAGAAAACAAAGAGAACAAATTGAAGAGAATTTTTAGAGTAAATTTAAAAACAAAAACAGTCCGGTTCCTATTTCTCCGGGTCTTTTTAACAGGAGTAGGGGTTGATCCCTTGTTTCCTGTTTAGGATTGGGTTTCCGGTTCTCTCTAAAGTCCATTCTTTCTCTTTCACTTCCGGTTACCCCTAGCGTCTTGGTGGCGTTATCCTCTTGCTTGAGTCATGTCTGTTACTCTTTAATACACTACCTCGAGTGGCTCTTGGGCCTTGTACAGAGTGAACACCATTGTAAGTGTAGTGCAACACGCATTTCAATCTTCGGAGATTTATCCACTAGTAAAAACAGCAAGTTGTTTGTCATTGATTTGCGAATGAAAAACTAATCTGCGCTGAAATATATTTTTACCCAAAAATGACTGTCTTGTTGATTTGAAATAACACGTGATGGAATTTAATTTGAAATGTCCAGTTTTATTTGAATCGTCCAGTTTTATTTAAATTACCCAGATTTATTTTAATAACAGCGTGAGAAAAGATAATAACATTTGAATAAATTAATCAGATGATAATTACACAAATAAAAGGAAGAAGTGAAAGCTGAGCTTCTAGGAGACGGGAGAAGGTGATGAACTATTTAAGTATCTGCTAAAAGCACATTTTTAAAAACAGAGACAAAAAAATCACAGCCGCATATGAATAGTGACTATAAAATGTTTCTTTAAAAATGCCATTCACCTTCAAGACGTAAGGAATTATATCTGTTCAGGGCACCTTTCAATTAATATATGTAAATAACATTCCGTCAGTTATGCGTCATGCGTGATACACGATACATGACTGAAGAGGTAGATTTTTCCCCCGCAGTAGGTTGCAATTTCTTTCCGCAGTAGAACAATTGCCATCCAAGGCTAAAGGTCTGTCCTGCTATTTACCCATACCTGATGGGAAAAGAAGAAGATTCATAACTTTCCCAAGGGTATTAGCACGTAAATGAATGTAATGGATTTGAGTGTAATTCGGACTCTGCTCGGCCGATTCCTCAATCCGAGCCGCTCCACAAAGCCCATTTTGTGAATTATAGTTGATTAGTTTTCTGTGATTAAAGAGTGCTCTACAGAAGATTAGTAAGAAAAGAGGCAACTATTGTATGGGAACCCTAGATTATAAATGCGAAGTGTACCAGGCAATCTTGAATGAGTTTTAACTTATCCTACCGATTCCATTTCCCGCCACCCACACATCCTTTGATACGTTTACTATTATATATGTTTGTTGTATTTAATCATTTCACTCTAAGCAAGGCAATAAAGCTACAAAGGTGTAAGAGATTACTGAGTGTGAAAGAATATGAAAAAAAGAAAAACATTAAAAGAACAAGAATAAAAAAGACAAAATATAAAGATTGACAATTAAATTGCATATAAATTCATTTAAATTGCATTTAAATATTTTAAGATCAAAATTTGACTGGAAAACAGGAGACCATTCTACAAGGAAGAAGTGAAAGAGAATAAAATGTCAGCATAGAACTTAC
Organism: Acanthosepion esculentum; assembly: GCA_964036315.1. Classification (NCBI taxonomy): domain Eukaryota; kingdom Metazoa; phylum Mollusca; class Cephalopoda; order Sepiida; family Sepiidae; genus Acanthosepion; species Acanthosepion esculentum. The sequence continues at coordinate 30,561,420 of OZ038495.1, read as the reverse complement.
GGTTACATCTAGCAAATCAAATCTAATATGGTGATACCTAATTTCCAATCTAGTACTACGCTTAAATTCGTAAAGTCGTGGTACCAAAGAGAAAAGCTCATCAAAACAATTATTATGAAATGTTTATAAAAGACAGTGAAGCTACCTTACGCCTGAGGAAAAGTAACTGAAGCTGATATGCCATGTTAGAACCGATAACATTGTAGATTCCTCTTTGGATTTTATCAAGAATTTCCAAATATATAGCATCTGGGTGCAATATTTAATGCATGGATGAATTTTGTAGATTTATATAAGTGTAATATAGATTTTGGCGAGAAGACTTGTCTGGCACGACATAGCGAACAAATTTTCCGAGAAACAAAGCTAAAAATTGATTTAATATAATCTTTCCACTTACAAAACATAATGTTGCTGAACAATTAAAAAGTTTTTAGAAGGAGACAGAAACGGGAATAAAAGAAACACTCCGGTCATTTAAGAAGACACCTTTAAGAAATTATAGATTAACCTTCAAAGATATAACTGAGAAGAACATAAAGGAATACATAAAGGTTATTTTTATTATTACTGAGTGAGATCGCATCACTCCAGTAAAGTGATGGTGGGATGGAAATATAAGAAGCCCAATATACCCTGTATCAAAAAAGTATACCAGATTCATGCCTCACAGCCAAACTCAGCATATCTCTATCTATAAAAGGTAGGATGTGTGTGTGTGTGTGTGCGTGTGTGTGTAACGAATGGACGGGCGCAATTTGCGACGGATTTTCACTAAAATTTACATGCAGATTCTCCAACTTAGTCAAGACCGAGATTGCATTTCCCAACTCCCATCGATAGTGGAAATAATCGATTTTTTCATGCTTCTACGGCAGTTTTCTTGTAGTTTGCGGGCATCTTCTACTGGCCAGACTGAGAGCCTATAGCTGGCTGCCACGAAAAAGCAGGAAGAGTCTATTGGCCAGCCTGAGAGCCAACAGCTGACTGACAAGAATGTTAACAGCTGACTGACAAGCATGCAAAAATAATCGATAGCTGCATTCCTCACAAGTGGGAAAAATTTAAATCTGCATGGCACTTTACTCCAATTGGCTCATTCGCTTGCTTAAACTCAACGTTGATTCTGATTCCGCAGAACTAGGTTGGGTGTGAAAAAGTATTTGTTGTTAACATTCTTTTTTCATTCGGTTTTTCCATTTACGCGTCCTTTTTTAAAGCTGAACGTTTTGTGTTCATTTTGTTTAGTTCTTTTTTCGTAAAATATTGAATGTTTAGTATAAAGCTTAGAAAAAATTCGCAGTGTGAGATAGGCAAGAAGTAAGGTATGTAGCAACATTAGCACGGCAAAGGGCACTCCTTTAAAGGCAAGGAAGGGCAAAAATATTTTAAGTCAAGTGATAGCGATTGCTGTATGAGTCGTAGGATTTTTGAATCAAGCACGGGCAACGCCGGGCCATGCTGCTAGTGATTTAATAAGGTTAATGCGTAATATTTTAGGTGGTAGGGCCAATTTTAACGCATTAAAGTTTTGGCAACCCAATCTCCACAGGCGGATACAGTTGTCAGTTAATTGCGAGTATCGAGATGTAACCCCAAATAATAAGTCAGGGACTGATGAATCGAAGTGCCAAGTTCGAATTCCAGTCGAGTCCATTACATTTACTTACGTGCTAATACCCTTGGGAAATGTATGAATCCTTTTATTTCTCTCCAGCCCCCCAGCTATGGGTAAATAGCAGGACAGACCGGTTCTATAGCCATGGATGGCAACTGGTATACCACATAAATAACTGGCAACCTACTACGGGAAAAAATTATGCCTTGTCATTCATGCATCGAAAGCTAGATGATTGCCTAAGCGTGTATCACGCATGACACATAACTGACTATCTATGATAGTGATGATATCTGACTATAGTATATCCATCATATCATAAACGAATGGAGTAAATTATCATAGAAAGAATGAAAAGAAAGATATGATAAACCAGTGGCGTATTTACAAACAGCTCTTGTCTTACGAATCTAAAACATAATATTACAGAATCTTGCGATTAAAACCGATTCTGCAATTCAAACCTAGAATTGCCGTCAATGGGAAATAATTTTTCATATTTTGAATTTTGTTCTTCCCGCGGGCCAGAGATTAAATTGAACGAAATTGGATAACGATAACATTATCTGGACTCAGGAAGAACATGAAGAAAACATGCAGATTAAAGAAAGAGATGACTAAAAATCAATGCATATATTAGGAGCTAACAACCTACTCAATAGACCTAGTGTAGAGATAAATAACATCTGCCAGCCTCTGATTCAACGAGAAAGAACGAAAGGAAAAGAAACACTCAAAAAGTTCGACTGCCTCTGTCAGGACAGTCGTGCTATGCCGTTTTAGTACAGACGTCAGTTATAAGACTGCATAAATTCATCATTAGATTTTCCAAAGAGTTTCAAGCGTTATTTAAAAATAGGTGGTTTCCTAGCAATGACGAGTTCAATCAATGAGTCTGAGTGTGATGACAAATCAGATAATCTGATTTTCTAGAAGAATCATACTGGTGATATAAAAAAGGAATGAAACGGATGAGAATTAGCTGAAATTAAATATAATTTAGGTATAGAAACCATATATATATATATCTGTGGATTGTATAAGGGTTTTCTTACAAAATTGGAAGAAATCTACTCCGTATGAGGAAAGATGTCTGAAGAAAACTGGAGGGTGCAAACTTAGAAACACCATAATTGTAAACAGATAAGAACATGATAGTCTGACTAGGAGAGGATATAATAACGATTCTCATGGAAGAACTTCCAATAAAAATTATGAGAGTGACAGTTCTGAAGCAAGTGATAGTCGGTGATAAAAATGAAAGAACTTGTAATCAAAAGGCGGTGTGAAAACATAATGTGGAATACCGAGGAGAGTTCTGGAGTATTATAATTTTTTTGTGTGAGTCTACGTCTACGAGATAACTGGTGCATCAATAATATTAGAATCGATAAGTATAGATACACATAATAGGTTTTATTTTCCTTTTCAATTTCCTCGGGTATTCAAAGATATTATTATATATCATATTAATTCATTATATATATATATATGTATATATATATATATATATATATATATATATGCATACATTTTGTTTTTATATACTTTTATATATTTTCATATATATACATTTATATATATATTATTTTTATATATTTTCATATATATATATATTATTTTTATATATTTTTTATATATATTTATATTTTTATGTATTTTTATATAGTTTCATATTTTTTATTTATTTATATATATATTTATATGCTTATGTATTTATATATATATATATATTTATATATTTTCATATACATATATATATATATAAATATTATTTTCATATATTTTCATATATTTATATTTTTATATAGTTTTATATAGTTTTATATATTTATTTATGTTTATATATATATATTTATATATATATATTTATATTTTTATACTTTTATATATTTATATATAATTATTTTATATATATATATTTTATAAATTGATATATTTACAATGATCTATTTTTATGTCTATGACTGTTTTCTGTCTATTAGAAATGCGAAAACGAATTTTTGGTTCTATGTCTCATTTAAAAAAAAAGATGTTTGATACATTATTTGTAGAATCTACAACCATGCAAGAACATCTTTATCTTTGTCTCTCTCTCTCTCTTTCTATACATATATATATATATATATATATATATATATATATACACATACATATATATATATATACATACATATATATATATATATATATATATATATATATATATATATATATATATATATATAGTGTGTGTGTGTGTGTGTCTGTACATGTTTTATTCTGTGTGTGTATGGCCGTGCGAAAAAGTGCAAAGGGAAAGAACGGATGTAGCTGAGCACACAGATTCCTATTTTGGTTGTAAATTTACTGACGTAAATCTAAAGAGATAAAGAATTTTGAGAAACCAAATCGCTGCTTCCAGATTTCTTTTCCTTTATCAAACAATTTCCCACCTGATAGATATTTCCAGCGCAGATAAAAATGCCATATTTTTGCTCCGGCTTCTTTGATATCTCGTTTGACAGGTGCTCCTCTTGATCCAATTTTCTATCGAAAGTCGCTTTTAGCGATCCAAACACTAGTAGTTGTATAACAGGACTGAGAATTATCGCTTTACAAAAATGGAGAAACAATTTTTGATAAAAAAAAAATACATTTAAAATATAGAAGATATTACATGAACAGTTTTATTTTTGTTATTTTTCTTCCTTTTTTTTTGTTTTAGAAAATTACTTGTACACTAAACTTATTTCGTTCACAATTGCAAAATCCCAAGCTTATCGGTAGTTCGTTTTCCCATCTGGGAACTTTGTCGGTTTTCTCGGAAACACGAATTTTGTTACAGATAAGGCATTTAGACGTAACAGATCCAAAAATCAATCTTGGCGTATATTGTTGTTCATATTATATAGTTTCCATTGCTGTACAGTAGTGTGCAGTTAATATGTAATCACACACGCATCAAGGGTGAGGCTGAAATACATCCAATATTTTAAAAGTTGAAAAAAAAAAAACAACAACAACAACAACAAGTAAATGCTATTAAAATAACTTATTTCACTGTTGCTTAAACAAATGACTACATTTTTTAGTTACTTGGCTTTTGAAAAAAAGTAACATCCCCCAAATGGTGGTCGCTAATCGCCATACACTGTTGTAGAGGATTTCTAATATTTTCCATCAGCCGGAATTTCGAGGTTTTCCAGTTGAACTTATAACCCTGAAAATTTCAACCAATAGTAATCTCGGTTTTCTTTCCGGAAGAGCATCATTCCGACGTCACATGAATTTAGCACGAAAAGCTCTCTGTGTTGCAATTAAAGATTCACCAGCCTTAAATAAAACGATTCAAAAATAATCATGCGGTCACAGCCATGACTGCAATTGAAAGAAATGGGAGAACATTAGCTAGATGAAAACAACATTGCAAATTACCTAGGTTTCCTAGCACCGCACAGGTAACAGTTTGAATAGTGGACTATATAATTCATCTGCATCCTGTAAAAGAGACACTCCAAGAATAATGCTTGAAAACTGAGTTTCACGGAAACTGCCACATTTACAGTAGCAGAATAATCTGACAATGTGAAGGCGCAGTGTAGATGACTGACTGCCGATCAACATTTGCTCTAAGAAGGGACAGATATTTTCCGATGGAAGAATGTGACGATATTAGGTGTGGTACATTCCGTATTAATTTGCAAAGTCGTTTACCGGTCTACCCAGCATCAAAACTAACGACATTGCTGTACAGACGAATTATAACAGAAGACTACATCTCTCATACATAACACACTATTTATTCAATTCTGGATTTCATCAATTGAGGTTGGTTAGTGTGTGTTTAACTTTGGGATGTTAATCCGAACATTCATTCTACTGTCTCGCCAGGATGTACGAGATGTTCCTCCTCTTCACTTTCACGTCGGTGTTTATGTATCTTCCGGACATTGGCCGTCCCGCATATGTATATTTCGAGTGCAGCTGAGTCGATAACCTATTCAGATGTCGAATGCAGCCACTGACATCCTCTGAAGGCGGAATCGGTATCTAGCGATACTAGGTCTTTCAGGTGACCCCGCTGATGCATCTTCTCTCTCATTTGCTCAGATATAACACGGAATGCAAATGTAATCTGGCGTTATCCCCGTTGTGTTACAATAATACTGACTCATAGAGCGTGTGTTCACGTACAAAAAACTTTATTTTCCAGCATAGTAACTGTTGTGAGACCAATACTTCCCTACATCATGGACTCTCCCAGTACTATATTATTATGTGAATGGTAGTATCATGGGAGGAGTAGCACCAGTAATGCGCAGCCGCGTACGATACAAATACCGGACACCACTGGATAGTAAGCTCTGCTTACACTATTCTTTGTAACTTTTCTGTTTAATATATCTTTCTTACCTCTAACCCGTGTTTTCCTTCCGTGGCCCCTACTTCGGGTCCAAATCAGCACCTATGAATATTTCGGGTCCACTAAAAGCACCTATGAATATTTCGATAAAATAACCAACATGCGGATCTAGTAAATCTGCACCTATGGAAGTAGCCCATTGTTTCACAAAATTGCTATCACCATTAGTGATACAAATTTACTTATTTTGGGTCCACTGACCATCTCCGTAAAAGTTCGACAAGCGTTGTTGAATCTCAATATGTGAAATTATTGCTGCATGGAGTAAATTCAATGGCACACTTCTGGGCTGTACATTATTTTGTTTTTGAACACTCAAGGTTTCGGAAAGATTCTCTTTTAAAGGACCTCCTGTCAGTGGTTAAACAAAGCAAAAAATGTCTTGTAATTTTAACGACTCCAAAACAAAACTGACTTCGTTTATCCACCATAGAGAAATTTTTTCCGCCTGCCATCAGCAGGACTAACGCTAAACTCTTGGCGTGTAACACACTGCGCCTTTCTAGCCTCACGTTTTCAACTGACTTGAAGTGGAGCGATTACATCGAATCAATAGCTGCATCTACAGGAAGAAAGTTTGGGTCACTCTGTCGTACTAGAAAAAAAAATCTTGTTAGAGTCCATCTTACACATTTATAAATCTGCTATTTGTCCGTCTATTGACAACTGTTGCGTAATATCTGGTCCGGTTCTCCTTATATACATCTCGGCGATCTTGACAACATCCAAAGAAGGATCCATGATGTAATCGACTCTGATTTGACATCTCCACATCATCGACGGGGCGTGGTTTCCCCCTGTCTTTTCTACCAATATTTTCATGGCAACTGCTCTGATGAGCTTTTTTTCCTGGTACCCCTACTACGTGAATTTAAGCGTGCAAATAAATTGGCTTTTAGATCCGACCCGTTTATTGGTGAAATAGCTAAATGCAACCTCCACTTCTAATCCACCAGTTTATTTTCTCGCACTTCCCGCCTGTGACACTCCCTTCCGTTTAGTTGCTTTCCTGGTAACTATAAACTTCAAAAATGTACATGCAACGTCAATCGCTATCTTCCATCTTCTTGAATCCCGTTAAAATATAATATTTTTCTTTGGAATAGAGAAGTCCTGACAGGAAAGAGTTGCGCTGCATCTATCCTATTGCAGACATTTTATTTATTTATTTATTTTTTTTTTCAATTTGTTCTTACGTTGTGAACGTCTTCAACTCGGTTTGTTTTCCTTGATTTGAATTCTTAAGCGTTTATACAGTGTAACCCGGATATAAGAGACCCGGATGCAAGAGAAACCCGGATATGAGAGAGATTTTCTCTTGTCCCAAATTAGAGCCATACTTACCTAAACAAAATAGACCAAACCCGGATATAAGAGAAACCCGGATATAAGAGACGTAGTCTCCGGTCCCGACAACTTTCTTATATTCGGGTTACACTGTAGTTTCTTTGTACTGTTTTAATCAAAAAGTAAGGTTTGGCCAAAACGAAATATTTCCATAAAAAACTCATTCATTGGAACTACTTTTTTTTTTATTTAATTAGACATTCTTTAGTATTCACGATATACGACATTAACACTGTCTATGTTTCTTTTGATAGCGTCTATTGTATCTGCATCAATGGAGAAAAACAATCCCAAATGATTACTGAGTTTAATATAAGGAATGGTATTTTGTGGTTCCTATGAAACACTCTTTTATATTCAGTCGTATTCCAAAACTTCTTCAACATATTTATTAGAACGAAATATTTTGTCCTAGAACAAAGTCAGCCTCTTGAAATGTCGAAGAACAAATGCCTGGGTTTTAGCAGACGGTACTTTCATGGCAGCCAAGATTTATCCGCCTAATTGTATCATTGTTCACGTTTGTGCCAGCTGCCTGCAGTTCATTTAGAACTTCCCCTCGGGATTTGAAACGCTTCTGTACTGCCTTCGACTGATTCGATTTTGATTGATTTCAACTCTTCGTACAAATATATTATAACGATGACCATTTCGAGTCGGATCATCAGCCAGGTCAAATTACCTTCATTTTTAAAATGATGGCTCTAATGTTAGTGATGGAGAAGGGGTGATCATGCTGGATGATCTTTCGATATCTGTTTTCACAATTTCGATGGACAGTTATCACTCCACCTAATTCTTGAATGAGTGCCTTTATCTTTGCCATGAACTCTCATAGTATACATTAGTTGTCGGTGTGGGTGGGTAGCATTGCCTGATTAATCGCTGGAAATTTGCTAAATAAAAATTTGAAATCAATCCAAAACAGCATTTTTATCTTGTTCCATTCATACTTTCAGCCATCTTGGGTATGACGATAAACTACATCCGCGTCCTGGGTATGACGATAAACTACATCCGCGTCCTGGATAAGACGCTAAACGACGGCCAACAGCAAGACCTCTGATCAGCATGGAACCACCTCTAAATTGCTGGTGTTCCCAGGTCCACACTGACCAGGGGTGGTAGCGCTTGTTACGTTCCTAATTATGGGGAAATATTTAACCCCAAATTGGTGTCAAAACACTATGAAAGTGTAAAAATAGGTCTTAATACCAGAAATACTTTGTAAAAGAAAAAATATTACCATCAATACATTATCAGGAATACATTTTAGGCAAAAAAAAAATACCAGCAATACTTTGTTGACAAAAATATAATCAGAAATAGATTTTTTAAGGAAAAATATTACTAGTAATACCTGTTTTTAAAAAAATACATTACCAGCAATAAAAATTTTGTCGGCATTAAATCACCCATTCAGGTAGATATGCCGTAAAACAAACCAAACCAAAATACATCTAAAACTTTTCCGTGTTACTTTCAGTTAATTTTGTCAATACATTGTTCTATAATCAGACATTTCTTATAGATAATCTGACAAAAAGGTATACATGTACATATATATGTATAAATTAGTATGTATATATATAGTGATTAAAGTAAACAATTTAAATGATGTGATATTTCTAAGGAAATTCCAGCATGGTTAAAATATCAAATCTATGATTATTAGAGTTCTGTCCCAGTTGTATAAGTTCTCATAAAAATTATAATACTTCGAACATTTTGCCCTGGTGAGTATTTGAACGCGAAATTCTTTAGTCAATCAAACGAGTGCCCTTCAATAATAGCATATTATAGCTCTAGGGAATTATTGAGAACTATTTGGCGGAATTTCTGCTAGCATGCAAAGTAAGTTAAATTCTAATTTCCACGTGTTTTTTTAAGTTGTAATGACATTATTGAATGTGCGTTGTGTTTTACTGGATTACGGCTCGGAATGAGGAATTGGAGATTCGAATTTCAGACGAGTTCGTTATATTCACTTACGCACAAATGCCGCTGAGAAAGGTTTGAATCTTTCTCTTCTCCCTCCAGCTAAGGGTTGAATATCAGAACAGAGAGTGTACTGTAACCTTGGTTGACAACCAGTCTACCGAGTAAAGAAAATGCGATCTACCGCGAGAAAATTTTCTGCTTATTCTGTCATGAATCGCAAGGGACATTATCGCCCAAGAGAGTATCATGTATGACACTGAAAGTTAAGATGGATTAACGTTATCATTATTAGATAGATAGATAGATAGATAGATAGATAGATAGATAGATAGATAGATAGATAGATAGATCCAGCATTATAGATAGATAGATAGATAGACAGATAGATAGATAGAAATGAAAAATGCTAAGATAGATAAATAGATACGAAAAGGCATGGATATATGTAGGTATATAATGAACCGAATTAGATAGATAGATAGATAGATAGATAGATAGAGAGATAGATAGATATATAGAAGTGACAATGCTTAGATAGATAGATAGATAGATAGATAGATAGATAGATAGATAGATAGATAGATAGAAATGAAAAATGCTAAGATAGATAAATAGATACGAAAAGGCATGGATATATGTAGGTATATAATGAACCGAATTAGATAGATAGATAGATAGATAGATAGAGAGATAGATAGATAGATAGATAGATAGATAGATAGATAGATAGAAGTAGCAATGCTTAGATAGTTAGATAGATAGATAGATAGATAGATAGATAGATAGATAGATAGATAGATAGATAGATAGATAGATAGATAGAAATGAAAAAAACTTTGATAGAAATGAAAAGTGCTCAGATAGGTAGATACGAAAAGGCATAGATATATAGGTAGATAATGAACCCAATTAGATAGATAGATAGATAAATAGAGAGATAGATAGATAGAAATGACAAACCTTAGATAGATAGATAGATAGATAGATAATTCAGATTTTAGTTTAGCAGCAATATTAGAAATTATATCTTTCTCTAAAATTCCTCTATCCAGAAATTGCATCTGTGTGTGGGTTGATGCCTATCAAAGAGAAATGAAGTGGCAAATCATATGAGTAGGCAATTATGTTGAGCATGTAAAATAAAGGGAATACTTTAAATCTTGAAAGGCGTGGTTTGGATAATATCCTATGTAATTCATTTTTCTGAAAGAAATTATATCTGCTCATTCTCACAGAACCCTCCCCCCACCAAAAAAAAACTTGGCTCCACTTCTCGTGGCATTATGATTAAAAACAGAACTCCCTATATTATCCCATATTATCTGATGCTATGGACGAAAAAATCTTCATTTCTTTTTATCATTCTAGCTAAAATATTATAGTGGATCTGAAGGTAAAATTTTCCTTAAATCTTTAAGGGGGATTTGAAGAATCTGTGTTCAATTGTTTTTACCTTACATAAATTATTGTTGCCAGCATTTTCTTGATTGACGTTTCAAAACCAAAATAGAATTTAGACAGTCTTATGCATGACTGGTTATATGCGACGCAAATATCCTTGTGTGGAATTTGATACTGCTATCCGTGGAGTGTAAGATATAAAACATATATTAGCATGCCGAAAGTGACGATATGAATTCCTGCAAATTTAATAGGAGAGAAATAAAAATAAAAACTGAATATATTGAGATATATTTAGTTAGTTTTTTATCCCGTTAAACATGCGGTAGGTTTTCAGCTTCACGTAATGAATTCTGGATGAAAACCTGTCGTTTAGAAAGTCGAACAGAACAGAAAAAAAAGTACGAAGTAGAAGAAAATATAAAGGGAGGTAACTAAAATGTAACTCAGACTAAGCAAGAGACGAAAAACAAGGAAGCTGAATGATGGAGAAGAAAAAGAAGAGAGGTAGAGAAAAATGAAAGAAAGGGGAAGAGTAAAATGAAAGAAAGGGAAAGAGAAAAATGAAAGAAAGGAGAAGAGAAAAATGAAAGAAAGGAGATAGAAAAATGAAAGAAAGGGAAAGAGAAAAATGAAAGAAAGGAGAAGAGAAAAATGAAAGAAAGGGGAAGAGAAAAATGAAATTATATTACAGAAAGAAGAAACATTCAATTAAACATACAATAAAATATAATACGAATTTCCTTATAAGCCTTGAATGAATTTAGATGGAGCTTAACTTTATTACACCTTAGGCTTCAGGAGCAAACCTGCTTCACCTTTATCCTTTTCTGAACCGTTCGCCAAATTCGGCTATACCACAAGAGATCACCAATATCTACATTTCTCTTAGGAAGAAATGGCATTTTCTGATCTCTGAGCTGGATAGTTCATAGGCTGACTATAAATGTGTGATGCAAGATCTGTGAAATCTTGCACGCATTAATTTCAATTTTCTTATTGCTTAGTATTGTTTCTTTCCTCATAAACTGATATCTGACTATTTAAAGAAGTCTTCAAATGTAACTAGTTGCGACTTCTCTTGAAAATGGACAAGATTTGGTCGTTGTGGTGTCAATCAGCACTCGCAGAAAAATGATTTAGATCCCAAGGACATTCAGGCTGACATGGGTGCTACTTTGATGGACAGTGTTCCAGGTTTATCAACAGTGCAAAATTGGGAAGTAGAATTTCGGAGAAGAAGGGAAAGTCTTGAAGATGACCCAAGGTCTAGACGTCCTATGACACGGTGATGGAGGAAAAGCGATTGACTTTGAAACAAATAGCCTCGGTCATTTGTTTTGAAAACATGGGAGAATTATGAAAAACGTTAGAAGACACTTTATAGTTAAATCTTTACAATAATGATGGTACACGTGTAATCGTCTTTTAACTTACACATCATACCGTAATTCCTCATGTTTAATTCGCTTTCAGCCATAATACGCACACCTAAAATTGTGCTGAAAGTGTTGGAAAATTATTCTAATCATGCATAATACGCACCCATTGTTTGGTATTCAACCCCTATAAATTGTACCTCTCCAATTTCATTACAGCCAACGTTTCCTACTCCTATTTAAAAAAACGGTTTTAAACATAGCATAATATTATTTTAATTTAGTTTTATAATAATTCTTATTTTATTTTATGGCAATTTTTTAAAGATATTTTGTAGATGTGCATAAGTCTCACCCTTGATTTTGTTTTTATTAATTTTTTTGGAAAAAATGCGCATTATACATGGGATATTACCGTATATATTTAGACGAAGAACTAAAAAATATTGTAACACCACACACAAATACATACACACACATATATATATATATATATATATATATATATATATATATATATATATATATATATATATATATATATATATATATATATATATATAAAATGAAGAGGTTATAATGGTTCCAGCGAGATAAAAGTGTGTATATTAAAAAGAAGAGAGGTACCGCAAACTTTTTGGGTTGTAATGTGGATTTAAAAAAAATATATTATCCTTTATTTTTCATAATTTTACAACACGTGTTTCTGGTCTCGCGACCGTCTTCAGGTAATGGGTTGAGATTTCCACATATTATTAAATATATATTAATTATTATTAATAATATGTGGAAATCTTGCGGTACCTCTCTTCTTTTTAATATATATATATATATATATATATATCCAAGTGTGGGATTGGTATATACGGAGGAAATTCCAATAACCAACAATTATTATTCTTTAAAGAGTGCTCACTACAGAGTAGAGCAGATATAATCATTTATTTAAATTAAAGTGTTAGGTCTAGCTCAACCATATCTCTCTACCCCCTTCACACACACCCCATTGATAACCTTGCTTCGTGGTCAGGTTTTTTGAATCACCATATACTTGCGTTTTGATGGGTCATTCTGACTTATGTTACAGCGTTTACCCCTAGCGAAGGACCGTTAATGAATTTAGAACTTTTTAAAACCATTTATTCTACATTCAACATCATCACTTGATAAGACACTGGGAGTGTTGAAACAAAATGTCTATTTTTGTAGTGATTTTATAACATATTTATGTTATACTATTTAAATAAATGATTATATATATATATATATATATATATATATATATATATATATATATATATATATATATATATGTATGTATGTATGAATGTATGTATTTGTCTGTGGGGTTACAAATTTTTTAGTTCTTCGTCTATGTTGTATTTGACTGTGAAAATTGTGATGTTTAATATGCCTTTAAATTGTAAAGATGACGTTTTAATGTTATGACACAACTACAGTGAAATGTATAATTCTGAATAACGTTTAAAATTGTCATTGACTACAGCTGATATCAGATTTCGCTAAGTAAAGCTCATGAACTCATCTTTAACCAATTCACGGCTGACCTGTCATCTCGACTGCAGTCACTTTCTCACAGACGTGAGGTGGCTTCCCTTTGTCATTTCTATAAATATTTTCATGGCAACTCCTCTGACGAGCTATTTACACTGGTACCCCAACTGCATTAATTTAAGCCTGCTACTCGGTTAGCATGTTTGCCCCACCCTCTTATTGTCGTTACAGTTAAATGTAACCGCTTCTTCTACTCCAACAGCTTCTTATTTGACACTTCCCGACAGTGGAACTCCCTTCCTCTTACTTGCTTTCTTGATAGCTATCTTTTCAAAAGTTTAAATATAATGTCAATCGACATCCTCTGATGCCTTAATCTTCATCCTCGTTCTTCTCTTTATCCTTTACTCAAACATCACTCTTTACCCTTACTTTCACTCTCAGTAACCCCATGCGTACTAGCGGCACCACCGCCTTGCTTGAGGTGAAATGCTTAAAAAAATGTCAACTGTAAAATCACACATTCATTACAAATATATCCAAATCCAGTATTAATTATAGCAAAATAATAGGTTTATAAAAATCCATTATTGATTATAGGTTTACGAAAATCCGGTATTAATTATCGGTTTCTATATATAACCTTCCAGCCGAATCCATTACATTCACTTGCGTGCTAATACCCTTGGGAAAGGTATGAATCCTCTTCTTCTCCCCCCACACCAGCTATGGGTAAATAGCAGGACAGACCGGGTTCTATAGCCTTGGATGTCAATTGGTCTACCGTAGGAAGTAATGGCAACCTACTGCGGGAAAAAAATCATCCTCTTTAGTCATGTATCGAAAGATACATGATCGCCGAAGCGTGTATCACACATGGCACATACCTGACTGATATATAACATGTCTATCCTGCCATCTCTCATTAGCGTTAATGAATTGCCTTAAACCCCTTCAAAACTACCAAAATGACTATTATTACTGGGCCTATCATTACTCTCATTGATAATATGTGATGTTGATTTACTTGACCTCCCACCGGGCCAGGTTGTGACACAAGGTCGGTGTTTAACGTGGGAAGGGAGGGGGGGTTGACCCGTGTGTTTCCACTCAGGTCGCTGGTCTTTGCTGGTCATAGCTTGTCCAAGTTGGTCTTAGCTGGTCATAGCTAGTCTTAGCTTGTCATGGCTAGACGTAGCCGCGATACTACTAGCGCATGGACGAATCAGTATGCAATCCCAGCCTAAAGGCGATCGTCCAGCGAGTAATCTGCGAACAGATACTAGGTATCTACTTGACCTCCCACAGGGCCAGGTTGTGACACAAGGTCGGTTTTTAATGTGGGAAGGGAGGGGGAGTGGACCCGAGTTTTCACCCGGGCCGCAGTACTTTGGCTTTAGCTGGTCTTAGCTTGTCCAAACTGGTCTTTAGCTGGTCATAGCTAGTCTTAGCTGGTCATAGCTAGACGTAGCTGCGATACTACCAGCGCAGGGACGAATCCCTGCGACCGGCCTGTATCAGAGATCGAATCTCAGCACCATAGGCGATCGTCCAGTGAGTAATCTGAGAACAGATACTACACCGTGATCTTAGCCTAAAGACCGAGAAAGCGTGATCAAGGACCGGGGAAAAACCCGGGGCCGAGATCATTGATAATATGTGATGACTGGACACCAATCTGTATAAAGTAACACGCAAAATATTTGCAAGAGTATTCACAAAGGACATTTCGATATTTCACGTAAGTGAATGCAATGGATTCCTCAATCCAAGCCGTTATCCATTACTCCACCGTGCCTCCTATATATATGTATAAATATAGATAGATATATAAATATAGATAGATAGAGAAAGAGAGAGAGAGAGACAGACAGACAGACACTGAGACAGAGACCGAGATGCAGACTGAGTGACAGAGAGACAGACAGAGAATGACAGAGAGGGGGGCGTTGTTTTTTTTTAAACAGAGCCGTCGTTAGTCGTTGTATTTAAATCATAATAGCAAGATTATCCCATTGATGCCCATGTGTTAAATTATGTTAACAATTAATTTGTCTTAATGATCTGAATTCACCGCAGCCTTGACCTTTGATATTTTCGCTTATCAGCCAGAAATAGTGAATTTTAAGTATACACCGCCTTTGTTTATTAATGTTTGCAGTAGATTAAATATAATTTGTAAATTACGTGTTAAATTTAAAATTATAGTCTTGGGAATTTCAAATCTTTTAAATGCAAATGTCTGCTGCTCTCTTTGTAAAGAGATTTGTATAATTTTCATTCTGCCCTTCTCTGCATCCGCTGGCCAATGTGTTCACTTTTAATTTCAATGCAATCGTTCTCTTATCATTATAAACAGAATGTTAACGGAAAAAAATAATCTAACTGCTTAAAAATGTTAAGTTCCGGGAGCGTTTCGATATTGACCATTACCAAAAGATCTGATTTGCAAATATCAGCTGATTTGAAAATGCGAAAATATTGATCTTGTAGATGAAGCGAAATATTAGTTGCTTATTATTTAATTTTAATTTTTTTTTTTTGCAGCGGTGCTGGAGAAAGATAAGATTTTGTCTCATAGTTTGAATAGAAATGCATACGTTAAAAGTATAAACAGTATTCCGTCCACCAAAGTCAAATTAAGT
Organism: Acanthosepion esculentum; assembly: GCA_964036315.1. Taxonomy (NCBI): domain Eukaryota; kingdom Metazoa; phylum Mollusca; class Cephalopoda; order Sepiida; family Sepiidae; genus Acanthosepion; species Acanthosepion esculentum. Next base: position 30,545,169 of record OZ038495.1, on the reverse strand, counting down.
TCAACTAAGAATGGGTTTGGTTTGTTTGGATTTACGGCATATCAACCTCAATGGATCATTTAATGCCGACAAGTTTTTTTTCTTGGTAATATTTTTTTTTGTCAAAAATCTATTTCTGTTAATATTTTTCTCAAAAATGTATAGCTGGTAATATTATTTTTTCAAAAACATATAGCCAAAAACGTATAGCTGGTAATACTATTCTTCCAAATACGTATAACTGGCAATATTGTTTTCTTCAAAAACGTATAGTTGGCAATATTATTTTGTCAAAAACGTATAGCTGGCAATATTATTTTGTCAAAAACGTATAGCTGGCAATATTATTTTTTCAAAACGTATAGCTGGTAATATTATTTTTTCAAAAACATATAGCCAAAAACGTATAGCTGATAATACTATTCTTCCAAATACGTATAACTGGCAATATTGTTTTCTTCAAAAACGTATAGCTGGCAATATTATTTTGTCAAAAACGTATAGCTGGCAATATTATTTTGTCAAAAACGTATAGCTGGCAATATTATTTTTTCAAAACGTATAGCTGGTAATATTATTTTTTCAAAAACGTATAGCCAAAAACGTATAGCTGATAATACTATTCTTCCAAATACGTATAACTGGCAATATTGTTTTCTTCAAAAACGTATAGCTGGCAATATTATTTTGTCAAAAACGTATAGCTGGCAATATTATTTTGTCAAAAACGTATAGCTGGCAATATTATTTTTTCAAAACGTATAGCTGGTAATATTATTTTTTCAAAAACGTATAGCCAAAAACGTATAGCTGATAATACTATTCTTCCAAATATGTATAACTGGCAATATTGTTTTCTTCAAACGTATAGCTGGCAATATTATTTTGTCAAAAACGTATAGCTGGCAATATTATTTTTTCAAAAGCGTATAGCTGGCAACATGGGAGCCTGTACAACCTTTCGGCATACTAAAAATTTATTTTTGAGTCCATTCAAATTGGAAAAATGAATGTATGTATATTCCATTTAATCCCCCACCGATACATTTCCAATAGACATGATTTTCCCCTTACCCTCACCTTCTCACCTTCTACCTCACCTCACCGCGCTCGTTTATTCATTTATTTATTATTTTCAAAATATAGCGTTCATAATGTTTTTATTTAAAATAAAAACAAGGATTAAGTGATCAATTGGCGGAAATCGCCCGAGGATTCCAAAAGTTTAGAACCAATTTTCTATACCTAAAAATAGACATATTAAATTGTTATCTTTTTGTATGTGTATGTGTACTGAGCACGTTTTAATACTACTGTTTCCTGGCATAATTTTACTCTGAATATTAACTTCTCTTTTATACATATATATATATATATATATATATATATATATATATATATATATATATATATATATATATATATATATATATATATATATATATATATATATGTTTCATTAAATAATATAGACAAGTGTTGTCTATTTATTTTATGTAAATTCTTTTCATATCGTCGGATAAGCTTAATAACTTTATCATTAAAAGAAGAAAGAAAATCAAAATATTGATACATATTTTTTAATCCAATCTAAGCTTTCGTCTTACATAAGCCATTTTCAAAGATGAAATTAGAGTACAATATATTAAGCAATACACAGACGAGAAAGTTATGATAGTCTCTTTCTGTTTGCATGGATGATTTCCAAGCAAAGACATAAGAGATGTCCTGCTTGTTGCTGTTAAGGGTGTTAAATTTTTCCTTGGCTATTTCAATTTGCCTTTTCACAAGGCTACATATATCATTCCAAGTACTGATTGTATTTTGGACTGCTGGATCATGTAATTTAAATTGTGTGTATTTAGGCAGCATTTTTTCATTCATACATGTTTCATTAAATAATATAGACAAGTTTTGTCTATTTATTTATCTATCTATCTATCTATTTATCTAGCTATCTATTTTATTTTACGATATGAAAAGAATTTACATAACATAAATAGACAACACTTGTCTATATTATTTAATGAAACATGTATGAATGAAAAAATGCAGCCTAAATACACACACAATATATATATATATATATATATATATATATATATATATATATATATATATATATATATTTATTATAATTTTATCATATAGACAAAACCATTTTACGCACAACAAAGATGCAACTTGGTTTCAGTGCATTTTAACTGCACATCTACGGGTGAGGGTCGAAAATGATTATGAACGAAAGTTGGAATTTATATATTACTTTCGTTCTCATCGCATCGTATATATATATATATATATATATAGATATATATATATATATATATATATATATATATATATATATATATATATATATACGTGTGTGTTTGTGCATGCATATGCGTGTGTCTCTCTGCGTGTGTGTATGTACGGAATATGAATACTTTCATGGTGAGGTAAAAGAAAAAAAACTTCTGAGCTTTGTTTGTTTAATAATGGCACCAAATAATAATTCATCGAATAAATTATGGCTTTGAAATGAGACTCTCTACTTAACTGAATAATCGGCTTTTTATGTGCACTGATGATTAATGACAATTTGTTATCAACCTTTTAAATTTGACCGCCAGAAACAAATCAATTTATTGCATTACACTCGGCTTTCAAAACACCTACTAAAAACAGGAAATTGAAAGCCTATTGGAATCAATATTGTTCTTTCAAAACTTCTACTAATATTTTGTAAACTAAGGATGAGAGAATTTCAATTAATAATCGAAGAAAATTTTCGAATGGATAAAATTTATATGCGAGCCATAATAATTATTATGTTATTAATATTAATTTTGGCAGTTTAAAATAATGTACATTTATTGTGACGTGATTGATAATGCTAATATGAAAATAGAATAGAAAGATCGTGCAATCTACGGCTGCTCTTATCGTTACTGATGATGGCGACGACGGTTAAGCTTTGCACCTTTTGTCGAAAAGATAAAATAAAGGCCACAGACAATCGAACAGATGAATGAAAGTTCCTTGAATTTGGTTGTGAAAAATGTAGTCTTCATATATATATATATATATATATATATATATATATATATATATATATATATATATATATATATATATATATATATATATATATATATATATATATATATATATAAAGTCGCTTTTATCAAGTGTAATGAGTGAAAATTTAATAAAGAAAAATATAAATTCCACCAGCTAGATTTATATTGCTAACGGAGGTCGAAATTAGCAATCTGAATTCGAAACCGGCAGGGCTTTGAATTCAAAGTTATCTTTAACCTAGACGGGTTTATCCACTAACGCTGAAGATCTTATCTCTGGCCATTAGCACACCAATCGGTTTTGATCTTTTAGTTATCCATCTCCTAGACAGCTTGCTAACCAAGGCAAGTGGACCAAGCCTGCCTTTCTATTTAACTTATACCTGAAGAAAGAATTGATAGATACATATTTTCCAACTCACGTGACTTCCGAATTTCTAGCACTGTGCGCTTTTTTCGGATAGTTCATCACTACTGGCCCAATCTGCTGGGAGATTTCTTCTTTTGTTTTTGTCAAAACAAGCTAGTAATATTTAGTCTTTATTGAGAAGAACCTATTTTTTAACCCCCAGTCATTATTAACGGTTTAACTCTCAATAAATCCCTTAACTTGATCGTCTATTCGTACACTTTACCATAGATCGCAAGTGGGACTCATATATACGATCCATCCCTAAAATTACTGGAAAATGGTCAGTCCTTTACGCCGCGCCAAAAAAGTGTACCTGACTCCTCTTTCTATGCGATACCTTTACAAGATTTTCTTCTCACCGCAAATGGAGTATTGCTTTAATATCTGGACCGGATCTTGTTTGGACCTCCAATACTAACATTCCCGCTCTGAGAGAATTCAAAAGCGTTTACGAAGTCTTGTGTCGGGCTGGTAATTATTTTCGATATTGCAGCCCGTTTCGTACAGAGGAAACGTCCCAAGGCCATTGTTACTATTTAGCTATTTCCATGACAGATGTTCAGACGAGCTACATTCCTTAATTCCCCCAGGTCTGACATTTGCAGCTCGAGCACACCACACCGCACCACAGCACACCACGTACGCAAAGTCGATTTCTGTTCAGTCGCTTCATATTCAAGGAGGAAGTTCAGCTTTGATAGTTTCTTTCCGAGAACGCCTATAGACTCCTGGGAGGATGCGTCCTAGATCCCTACAATCTTAAATTCTTCAAGTCCAGGGTCAACAGATACATACCCTACGTGTCATCATAATTGGTAATTACGTTCTCGTCTTATGTCCATACAACAATTTCATTCTGTATCCCTCTACCTTGAGTGGCTTTTATCAAGTGTAATGCGTGAAAATTTAATAAAGAAAAATATAAATTCCACCAGCTAGAGTTAGATTGCTGACGGAGGTCGAAATTAGCAATCTGAATTCGAAACCGGTAGGGCTTTGAATTCAAAGTTATCTTTCTCCTAGACGGGTTTATCCACTAACGCTGTAGAGCTTATCTCTGGCCATTAGCACACCAATCGGTTTTGATCTTTTAGTTATCCATCTCCTAGACAGCTTGTTAACCAAGGCAAGTGGACCAAGCCTGCGTTTCTATTTAACTTATACCTGAAGAAAGAAGTGATAGATACATATTTACCAAAGATTATCTAGGCGATAGTGAATTAATCAATTGAACCGTAATTTGTCCTCGTCTCTCTAATACATCTTTCCGAGCTGTTAATCGTGAGACCCACCTGTATATCCATTGAGTGCAGAGCCGGATTTATTTATTAGCTTATCAAGCTGAAGCCTAGGACCTCAAAATATAGAGGGTCTCCAGCCAAGATGTATAATATCTTTGACACTTCCATGTGCCTTTCTTACACAAGAAGCCATGAGGCATAGTTGACTCTAGTATTTGACTCAGTAATTTTAAACACCCGTTATCATCGTCGGCAATTCTTAAATTGTTTAACACTCTTCAATTTTCCTCTTTTCGTCAGAAAGGGGGATTTCAAAAGACGCCATGTATGCAATAGTCTAGGGCCTCTCTTCATCACAAATGTGGCCCTGATTGTGTGAGAATAACTACCAACCTATAATATCTTCCTAAGCTATTTAGAAATGTTGACTGGTGATTGTGCCAGTTGGCAACGAGTCTGTTCAGTCTGCTCAAAAGACAGAAGCAAAGTTGGTCCAGCAGGCAAAGGAAAGCGGGATGCATCATTTACTGCAATCAAAGATCTGTTTACGTTCCTTACTTGTGGAAATGCACGCTGTTTCCGTGTTGGTCATTTCACCTACACGGGAACGTACCTACCATGAACAAACCAGTTGACTTCGTTGGTATACAACAACGATGACGTTTGTAGGTGAAACGATTTTTTCCTCTTGGTTCGTAATTTGGGAAGAAATATGGCAATCAATTAAAGAATGATTCAAGATAAGGATTATAATTCCTTGTTTCTTTTTTGGCGCTTTTTTTTTAGAATATAGAATCCGAAAAACTAAAAAACTTCAAAAATGCTTCAGTATGCAGTTGGTAGTGTTCATACAATTTAAACCACCTATTTAAAGGCTTGTTATGTTTATGCTATTGTGTATATATCCGTTGTAGTATCTTTGTTGAAAACATGATATTTCTTTTGGATGTCATTTTTCTTTTGAACACAAATAAAAACTATTTAACTTTATAAAAGATTCCAACAATATATTATCAATTTTTCATACTGAAATCGACGGGAAGTGTTCGAACCAAACCCAGAAATATATAGAGAAACTACACATTTTTAACGTTAATACGAAATTGTACCTGAACTCTAATCTTGGTGGTTTTTCTTTAAATATTCTATTTTTCGGTTTCGGGTGAAAAATACTTGCATATAAATAAGATGTCAGGTTTTGGTGATGCATTTTCCATAGGCTAAATGCATTTCAATCCACTGACGTCTATCAAAGTACATTGTGACCGGTTAGCAAACTGACATGTTATTTGCAACAGAAGATGGAATTGCCACTTGATTGCCTGCTAAATATATAGAATACAAAAACGTATTAAGCGTCATGTTAGTTATAAGAACGAAATGTCAGGCAGAGAAATATTCAAAGAAAATCTAAAGATGGCAGATACCGACGGAGCACAAAGATAATTTCAAAACGCTATTTAAAAATAACCATAGTGTACATATGCTATTGTGGATATGGAGGTGACCAACATATCCGATGACTAATATATTGAATAAAAGAAGCTGAAAATCAAAAGAAAATCCGTAACTAGCCACAGGAAGTTGTTTTTTCTTTCTATACTATTCGTCGGAATACAAAAAATATTATTATGATTGAATCAAAAGTTTATGCACAAATATATTTGAATATAAGTCATGTATATGTCTACAAGTCGAACCACGATTAATTTATCTTTTATTATGCTTTACCTATATCTACAATACACATGATAACTCGTACTAAAATCGGCATTGGAGAGTCGACTGAAAAGTACATAGCCTGACCAAGATATGAATGTTAATAGACACACAATTTGGTAGACTATAAACATTCAAGCTAACCCTCGCATAAGCTATATTATATATATATATATATATATATATATATATATATATATATATATATATATATTCCCGCAGTAGATTGCCATTGCTTTCTGCGGTAGACCAGTTGCCATCCAAGGAGATAGAAACTGGTAGGTCCTGCGATTTACCCATAGCTGGGGAAGGGGAAAGAAGAAGATTTAGACCTTTTCCAATGGTATTATCACGGAAGTGAATTTAATGGATTCGACTTGAATTCGAACTCGGCTCTGCGATTCCTCAATCTATCCATTACATTACCGTCGTACCCATAATGCATCAGTAACAATATAAAATCGTCGATCCAAAACACAATGCACATTGCCTGACGATTGCGCTTAAGCCGGAAACAGACTTTAGCCGCTGCATGTTGAATTCAATACCAATATTATATTTACATAAACTATATCACTTTAAATATCGCATGTCATAATTATAACATACATTGATAATATATATATATATATATATATATATATATATATATATATATATATATATATATATATATATATATATATATATATATATATTTCCAATAACTGGTGCAGTTCAAATTATATTACAATGAATCATTCATACAAAAATAGTACATTAGTGAAGTTAATGATATAAAATGGCGAAATCATTTGGCAAAAAATTTTAAAGTTGCATTAACCTTCAAATCACTCGACGAATGTTATTATCCTTGTTCTTAATAACTATACGCTGTATAAGGTCTTTTTTTTAATATGCAAGTACTTTAAACTGTACATTCAGTACGAAAAAATACATTCAGACTACACGCTCCAAAACTTTGTATCCATTAACAATAACAGATTAAAAAAAAAATATTTCGATTCGCATTTAATTTTTTCGTCTCGGATGCTACCTGGATTTTACTAAAAACAAAATAATTTCCGTGCCTGAGGATGACTGAATGTACAGTTGAAAGTACTTGCATATTTAAAAAACGACCTTATACAGCTTATAGTTATTAAAGACAAGGATCATAATATTCATCGAGTGATTCGTAGGTTAATGCAACATTAAAATTTTGTTTGCGAAATGATTTCGCCATTTTATATCATTAACTTTACTAATCTACTTTTGTATGAATGATTCATGGTAATATATATATATATATATATATTAAAAATAAACACGCTAAAATTCGCCTTCATTCCGTACCGTACGCTGATGGCTTAGCAAATTCAGTCGGGTTTCGATCCGAGCTAGAGGCAACCGGACGTCTAGCCACACTGATGAGCTCTGAAACAGCGAAACAGTCTGTCTGTGGATGACATATATATATATATATATATATATATATATATATATATATATATATATATATATATATGTGTGTGAATTTATTTATGAATACACGCACAAGAAATGTTGTGGAGAAAAATGAGTTATCCATTCAAATTTAAAGTTGAGAACATTCACTTTCTAACTTGTGTGGCTCTTGAGGCTTCTCGTATGGGATCTTATTTCAAAATCACTGGACGTCAGTGGAAACTTTGGAGGATGTTAAGTCATGTAATTTCGACACGAAAAGAATTAGTCTTGTTGTTGTTATTATTACTGTTTTTAAGCAACGAGTTAACGATTTTCCTTTAAGCTTTCGAATGTTTTTTGATGGCCGTACGTAAATATATTTTCTTGAGAACGTCGCGTTTCTCTCTTGAAAGGCGTTACTCGACAAAAAATCAGCAACATATAATTATGTTTGGCAGAGTACGCTTGCACCTATGCATCGTGTTTGCCTCGATTCGTATCAGAGATATTGAGAGAGAGAGAGAGAGAAAGAGAGAGAGAGAGAAAGAGAGAGAGAGAAAGTGAGAGAAAGAGAGAGAGAGAAATAGATAGATAGATAGATAGATAGATAGATAGATAGAGAGAGAGAGAGAGAGAGAGAGTAAAACAGAAAGATAGCGACAGGCATATATACAAAAAGTGAGTGCTTCAAACAGAGAGATTGTCTGTCATCTTAGATAAAATCAGTTGCCTGTAGACAGTTGGTTAAATCATCTTTCGTAACGGAACGATCCGTTGAGGGCAAATTCGTCCGGGAACTGTAAGTGACCTACTGAAATTAAAATCTTTTTTTCCCTTTTTTTCACGTTTATCTTCGAAATTTGTATTCATTTCTCATAGGATTTTTTTCCATAAATTTCAGCTTTCATCACACGGTTGCAATTGACTTTCATTTACCTTGTGCATTTCTTTTCAGATTTATTTTAAATAGACTTTTTTTTATTTTAAATATTTCTCAAACTATATTTTAAATAAAATTTAGATAATCTTAAAATAAAACTCAAATATTTTTCGTACATCCTTAACCCAAAGCTTTAACATGAGTAGCGTATTCTTGAGGAAACATTCTTTGGTTTACCGTTTGAATAAAACAGAAAGGAGAAAAGAATGTTGCGTGTTCAAATAAAATTATATTTATTTAAACATAAGATACAGAAATTTTAAATGTATCTACATATCATGGAATAAAAGTTAGAAAATTCTTCTCTTTGACTGTAAGAAAATGAACATCAATATGCATTCAATGATGAAGTGGAATTGTGAGACAAGATCAAAGGTTGTTCGTTGTTGCTTTGGCGAGAAGGACAAGACGACGAGCATGCTTCTCGTCCCTTTACTGCTGTCTATTGTATGAATGTTTGATTTTTATGGTCTTGTGTAAGCTTCTGGTGCCTGTATTCATTTACTAGCGGGAGCTGATTTTATTAGCTATTTATTTTTATTAAATTGAAAATTTGACGTATGTTTGAAACCGAGAACGCTGAGCAGAGACCTTGCGCAGTGTGCTTAATTTTGTCATTTCCTCCTTTAATTTGATGCTGTTCCCTTCCACCAACTCTACAATGTCCATAAGATATGAGCAGTCAACCCAAGACAAGGACATTTGTTATGCATGTATGTATGTCTGGGTGAAATATCTATGCAACTATATTTATAGAAATTAAAGTAAAATAATATATATATATATATATATATATATATATATATATATATATATATATATATATATATATATATATATATATATATATATATATATATATGCACATTTCATTAAAATCAACTGACAAGGTGGTTTTATTTAGTTTTTTATACAATTTCTCATGCGATCTAACAATGTTTTTCTTTTCGGATGATAAATTATATAAAAACTGTCCGAATGTTCTTTTTATCTGAGCGATTTCGGCTATACATTTAGCCATTTTCAAGGATTATATTTTAACTGTTAGAATTAGAAATAGTTTGTTATATGTATGTTTTATAAAATGTTTCATTTTTTTGTTTCAAGACACGGTCAAGATATTATGTCCATGTTCAAAGTTTGTTTGTTTTCTAATTCTAACAGTTAGAGAGACAAAACGTGGCTACGACACAGACAGACACAGGAGTGTCATCTTAGATAAAGTGATTTGTTTGTAAGGGGCGGGGGGTTAAATCATGTTTCGTAACTTAACGAATTCACCGGTGAACTGCTAGTGGCCTCTTGAAATTATTATTTTTTAATCTCATCTTCACAAATTTGTTTTCATCAATTTGATGTTTATTTCATTACAATAATTTGACTGTTCGGTAAAATTCAGTTTTCACGACAAGGTTTCGATCGCCCTTGATTTACCGTGACATTCTTCTTTTATTTTATTTTGAATAAACATTTTAAAAATATAATTTTTAATAATGAAAATGTAGATGATTTTAAACTAAAAATCAAATATTGCGCTTATATCCCTAATCAACAGTTTTCTTTAAATTTCTGGGTAAAATGCCCATAAAATATAAGACAAAGAATTCATTGGCAAAATAAAAATGATAAAATCAAAATTAAATCATTCTAGTAGATAATAAATGGTCATCAGCAAAAAGATGAGCCCAAAATTCGATTTACAGGTCGGGGATACTAAACTCAAGCAGTCGCGGAAATTTAAATATCTGGGCAGTTTTCAGACATAGGATGGTAAGGGCGATGCTGAGACCCAAAGACAGATTGGGATGGCCAAAGACGCATCCCAAAAGCAAGGCAGAGTATAACGAAAGAGAACAGACCTGCTACTTGATATCTGTCCATCTTTACGATTTTGAACATTGGACGATCTCCTCAAAGATTGAAGGGCCACGTTTTAGATAAAAGTAATGGTTTGTGTTGAGGGATTAAATCATGTTTCGTTTGAGAACACATTCGTTCCTGAACTGGAAGTGACCTTTTGAAATCTTTTTTTTTTTAATATTTTCTTCCTGAATTTATTACAGACTGAGGAAAAGCCATCTTATAGTATCGATTTACAATGATTTGCAAGCAGAGCATTACATTTAACTCGCGACCTGCTTGATCGAAATCGATCATTCTTCGATTTCACACGTCTTAAAAGACATAAATTAACGTAATGCCGTTTTATTCTGCGAATTAAATGAACAAATATTTCCCGACAACTGTTACGTTTTCTTCATCGGTAAGTCACGGGACTATTCGTCGTTTGTTTTGGTTCAGTAATAGGGGATTGATTTACAATTAATTTCTACAGCAAACAGAGCAACACATTTAACTCGTGAACTCATTAAAAAATTACCCTTTAATGCTTTGTTAATGCAAACTTGGATCTTCATAGGATAAACAAACACACTAGTCTCGAAGTATAACGAATAGATAACCCTAGTCTTGATCTATAACGAATAGATAACCCTAGTCTTGAACTATAACAAATAGATAACACTTGTCTTGAACAATAAGGAATAGATAACCCTAGTCTTGAATTATAACGAATAGATAATCCTAGTCTTGAACTATAACGAATAGATAATCCTAGTCTTGAACTATAACGAATAGATAATCCTAGTCTTGAACTATAACAAATAGATAACTCTAGTCTTGAACTAAAACGAATAGATAATCCTAGTCTTGAACTATAACAAATAGATAACACTTGTCTTGAACAATAACGAATAGATAACCCTAGTCTTGAACTATAACGAATAGATAATCCTAGTCTTGAACTATAACGAATAGATAATCCTAGTCTTGAACTATAACGAATAGATAATCCTAGTCTTGAACTATAACAAATAGATAACTCGAGTCTTGAACTATAACGAATAGATAACCCTAGTCTTGAACTATAACAAATAGATAACACTTGTCTTGAAAAATAACGAATAGATAACACTAGTCTTGAATTATAACGAATAGATAATCCTAGTCTTGAACTATAACGAATAGATAATCCTAGTCTTGAACTATAACAAATAGATAACACTTGTCTTGAACAATAACGAATAGATAACCCTAGTCTTGAATTATAACGAATAGATAATCCTAGTCTTGAACTATAACAAATAGATAACCCTAGTCTTGAACTATAACGAATAGATAACCCTAGTCTTGAACTATAACAAATAGATAACCACCTATTTATTGCGTATATTTATTATATTATTTTGAGTAAACTTTGGAATTTATATACAGTAACAAGAAAAGCAACGTTGAATTTTTTAGAGACATGATTTCAAAGTTCTCATCTCAGAAGTACGCAGGTGTGGCTTTAAGAAAGCTTTATTCAACTGAGAATACAAGGATCGCGTAAGTTCCAGAAAAATGAAATAGCTCTCTTAAAGAGGAGAGTAACAAAACAAGGAGAGACCACTCTTGATTATTCATAACAAATGTTTTACTTGATTATTTAAAAAAAGATAAACAAAATAATTCAGACAGATATATTGAAAATAATAGAAATCTTTGCGTAGTATATGCTGTTAAAAAATCGCAGTCAGTAAGCGAAGATATTTGTAAATTTAAGCATATATAACTGTTAGCCTTAGAAAAAGTAGGGACCAATAGGCCAATCATTTTAGGTTTTCCATTTTTAAATCCAACCTCCTTTAATTGAATTATGAATAAAGTATGATTGTATTTAAATTCTTATTAATAAAATAGAACAATTTCTTTTGATTAGCAATATTATGATCTAATGGTGATTAATTGATTGGGATCTGGGGTATAGTTCCAGAAATTCCTTAAGAATAGGAAAAAACAACCAAAAAGAGAACGAGATATGGTTTGAGCTGGTTCTGTAATGGTGGATAAATTTACAATACATTTAATTTCAGAACACAACTTTCAATCTTTCTTCGATTTTTACTCATCTTCAGGACACGAATTAATGTAATCCGGGTGAATTTTAATACTAGACTTACTGGGATTAGCAATTACTTGGAACAAGTCCTGCTTATTTAGTTCTGGTTTTGCAGTCTTGCAGAAACCTGTGCGCAGGACCCGAGTTTATCACCGTATCCCACTAGCAGAATGCACTATAGATGTACTAATTTCTACCATTGTTTGTCTCTAAATATTTACGAACCCATTAAGAATATATTTGTGAGAATCTTGATCGCATTTCAAGTTTCTATCATCGCTTATAAATCGATATAATTTTATACGATTCTTTGAATTCAATCATAATTTATATATCTTTGTAAATTGTGAAAATCGTTATAAGAATTGAATAATGCAACAATCTTTGAAATAAAACTAGATTCATCGCAAGGAAAGAAAATGATGAACAGAATTCATACATACCCAGGTTACGCATAACCCAAGGCTCAATTCAGTAAAGTTGAGACAAGCAATTCTAATACAATTTATATTTATTCCATTCCGTGTATGGAAAATGGTTTTGTGTTGTTATTTGCAATAGAGACTGTGTCCCGTTTCCCGTTGAAAAAGTACAAAATGCAGCATTAAAACATTTATTAGTTAACCCGTGTAATTTACATGTATCCTGATAAGACCTACTAATGCCTTTGCCGATAATTTCTTATCACGATTTTATCTTCTCTTTTAATAAAAAAAAGTTTTTGAAATCCCTTTTTATAATGACTTATGTTGACAATTTCGAATGTATTTTTTATAAACAAAACCGTCTTTCCCATTTCGAACATACAAAACATCATCATACATTCGCAGCTGATATTCGCAAATATTCTCAGCGTGTAGATATTGTTATATGGGAAATCTTTTAAATCTTATATATCTGGAATAACGTTTCAATATAGAAAACAAGACATCAGGCATTACAACAGTGTAACTGGGAGAACTAAAAATAAAAGACCTGAGGTTATCGGATGATACTCCTGATCTATAGTCACAATTTAATGAATGATGGTTTTGTTCGGATGATATATAATAATAATAATAGTTGGCCGCTTGTATTCGAGGATACCCATCTAAATGGGGCGACTAGCCAATCCTTATTGCAAATGCTCGCTCAGGCACAAAGAGCCAACCAGTGGTTTATACTGCAACTATGCTGAGCAAACCGGAGTTACAGTTTCTGCGAGAGACCGTGTTATCTAGCATGACCAACAATCTCAGCAACTCCAGCACATTCAAACTCTCGGTCACGATGACTTGTGACTTCCTGCTAGCACAGCTATCGACGGCCCCCAAGTGTTCCGTCTACCCAATTTCAATCACAAGGTTTGTAAAACCCGTGGTATGGTTTCAGGCACTTGTCAAATGTGTCGCATAACGTTAGGAAGTCTCCTTCCTGACAAATCAACGATAGTGAGATTCGAACCCGGGTCTCAAGGTCAGAAAGCGAACGTTCTAACCACTCGGTCACGCTCCCATGATGACGATATATACCGACACAAAACACGCACACGGGTCTTAAGTTAACATTGAGTTAACGTTTAAAATAGAATCAAGATTTAGATAAGAATAGCGAAGCTCTGGTCGTGGTACTAGATATCTCAAAGGTGCCTCTTGTCGAATATTTGGCTTAATCTAATCTTTCCTCACAAATCGTGTAATGAAAGTCGGGTTGAACATGAATACAGGCCCTAAACCTAAACCTAAGTTCTTTGTTATCTTCTTCAACGAACAACCCGATGTCTTGCTCCAAAATAGTTATTTATTCATACGATACAGATATTTACTCTTGTCTTAGCAACTCCAATAGGTCCGACAAAATAAAGCTAGCAACTCGTGAAAAGGACTTCCAGTCAGTGGTTAACTGGGGCAAGTTATGAATTGTAAATCGTAACACCTCCGAATTTAAACTGCGTTTCTTTAATCAACATAGATGACACTTTCTGCTTGACGTCAACATGGCCGCTGCCAACCCTGAATGGCGCAAAGTTGTTTCGCCTTCTTCGGCTTACATTTTCCACTGAAATGAAGTGGTGAGATTATATTGAATTAATTGCTAGGTCTCCTGCTAGGAATTTTTGTTTCACTCTGTCCTATCAGACAATTTTTCTCGTTAGAATCCATTTTGCACGTTTATATGTTTAACATTTACCTCTGAATTGAATACTCCTGCCATATCTGGTATGCTGCTGCTACTATATATCTCACCGGTGTAACGTGTATTACTCTTTTTTACCTACATACATTTTCGTGGCAATTACTCTAGTAAACTTTACTCCTCTGTACTTCGACTGCATGAATTTAAGCGTCCTACTAGATTGGCAATTACGTCTCAGAATTTTACAGTTTTAACTAGCGAGATTCAACTGTATTTTCTATTCTATGTTTCTTTTCACGACTTTGGAACTCCCTTAAATTGCGTCCCAACCATCTCCTATTTTGTTTTATATATATATATATATATATATATATATATATATATATATATATATATATATGTGTGTGTGTGTGTGTGTGTGTGTGTGTGTGTGTGTGTGTGTGTGTGTGTGTGTGTGTGTGTATTTTTAAACATTTCACTCCAAGGAGGTGGGAAGCCACTAGTACGGCAGGGAGTTACAGAATATTGATTTAGAGTTGATGTAGAACGCTCTATGAAGAATACTGAACGACTATTTCCAAGGGGAGGGGATGACATTAGAAAGTAGAAGGTAGACTGATACGCAGAGGTTTTAAAAAATAGATAATTTGGGGGCTAATATTTGCTACGAATTTCTTTGAAAATGTTAAAGAAACCTTAGAAATATCTTTGAAACAAGTTTTAATGCGTTTCCGTTTAGGTGGTTCGACAATTGATTATCGAAAATTTATAATCTTATCTTCTTTTTGAAGAAAAATATGGCCTAAAACCAGTAGAGAACTGGATAATGTTGATTCATAACCATTCCTTTTAGTAAAAGTGTACCGAATGTGAGGTGATATCGAAGTGAATAGAACTGCAAAGATCCAGATTCGAAGAACTTAAAAAGATGATTACGTACAGCAAATTTTATCTGAAATGAATCAGTACTAACCCGTATTTTACAGAATTTCGGGAAATTGATGACAATAAAAAATATTTCCTAAGGAATTTAGGAATATGAACGTGCATCTGATCATTATTGTTTCTGGCTCAGCAGAGAATAGATTTAATTTCCGTCATGAAAAACGCTGATGATCAATGCTTGAAGTATTACCAGCATCGAGAAAATTATCAAAATTCAAGTGAAGCATGAATATAAAACAAAGTGTTTTCCCTAAATGTCTTCTTTATTAACACGTCTTTGAGAGATTGTTACGATGCTGCACTACGATGACCAACTGCTTGGTTGAATGTCCCACTGGAAAATAATAGATGGTTTTGTAAGTATGGGAATCGACAGGTGGTTTGGTTGCATGTTTTTTCTCATGTTGTAAATCACAAATGACCATATGTCTTCTTTACGACTATATAATTGTTACAAAAACTGGTTGAAAACACACATAGGAAAAGAAAGGTAGGACGAGTCCAATAGGTTCACTAGGCAAAACAAATCCATATTCTAGACTGGATCTCCAATACGCCACTCACCGTCCCGAACGACAAGCTCAACACCTGTTAAATGAACCTACCACGTTTTTATACATCTGACCCAGTCAAGACGCAGCTAATGAGCAACCAAAACCAGCCAATAAAACATGGCCACAAGCGACACCAACACCACCATTAGCACGAAGTGCTGTCAGATTCACCGTCCGTCCGAAGCTCGTCGATTCGCCGTCTCCACACTCTCTTGCAAAACATACGCGCGACTCTGGTCCGCTTGGGTCGCCGAGGTAAGTCACCGCTAACATATCCTTCATATTATTTAATGTCCAAGACTTTGTTTAGCTTCGTGTCAGTTTGACATTTTGAAGGACACAAACCACAAGCGGACAAACGATCAAATTTCACTATATCACTACACACACACACACACACACACACACACACACACACACACACACACACACACACACACATATATATATATATATATATATATATATATATATATATTTATATATATATATATATATATATATATATATATATATATATATGCCCCCGAAAAAAAATTTCGGTTGAGCTCTCTGGGGAGGAAGTGTGAGTTTGTAAACAGTGACTATTACGGTTAATAATGCAAGGCTCTTCGGTAAAGCAAATCAAGTTCTCTCAGTCACTGTGTGTTTATCTAAAAATAAATACGCTTAAATTCACCTTCATCGTGCGCCAACGGCTTATGGGTAGGATCTCCGATGACAATTCAGCCGGGTTTCGATCCTAGCTTCCGGACGTCTAGCCACACTGATGAACTGTGATACAGTGAAACAGTCTATCTGTGGATGATTATATATATATATATATATATATATATATATATATATATATATATATATATATATATATATATATGGTTAATATGTGTACGTGGCCGAGATGTTTGAACGTTCGGAGTCTGACGTGTATTCGAATCTCACCATGCTCGATTTGTCAGAAAGGAGACTTCCTGGTGTTGTCGGACTGAAGGGATCCATCCCAGCCTGCAGCACCTTTTCAAAGTTCTTGAAACCCATACGACGGTCGGACCCAAGCCTTGCGAGTGTAATTACGAAGACGGAACCCTTGCGAGCCGTCGATAGCTGTGCTAGCACGAAGTCACACGTCATCGTGACTGAGGGCTTGAGTGTGTTGGCCTTATTAACATTGTTGATCACGCTAGATAATAGGCTCAGTCCCAGAAACTGAGACTAAGTTCTGCTAAGCATTGTCACAGTAGAAACAACAGAGCAGTAGGGATTGGCTAGCCTCACTAATAGACTGGTGTCCTCGAATATGTATGGCCAGCTATTATTATGTATAGGTTAATCTCCATTTTATGTTGCATGGTTTGTATCTACTGTTATTGATTTCTACTTAGCTCATGGGTTGTGCGTGTACACGTTTGCACCACATTGAATGCAAATTTTTTGATGACCACTGATTACATTCTATCTCAGTGTTCCATCATCTGTTAAAAAGCAAAGCTGGGAATCAATGAGATGCAAATTTGAGCAATTCTGTAGGGAGCTGGCCCACAGTATCGAAGTATTTGAAGGTCAAATGCTTATTTATCAACATATCTTAAATATACTCTTTGTACATACGATTTATAGAAGGTGTGCTTAATATATAGAAAGACTTATTTTTATGGACGCAGGAGAAATTAAGTCTTAATCTCAAACCTTGCCTATCATGCAACGTTCTAAACAAATTGAAGTGTCTTTTATTACACAAATTAAAATTTCCTTGGCTTGCTTTAGCCCAAATCGGAAGACTTTATTCCTTCAGCAATCAAAATAATCACGTTTGTTCATTATATCATGTTTCATATGTAATCACGATGCATTCAAATTACGAAATTAGTAATTTGTATGATTTCTGCAACTTTTCAAATTCCAACAAACATTTTGTATAGAATTAATATCATCTGGTTATTAGATCTTCTTCCCTATATCCCCCATGAAATGTATGCATCTTTTTTCTGTTTTGGATAAACGTGATTAAACGTCTAAAATATTGCGTCAAGATTAATTTCAAATGATTAAAGAAATTTCAGGCTTTTCAGTCATAAGCAAGCATATAATGGAAAAATTAAACTAACATAATTGGTTCGTTTCTGACAGCCTTTGACAGGAGATGCTGTCTTTTAACGTGAACGTTTTCAGTTTCGTATCCTGTAACACGAAGTAAACTTCCTAATAAATTAAGTCAATATGAAAGAAATTATATGTTTCCACATTCATGCGTGATTACTACATCTAATAGTTAGGAAAATAAAATAGAAGTCCTAATTTCAATGATGCTTTTTCATTCCATATTCGGCATAACAAACAATACAATATATTTCAAAATCTCATAAATCCTACATCTATAATTATGAATTACTGGAAGTAATTTTCTGAACGTTCCCGTCTCTCTGAAATGTTCATAAGAAATTATTTCTTAACGCGAATGACTTTACTGAAACCGCTGCACAATGTGGGAATTTTTAGAATCGGGGACAGAACACGAAAGATACCCGAAGGCCCATAACAAACACAAAGGCCCACAGGAATTTGTAAGAAACTTTCAGAAACTAAGCAAAGTATGAAAATGAGCGAGAAATAAAGAAAACTGCCCTGAATTTCTCTGTAATATGCCGGGTGTTACAGCAGAGTTTTCCAAATAGTGTAACAGCAAAATTGTCTAATTTTCAGATTAATATTTGAACCGTTGTATTTTAGACATGATTAAAGATATCTTACTGAAATTCTCCGAGGTTTCTCTAACACTATTGCACGCTACTATGAACAATAAGAATGTATTTAGCTCTAAGTTGAAATGATGACCTCTCTTTCTGTTTTGACAACGTGATACAATTTTCCTCTCAGTGGCAAGAAGAGGTTCCTGGTGTCTCACAATTTGTGGGCCACAAAACTTTCAGTACTTTTCCGCACAAACTCATTGTTTTCTGTTCTCAATAGATAATACCAAGTTTGTTTTCAAACGCTTGGTCCCTTCTCTCTGTATCTGCCAAAAGTGTCCACCTCTCACATCCATATAGCAAAATGGGGACCACCAGTGGTTTGTAGAGTCTATACTTTATATGAAAGTTGATTTTGTGCCTCCACTTGTCAATTTGGCCTTCGCTGCCTTGGATGCGGACATCCGTGTGCAGGTTTCCGAGTTGCAGCTACGATCTTTAGACAAGATTGCTCCCAATTATTTAAAACTGGACACTTCCTCCAGTGAATTCCCGTTCATGGTAATGTTGAAACAGGCGTTACTGTTTGTGCTATTCACCATTACTTTGGATTTCTCGGAGATGACCTCCATTCCATATGTTCCTGCTCTTTCAGAAAGATTGTTGTTCAAGTCCTGGAGCTCACTGTTACTACCTGTTATAAGATCAATGTCAGCTGCAAAACGTAAGTTACAGAACGTACTGTCACCGACAAAATCTGAATCGAGGTCGTTCAAGAATTCTTGCATGATTCTCTCTAGAAATAGGTTGAACAATGCGGGTGAAATTACGTATCCCTGTCGCATTCCGGAAAAATGATAAACTATCATGGCCCGGCGTTGCCCGTGCTTGATTCAAAAATTGTATGACACATACAGCAATCGCAATCACTTGACTTAAAATATTCTTGCCCTTCCTGGCCTTTAAAGGAGTGCCCTTTGCCGTGCTGATGTTGCTACATGCCTTACTTCTTGCCTATCTCACACTGCGAATTTTTTCTAAGCTCTATACTAAGCATTAAATCTGTTACGAAAAAGAACTAAACAATATGAACACAAAACGAACAGCTTTAAAAAACGACTCGTAACTGGAAAAAACGAATGTAAAAAGAATGTTAACAACAAATACTTTTTCACACCCAACCCACCTATAGGCTCTCCCTCTGGCCAGTAGAAAATGACCGCAAACTACATGAAAACTGCCGTAGAAGCCTGAAGAAATCGATTATTTC